>OX459096.1:4422273-4802273 GCA_949775045.1 Metridium senile | reverse complement strand
TTTTTCGTCCGACGCAGGCTTCAATTAAAATATATACATCAAGAAGCAACTCAAGAATGTGTTGTGGTTGAGAACGCGAATGTTATCACTGGCGCCAATCACTTCGTTCGCATCACCGAAACGAATTATTTCCAGTTGAATTCATATATATATTTTTTTTGTGTGGCATTTACTACTAAAGTTAAGTTACCATCAAATATTTACATACTTTGTTTGACTTTGATAAAAAGTATTTATTAAAACCCAATGTATAAATAGTTTGACTTATCTGTTTGCAGTTACTTTACATTTATCAGTTGTGTCATCAAAAGCTTTTATAAACAGAACTTGTTGACCTCCCACCTTGAAATGGCTTTGAATCTGAGGCTACGAATCTCAGGCCAGCTTCACTTTGGGCAATAAATGGGCTACTATAATGTTCGCTTGTTAAAATCCATTGATCTCAGCATTATGAATGTGTTATCAAATTCGTTGAGTAATCAATATTCAATCGATCAACATTCTTATTTTAAGACTTATTATTACGTATTTGGTGTGTTAGAAATTGTATTGATCGGTACTGAGAGAATGACGTGCGTGTCTTATCAAGTGATGACTGACATTATACACATTCGACATCACGAGTTGATTCGTACTCTGTTCTTGTCGTTTCGATTGTTGCAGTTTAAGAAAACAAAATCTCAGAAAAAGTTTCTCAGTATAATTCGAGTATCCCGATTCCTCGAGTCGCATCGAGAAACACACTAATAGGACACTCACTAATAGGTTAAATCTTCTGAATTGTTGAGGGTTTTTTTCGGGTAAAGAAACATTTTATAAGTATTTGCAAGTTTTTTTACCGTTTTATCTACTTTTTCATTTTCATTTTTGTTTTCATATGTATTTTTTTTTTTCATTTTTTTCTATCTTTTTTTTTTATTTTATTTTATCTTTTTTTTTATTATTATTATTATTATTATTATTCTTATCTTTTTTTTTTGGTCCGCGTTTTTTTTTTTTTTTGGTCCGCGTTTTTTTTTTTTTGGTCCGCGTTTTATTTTTTTTTGGTCCGCGTTTTATTTATTTTTTGGTCCGCGTTTTCCCAAATGGTCCGTCGGTCCGTTGGTCCGTTGGTCCGTTGGTCCGCAGACGGACGGTCCGTATCCGTGTTTTCCCGACACCCGGATGTGAATGTTGTAAATGACTTAAAAAAATAGCCTGCGTCACATCCGGACTTTTTCTCGGTTAAGTCCGTCTGTGAAACAACGCCACAAACCGTGTTCTGGACCCCCAGCTGACTAGCACGGATAGAGAAACCACGTTTATCGATCGAGTATTATGCTAAATATTTATTCTCATGGATGAGCGACAAAGTCAATAAACTTACTTAACTTTGAAGGTATTGTTAGATTTATTTCATTGCTTGTGCTGTGTGAGATAAGCCCAATAGTTTGTTCATTTATAGACAAATTGTGTTTTATAATTCTTCAAACAAGCTTGACATACTTCTAGAGATTTTCTCTCAATAGAAATAAAAGGCCAATCAAATATTGAATTTTCCTTTGCTGCTCGTGCTAAATCTGTCTTTTTGAATCATAAACTTTGCAGTAAATTTCGTTCAAACAACTACACATGTCAAAGGTCAAAACCATGTGTAGCATTAAAACTTTGGACTTGGCGCGATGAAAGGCAGTTATGACAAGCTTTTGACCAATCAGCGAGCATGTTAGAATCGAAGAAGGCATGAGCCAATCAGAAATCGCTTCTTATATCCGTGCTAGTCAGCTGGGGGTCCAGAACACGGTTTGTGGCGTTGTTTCACAGACGGACTTAACCGAGAAAAAGTCCGGATGTGACGCAGGCTATAAAAAAAACGTCTAAATTAGTTCTTTCAAATTTTACCAACATTTTCAAAATTAAAGTAAATCTCGCCTAGAAATTTCAAGTTAAAACTTATGCCATTCAGGATTTATAACACTAATGTTGTACGTATCAGACATTCAACACTTGTCATGGTGATGATTTCTTTTGTAAAAATTTCTCATTAATTATTCATGAGTTTTTCGAGGGTGTATACTGTCACTTAAGTGCTGTGTACATTAACATTAAGATCAAGTTTTAATTTTATTAATTTTTATTATTTAGTTTTACCGGTAATTTAATTTCAAAATTTTCAAAATTAAAGTTTAATCTCGCTAAGAAATTTCAGGTTAAAACTTAAGCAAATCAGGATTTACAACACTAGTGCTGTATCAAACATACAGCACTTGTCATGGTTGTGATTTCTTTTGTAAAAATGTCTGAAAAATAGAACAAACACAAGCATCATTTCAGCTGTGACTCCAAGTGCCAGGTGTATTACTGAATTGAGTATGATTTTTGGCCCCAAATTGACTTAAATAGGATCTACACTTTTGACAAAAGATCATAGGAGCAGTGATAGATGGAGGGAGAGAGGCAAGTGGGATGAGATGGATGGATGGACAGCTGAGGGAAACAGGATGGATAGGTGAAACATTTCAAAATATTGAAGTAGTTGTGTAAATATGTACTGGGCTACAGATTGGGTGAAGTGTTTCTTTACAAAAACAGTAAAAAGCATTCATACATTCTAAATATGATGTGAGACCATGAAGCAAACAAGTACACTATAAATTAATCAGTACTGACAGTTGAAATCAGACAATGAAAATCAGGGAACATAAGTTGAGTTCTCTGGGGTTTCCACCCTGTCAGGTGCAGCGCAGACAGGGGAGCTAGGGGGGCTGGAGACCCCCCAGCTTTTTTAAAAAGTTGTGAGCTTTGGAGTAATAGGACCCAAGATTTCACTCTAACAACGTCAGAGTCGTTTTGGATCGCTCGTATAAAGAGTGGTCGACTTGTAGCAAGTCTATCTATTTCGTCAAATACCATGTTGTAGGTCCGCTTGATTAACCCCCCTCTTTACCGTTTCCCTATTCTCTTCATATGGCAACAATTTTTTTGGATTCAGGTTCGCCCTGTGAATATACATCTATTTCAAAAAACGTTGTCAGAAGGAGATCTGAATCTGCAATCTGAGACCGAAATGAATTGGCCCTGGTTTTTTTTTTTTTGCACTTAGCACCTTCAGATTTATATTTACCATCGCCATATCCGAAGCCAGAAAGTGCAGTGCACGCAAATGAATTTTTAATGAGAAAAAACTGCCGTACCCCAGAATTCATTTTGGTCTCAGATTGCAGATTCAGATCTCCTTCTGACAACGTTTTTTGAAATAGGTGTAAAGCAAAGATATAAAATCTGAATACTTTAAAATTGTGCGGGAAAAATAACAATGAAAGAGGGTCTTGGAGCACAGGCAGCCCAACTATTCTCTTTGAGGATTTTTTTTTTTTAATGACAATAAAGTTATTCTTAACCGCGTCAAAGTCGCGCGGTATCGAAGAGGCAGGTATTTTGATAAGATACTACTTTCTTCGATTTTTCTGTCGTACGTGCGATTCCGCGCGACCGAAAAATTGCTTGCAAAAAGCCACAGGAATCCCATCCGCGCGCATTCAAACAGAACACCACAGGAACCCCGACCGCGCGCTCAATATATCTCGCTCGGCGCGCGGTTAAAAATAACTTTATTGTCATTGAAAAAAATCCTCAAAGAGAATAGTTGGGCTGCCTGTGTCTTGAAGGGGTAAAATGGGAGCTGGGATTGGCCTTATTTTTGACTGGCAAAATGGGATTGGATGCACTGGGATTGGGAATTACAAATAATAATGATGATGATAATGATGATGATGATGATAGTGATGATGATGATGATGACAATGATGACGATGATGATGATGATAGTGATGATGATGATGATGACAATAGTAACAATGACAACGGTAATAATAGCTGCTCTGTGGTCAATGTTGTATTGATTTGTTGTTGTTATTGATGATGATGATGATGACAATAGTAACAATGACAACGGTAATAATAGCTGCTCTGTGGTCAATGTTGTATTGATATGTTGTTGTTATTGATGATGATGATGATGACGATAGTAACAATGACAACGGTAATAATAGCTGCTCTGTGGTCAATGTTGTATTGATATGTTGTTGTTATTGATGATGATGATGACAATAGTAACAATGACAACGGTAATAATAGCTGCTCTGTGGTCAATGTTGTATTGATATGTTGTTGTTATTGATGATGATGATGACAATAGTAACAATGACAACGGTAATAATAGCTGCTCTGTGGTCAATGTTGTATTGATATGTTGTTGTTATTGATGATGATGATGACGATAGTAACAATGACAACGGTAATAATAGCTGCTCTGTGGTCAATGTTGTATTGATATGTTGTTGTTATTGATGATGATGATGACGATAGTAACAATGACAACGGTAATAATAGCTGCTCTGTGGTCAATGTTGTATTGATATGTTGTTGTTATTGATGATGATGATGACAATAGTAACAATGACAACGGTAATAATAGCTGCTCTGTGGTCAATGTTGTATTGATATGTTGTTGTTATTGATGATGATGATGACAATAGTAACAATGACAACGGTAATAATAGCTGCTCTGTGGTCAATGTTGTATTGATATGTTGTTGTTATTGATGATGATGATGATGACAATAGTAACAATGACAACGGTAATAATAGCTGCTCTGTGGTCAATGTTGTATTGATATGTTGTTGTTATTGATGATGATGATGACAATAGTAACAATGACAACGGTAATAATAGCTGCTCTGTGGTCAATGTTGTATTGATATGTTGTTGTTATTGATGATGATGATGATGACAATAGTAACAATGACAACGGTAATAATAGCTGCTCTGTGGTCAATGTTGTATTGATATGTTGTTGTTATTGATGATGATGATGATGACGATAGTGTTGTTGATAAACATGAATGAATGGGATGATGGTGACAATGAGAACAATAGTATTGTATTCTTAAGTGACATGTTTGGAAAACGTTCCCATCCGGAGGCGAGGCACTTTGGTTCTTATGGAGCGGGGGATCTGTTTATGTCAGATTTTCAACCGTTTGTGCCACTTATGCGCCCACGATATACACCTATTTAACAAAACCTTGTCGTGATCAAAGCTACAGTTCACACTCTGAAGCTTGCAAAGGATGTCGGTAGTACGTACATAACTTGTGATTTATTACGCGTTTTTTAAAGAAACATTTCTTTCATCATCTACAACGAATGTATCTTCTCAAAAAGGGTTTTGCTGCCGGAGCATGCTCCCGGGTCATTTTGCTCCTTTGTATGTACCAACGGTTTCACGTAAGAAATATTTTCGCGGGAGTAGGATTTTGATCCCGGAGCATGCTCCCTGATATTTAAACAGTTTAATATCAGGGATTATGAGACGGGCGGAAAATTCTGCTCCTACGACAACAACTTTTGCGTGAAATCGTTGGTACACAGGAAGTCCAAGAGCAGGGTCTTCACGAGGGATGTTTTCTCGTGATCGATCCCGATTTTTCACACCAATGTTTGATCCCTGATCCCAAAAGCTCCCGCGTTTTGATCCCTGATCCCACAAAAAATGTCCTGATCCCTAAATTTATTCATACGATCCCGGCCGATCGGACTATGTGACCCCGGATCCCTGGCATATGATCCTTGATCCCACATCGCTCAAAATGACCCGTGAGCAAAACCCTCCGTGTGTAGAAACCATTAATATATACTTCGTGCTTAGTTGTGTTTATTCAGGTCAAGTTGACCAGTTTTCACTAGCATTAGCTAGCTTGATATAGTGCCTTTTATTCTGGAGACCCACAACACTTAAAGAAGGATTATATGTTAAATTATTTTCAGATCAACGGAATGACGTGTTCAATTACTAAGAATACGGAAATGAAAACCAAGCTTGAAATTAAATAAACGTTTTAATCAATATTTTGCCGGTATTTTAACCATAATCTTTATTGAAAGAAGTAATTAAAAAAAACAAAGCGTATGAAGACTTTAATGTGAATTTTAATTTTTTAACAAGAAGTTGTTAAATGAAATTTCTTGTACGGGAGGCTTTTTCTATCTAAGTGGTAAAAACAAATTAAAAACAACCAGAAAGCCATATTCTGTGTAACTGTACTAAACGTAATAATGACAAGCTGCAAAAATGTTATCTGAAACTGGTTATAACTTTTATATAACACTTGGAATTAAATTGAATAAAAGTTATTCAAAAACTTTGATTCGTGCGTTAATAAAAATGTATTTTAAAAAAAACATTAAAAATTTCAACAAACTACAAAAGCACTAAAATTAAAATTAAATTAAGTATGTAAAAATTTGGCTTTACGAGTTAAAAAGCGGTACGAGTTGAATATGAATTTTAATTTTTTAACAATAAGTTGTTAAATGAAATAAGTTTTACTCCTCTGCTTTTTCTATCCAAGCTAGTGGTAAAAACAAGGAGCTGTTTTAATTAAAAATAATCAGAAAGCTATATTCTGTTTAACTTGCACTGAACGTATATAACTTTTCCACAACATTTGGAATTAAATTGAATAAAGCACATTCATAAACTTAGATTCGAATAAAAATGTATTTCAAAACAACCATTAAAAAACTCAACAAACTACAAAGACACTTTTCATGCTAAAATTGAAGCTCCTGAGTACCACCATATTTACTCGAACTAATTTTTCTTGATCTCACTGCCCCCTTCTTGATCAGAACTAAGGATATTGGGGAGATTGAACTGAAGAATATAGCTTTTGATTAAAATAATTTCCAATGCTGTTCTAGAGTAACATTATAGCGTTAAAATGCGGCGCTTATTCGAGGGCGGCGCTTATTCGAGTAAATACAGTATATAAAAACTTGGCTTTATGAGTTAAAAAATACGAGTTATGACATTTTATCAATTCGTTCACATATTGATAACGGCACATTTAAATCTAAAGACAATAACGTTCTTCTAACGAGGGAAAAAAAATCATGTCCCGAGTATCTGACTTAGTGATCAGATGGGCGGTGAAATGAAAGCGAGATATGAAAGGTAAATAAAAACGTGTTTCAATATCATTTAAGCTCTTCAAGGTGGAACAAGATAAATAGTGAAAAGCGTGGTTATTCACTCACGATACACTTTATTACTGTCAATAATGGCGGCAACCAAGCTGTTTGCCTTTCTTTGATTTATGCCGGCTTTGTGTTTTTTTTCACTTTTCTCTCTTTTAGTTTCTTTTTTAATCTCTTTTTTTCTTGCTCAGTATATTATTCTCATCCTGTTGCAATCTTTTCAATGTCTATTTGTTTTTCTCAGTGTTTTTGTCGCTTTATGTTCTTCAAATTTTCTTTCTTCGTTATTCCATTCCTCTAGTTTTCCTTCTTTCTTTCTTATTTTTTTTTATCTCTTTTTCAATTTTTTTTCTTTTCTTTTTCAATTTCTATCTTTTTCTTTCGGTTTTCTTCCAATTTCTTATTTTCTTTTATACTTTCCCTCATCTTTCACTATTATCCTCATTTTTTTTCTCGTTTGTTTTCTCATTTGTGTGATACGATAAACGAAATTGCCGAATAAAACGTCAAATTGAAAGTAAAAATATCATCATAGAAGACCGCCTGTTCCGTTAGGTGCAAGATCGATATTTGAATATGAATGGCGGTTAAGAGCCGCTACGAAGGCTACTACAAGCATCTCCCTTCGAGTCGAGAAAACCGTCAATAATATATTTCCCTTTGTTTTCAAGTTAATGCGTCCATGAGACGATTCAAACGCCCTAAAATTAATACAAAATAAAACGGGGATTAAAAAATATTTAAACTCAAAAGTGAGGTAAATCCACGTACGAGCTAAGATGCATTATCTGAAAACCATTTCAGGTGGAAGAGCAAGATTAAACTGAGAATTAATGTGGGCAATCCAGTATACCAAATAGAATCATCGTTTAGGATTGCTTTAAAAAAACACTAGTCTTTCCAAAGAATTGCTCTAAACCCAACCAAACTAAAGCAGTACTATATTGGGGGGTATTAACGCAGCTTTCGCTGACTTTCATCCACTAATATTTGGAATCACTGGTATACACCTAATTCAAAAAAGGTTGACGGGCGAACGGCGATTGGTGATTGTACGACCGAAAGGGACTGTGGGTAATACGAATTTCTTCTTTTTCCATTCTAAATTACCCAAACAACGTTCAGCGATGAACTTAGTTGGGTGTCTCGAAGGTTTCGCTGGACAGTGGAGGCACTGTTTGGGTAATTTAAAAACGAATAAAAAGGAATTCGTACTACCCATAGTTCCTTTTGGTCGTACAATCGCCAATCACCAATATCGACAATCGCCGTTCGCCCGGTCAGCCTTTTTTGAATTAAGTGTATAAGATATACCCTCATTCCAGTCTACTCATCGCCTGATGAAGACTAGTACTAGCAGTCGAAACGTCGAGGTCCAAAACTTTTACTTCCGTGAGACAAATGCATAACATTCTACTTATCTTACTTAGTAAATCCACGATGAATACCGTTTATAATTTAATTGATTCACTATGTCGAGGACTAAACTAACTTTTTTAACACATACAACTGTTTACAAAGCAACAACAATAACAATAAAAACAACAATTGTAACAGCAGCTATAACCAATAAAATTTATGATACGAAATATACCCAGAATGCTTTTCCCACGTAAAAGCAGGACATAAACCGAGAAAAAGCCCGGATGTGACGCAGGCTAACCACGTGATGGTCATTTTCATTTGCGCACAATCTATAAAATGTATGTCCTTCTATACGTCTGTACTTAACTATATATTCATAATTTTTATTAGTAATTCATTTTGATATATGGTTAACTGGAAAGCTTTTTGCATCTACATGTTAACGCTTTTTTATGCAATTGTAATTCTAAGGACACTTTCAGTGTGCGAATCGAAAAACTCTGGGCACCGGTAAATATTTCAGTAACCGTTTATTGTTAGTTGAACAATGTGACACGACTAACAACAAAAAGTTTATCTGTATACAAATCAGTCAAACGTCTTGCAGTTTATAGAGAATTGTTTCAGGTTGCTCAATTAACGATACACGCGTGACTACACGCGCCATTTCTAAAATATTACTGGATGCTCGCAGTTTTTTGATTCGCACTGTTAACTGAATAACGTTTTATAGAAATATTAATATATATAAGTTCTATGCCTTATAGACTGCCAATATGTCAATATTATCATATTTGAAAAGTTCGTTGAAAATACAACTGATCGCCAGACAGATATCTTACTGAGAGATTGTCAAAACCACTATCTCGCGGACAAATCAGTCCAGGATGGATAAGTCCTGCGGCAATATAATGTTATCAGACAACAAAGACACTTCTATTAAAACACTGGTAATACACCTTTTAGAGAGGACCACTCGTTTGTAGCATGTACCCCATGCTGTCTTATTTTAATACGAAAAGGAAATAATGGAATATACTTTAAAACAGGAATAATAGAGGTGCTTGCAATTATCATTTTCTGGTTAAAAACATGGTAATACGCCTTTTAGGGAAGATCACTTGTTTTCAGCATCTGCCCGTGTAGACGTAAAATAACACTGTCTTGTTTTAATACGAAAAGGAAATAATGGAATATACTTAAGAAAAGAAAAAAAAATTACTTTTAAGTATTAAAAGGTGCTTGCAATCATCTTTTTCAGGTGAATAACTGTTGTCTTTCTTTAACGCCAAACTATGACTTAAACACATCACTATTTCGGAAGATAAACAAATAGCAAATAATATTAAAAATTATAATTCCTGAGTCTTCAAAATGCAAACATTCATGATATATTGTGCTAATATTATATAATATATATTATATAATATTATATAATATAATAAGCGCATTGAGATTAGAACTGCGCCATCAATACGTTTATTATTATTATTATTATAATATTATTTTAATCGGTAAATCATGTTGTTTCATCTCTAGTTGCTAGATCTATACTCTGATAGCTATGGAAGAAAACCCCCAGAACATGCTGTAAAACATGTAATAAGGTACTTAAACTGTCAAATACAATATTCAAAGATACATGAAAAGATTTCAAAAGGAATCAGTGTTACTTTCCAAATATATTGAACAAATGTAGGTGTCACAACAATTTGAAATAAATGATTGTGATTCAGGCGTATGGAAGTGTTGAATGACAGGATATTTTCACGAATAATGCATCAGTCGTCTTACTCTCCTTCGCAGCCGTTGTTAGTCGCCTCAGACAGAGATTATATTGAATAATGGCTTCATCGCTTGCATCTTTATACCAGGCTCGCAACATGGTATATTTTGAACCTACTGATCCCGGATCATTTTTTTGATCCCTGAGCCCAATTTTTTCCAAACTTTTGATCCTTGATCCCCGAATCAGACTCAATTTCCCACTGATCCTCGGTCCCAGCCCTTTGATCCCTGAGCCCTGGCCTCTGATCTCTGATCCGGGCCTAATTTGATCCCTGATCCCATATACTATGTCAAATCTTGAAATAACCAAAAAAATCCGCTGATGGTATACATCGAATCGATATGGCGTCCAATTTGAACAATTGTTGTTCTTGACTGGCCAGCCTCGCATACATGTGAAAACTCTATTGTGTTCCAACGTGAACACGAGGCTAACCAGTCAAAGAAAAATAGTTATTAAAATTGGACGCCATATTTCGACTCGGTCTATATAATCAATCAATCAATCAATCTTTATTTAAACACGATAAATATCAACAGAAAACTGATTTACATGATAGTCGTGATGTATAATAACAAAATAGAATAGAATTATACTTTATAAAATATATATTAGTACTACATTATCAAAAATAGTGACTAGAGGTAAGGTCAGTGCTCGCTAGTTATAAGATACAAGTTACTTAGTAATTGGACAGATATTTGAGAGAGAGAGATAGCTACACATTTTGGAAAAGGATTCAGAGAAATAAAAGAATAAATAAGCTATTGTATCCTTCATTGTAATCAGGGGCGTAGTGTTCATTACGCAAATACACACGTGCGTACTTGAGGCGGGAAATTTTCAAATGTTTTTTAATCGTTTTCCATGTATTTTTGTATAACCGTGACGACGTGTATGACCACCCTACGACACTGGTAATGTGTATTGTGTGGTTAATATAACTGAGCGAATTCTTAGTTAGTCAATAACTAAATAGTTGATAACTAAATACTATAAGGAGCCCCTCCCGGGGGGGGGGGGGGGCATGCTCCAATGTTCCCATGATCTTTTTGCATTTTCGCCCTTGTTCCCCATAAGTAAAATAAATGTTTTACCCATGATCTCCAAAAACTATTGTGTTATCATATTTTGTTCCCTTGTTCCCTGAAAATAAATGTGCTTGCTCCCTTGCTCACTAAAACCCCTGGGAGGGGCTCTATTAGGTCCCAAATAGTTAGTAGTTGTTTCCAACCATTGTATAACAAACAACAATCCCTGGAGGACGTCTAGTACAACATATGGATATCTAGAGAGAGAGAAAACGTTGGTATGGACAGTTTGTTATACAAATTAAGTTAAGTGGCATTAGTGACTATCCTTACCTTTCAAACCATTGTATAACAAACAACAATCCCTGGAGGACGTCTAGTACAACATATGGATATCTAGAGAGAGAGAAAACGTTGGTATGGACAGTTTGTTATACAAATTAAGTTAAGTGGCATTAGTGTCTATCTTTACCTTTCAAACCATTGTATAACAAACAACAATCCCTGGAGGACGTCTAGTACAACATATGGATATCTAGAGAGAGAGAGAAAACGTTGGTATGGACAGTTTGTTACACAAATTAAGTTAAGTGGCATTAGTGACTATCCTTACCTTTCAAACCATTGTATAACAAACAACAATCCCTGGAGGACGTCTAGTACAACATATGGATATCTAGAGAGAGAGAGAAAACGTTGGTATGGACAGTTTGTTACACAAATTAAGTTAAGTGGCATTAGTGACTATCCTTACCTTTCAAACCATTGTATAACAAACAACAATCCCTGGAGGACGTCTAGTACAACATATGGATATCTAGAGAGAGAGAAAACGTTATTATGGACTGTTTGTTACACAAATTAAGTTAAGTGGCGTTGCAAGATGGCTAAAATAAATCACTTTTTTAACGTCTCCTAGCTAGACACAAGTGTCCTACTAATTGACGATGATAGTAATAAGATGAAAACCATGACAATGCTCACGATGATCGGACGAAAAATGATAACAATGATGATGAAGAAGTGATGAATGAGTAGACGAAGACAGAAAATATAATGACAAGAAGGAGGAGGAGGAAGAGGAAGAATAAGAATAAGGTGCATGGTGGTGTTGGTCAGGAGATGATAACGGTGATGGCGATGATTATGATGATGGTAATCAGTTATGATGATCAATATGATGATGATAACGATGATGAAGATGAGAGGTAGGAAAATTGTGATGACGATGACGATGGTGGTAGTGAGTTGTTAATAACGATGATTATGATGATGGTGGTGGTAATAATCGGTAATGATGATCAATATGATGATAACAATGATGATGAGGAAGCAGTGTTGATGAATAATAATTAGACAAAGACAGAATATAATGACGAGGAGGTTGGGATGGTCAGGAGATGATAATGGTGACGTAGATGATGATGGTGGGGATAATCAGTAATGATGATGATAATGATGATCAATATGATGATGATAACGATGGTGAAGAGGTTGGGTAAGGAAGGGGTAGGAAAATGGTGATGACGATAACAAAGCGATGACGATGGTGGTGTGTTGATAATGGTGACGACGATGAATATGATGTCGGTATTGATAATAATGATGACGATAATGGTGGTCAATATGATGACAATGAGAAGGAAAAAGATGGTGATGAGGTAATGACGAAGGTAGTAGTGAGATGATGAATATAATGACGACGATGCATATGATGATGATGATATGGTGATGTTAATGATGCCCGGGTAATGACGATCATTCAGTGACGATGGGGAGGAAGAGGAGGAGGAACAGGAAGAGGAGGAACAGGAGGAGGAACAGGAGGAGGAAGAGGAGGAGGAAGAGGAGGAGGAAGAAGATGATAACAGATATAGATGATGACCATGCTCTACAGTAAGAGATGGTTGTTGCATCTGTATTTTGTAGCACTCTATAAATACTATTGTTTGATAACCCAACTGGATCAAACTCGTTCCCAGGTCCCTCTCCCTTCGCTTTTGGTTCCTGCCCCACCCAAAAGCGAAGGGACAGGGCCCTGGGAACGAGGTTGCAACTGGATTCGTATATAGCATTCTAGTTAACCCAGTTCACTCGCCCCAAGGCCTCTATATGCCAGGATAAGTAATTCCTTTTATGTACTTGTGTATTTAAAGGTGCAGAGCAAATAACTGTCATGGTCAGACATGCCCGATCTATATACTACTTGTACAATATATAGCCTATCCAGTTCGCTCGCCCCAAGGCCTCTATATGCCAGGATAAGTAATTCCTTTTATGTACTTGTGTATTTAAAGGTGCAAAACAAATAACTGTCATGGTCAGACATGCCCGATCTATATACTACTTGTACAATATATAGCCTATCTGTCCCACATGGTAGGGATAGGAGGTACAAACAGATAGGTATATTTAGATATGTATTCAGATAGTTGATACCAAAAGGTCAAGGCCACAAGGGACATGTGCGTTGTAATACTATATTGGAATATTCAAGACAACTATCAAATCAAGATGACATACCATTTTGAATTCACGAAGAAACAGTTTGACATGCATAGAGATGGATATTTTATTTCATTTTGATTATTAAAATGATCAATCAACCAGCAAACCAATGAATCAGCTAGTGGACGAGCCATTCAATCATCTGAATCAATCAATCAACAAATCATTCAATCAATCAACAAATCAATCAATTAGACAACAAATCAATCAACCAATCAACCAATCAATCAATCAATCATAGAATAAGTAAGTCGTCCAATCAATCGATCAAATCAATCAAGAAATCGATCAAATCAATCAATCAATCAATCAACAAATCAATCAATCAATCAACAAATCAATCAATCAATCGATCAAATCAATCAATCAATCAACAAATCATTCAATCAATCAACAAATCAATCAATTAGACAACAAATCAATCAATCAATCGATCAAATCAATCAATCAATCAACAAATCATTCAATCAATCAATCAACAAATCAATCAATCAATCAACAAATCAATCAATCAATCAATCAATCAATCAATCAATCAACAAATCAATCAATCATATAATAGTTAAGTCGTCCAATCGATCAGCAAATCAATAAAGAAATCAACCGACAAATCATTTGAAATATTTGGATAAAAAGAAAAGTGGAGAAGTATATCGAAAGCTAAATAAATAATATATTTAATTAACCAACTGACCAATATATCAATCGGCCAATTAATAGAACACCACCTGATTTCCACACTGCCATTTTGTTAAAAGCACTAAAACAGTGCTATTCAATTACCGAGTGTTGTTGTTGTTGTCCAACCGGGGGTAATTGATAATCGATTATGACTTCTAGAAAAGTCACTTTAAAATAACCAGGGATCGCTAAGTGCTATCATTGTCTCTATTCATTCATAAACAGTTCATTGCTAAAGAGCAATTGAATTAACTAATTTATATGCGTGTGAAAGGAAAAACAGACAAAGGATGCGGATAGGCGCTATATATCAATAATAACAATCACTGTTATAATTATTATTAAGAAAAGGGTTGACCGATATACAATATTTTCAAATGTGCATTTTCCCTAATTCAAAAATTATTTCATTTTATTTATTTGTCTGTTGATTGATTGATTGATACATAATTTTCTTGTTCATTCACTCATTTGTTATTTTCTTGTTCATTCATTTATTCATCCACTCATTCATTTATGTATATATGTGTATATATTTATTTATCTATTGATTGATTGATTGATTCATTATTTTCTTGTCCATTCATTCATTTATTTATTTGTATTTATTCATCTATTTGTCCACTCATTCATTTATGTATATACACCGATTTGCAGTAAGGTTGTCATACAAAATAGAACATTTGTCACAAAGAAAATAGGACATTGTGATTTAGTGCGAAAGGAATTAATTAAAAGACAAAAGATAGTGTTCAGCTTGAGTGATCTTCTTTTGTCTTTTAATCAATTCCTATCGTACTAAGGCCTCCTCTACACGAATCCGATCCGGCTGAAACCGCATAGAAATATTTACGTCCACACGAATCCGCGTATCCGGAGGATTCAAGTAAAAGTATGCAGTTTCGGTGACCGCATTCACTGGATTCGTGTGGACGGTAGGCCGATTCGCATCAAAAAGTATGCGGTTTCAAAAGTATCCGGATCCGTGTAGAAGGGGTCTAAATCACAAATGTTCTATTTTCTTTATAACAAATGTATATTATTGTATGACAACCTTACTGCAAGTAGGTATATGTGTGAATATGTATTTATTTATACGGCAGAGGCAGATTATACTGACACGAGGTCTTGATAATTTACGATATCATGCGAAAACCGAATTCAATAATTGTTTTATTATACATTTTTTAAAGTAAAAGTACAATTATTATCAGGTAATAAAATAACAAGCAAATCTCGCTGCAATTTTCACATCAACTCCCCGAGAACGGAGGGAGTTGGGAACTTGACAGAAAAAATGTATTATTATCTACGGATAATAGATTTATCCTGTCAAGCTCACATGCTATCGAAAATTCACCGTATGTAAGTGTGTAAAATGTATAATAAATTTATTTATTTGTCAAAAGAAACAGTGTTCGTTCTAATAATAATAATAGTAAGTTCTTAGAACGCATATAAAAATCTCTATGCGTTTACAAAATTATAAACTGAAATGATTAAATATAAAAGATTTTTAACACAAATTGTGTTCAAGAAAAATATGACTTGGAAAGAAATGTCTTCAATCTCGATTTAAATGTAATTAAAGTGTCTGATGTCCGAATTTCGGTTAGGATTGAGTTCCATAGCTTAGGAGCACAATGTATAAGACTACGATATAGGATTATTGCACGATACACTTTTTATCTATTGTTTGAAAAAAATAATGTTGTCCTGATTTTTTTAATTTAGTGGGAGGGGAATTAATTAAAAGACGAAAGAAGATCACTCTTTCTTTTGTTATTCCTTTCTTACTAAATCAAATTACGGATTTGTATATCTATTGTTTGAAAAAATATATCATTTTCATTTAATATATACATCTGATTGCACGAGAGTTGTCCTGACTTTTGTAATTTAGTGGGAAAGGAATTAATTAAAAGACAAAAGAAGATCACTAAAGCTGAACTCTTTCTTTTGTTATTCCTTTCTTACTAAATTAAATTACGGATTTGTATCTATTGTTTGAAAAATATATCCTTTTCATGTAATATATACATCTGATTACATGAGAGTTGTCCTGACTTTTGTAATTTAGTGGGAAAGGAATTAATTAAAAGATAAAAGAAGATCACTCAAGCTAAAACCTTTGTCAGTATTATTCCTTTCTTACTAAATTACGAATGTTCATTTTTGCAATTAAGTGTGTGTTATTTTCGATTTCATACAAAGTTATCTTTTATTTATGGGTGTTTGTCAAAACATTAAAAAAAGAAACAAAGTCTGTATCAAGGATTACAAGGTCACACAACCCTTAACACTACACTCAATCTATCAGATCCAAAAAGACATATTGAGAGCAATATAACGCGACAGTCATGCTACAAATGAACATACAGCCGCCATATGCTCCCAAATTGTGTTGTGTTTGATGCTTGTCCACTTATGGTTCCATCTCATACCAGAATAGAACTTCATTGATGTTATGAGGAACGTTTAGTTTAATAAAAGTGCGTTTTGATGGAGTGTTTTTCAGTAGTATTTATAGAAAAAAATGACAAAAGAATGAGATTTCCTGTTGTTTGTCTGATAAAAATATTTTATAGGTACGTCAAATAAAGACAGTATTCACGAAACAAGTGTGATTAATGAAAGCCCTATAGCGAAGAGAAAACAAAAGTAGGATTAACTCGTTAAGGTATAACTACAACCGTTCTCTTTGAAAATTAAATACAAAGTCACAATTATCTATCTGATTGAAGTAATTTTAAGGGAATCTAGTAACAACTGGTTGCATGATGGCTGGCGGTGCCGGTAAAATCTCTCAGAGGAATGGAAGCTTCTTACCTAATCATAGATTTAGTTTATTTTTAATAAAAAAACGTGTTATCTTCTCTGATATGATAAAAAGACCAGCTATACAATGAATATAAATATATTAATAAGGCAATTGGTCTGAACTGTGAAGACTGGTCAAGATTCGTCTTCACTTTCATCAAATCGAATTAAAAAGTGTATTTTTATGTAATTTCTCAGGAAAAACGTGCCTGTTTTTGATTAAACTTGCTGTGGGGTTCTTTTTAATTATCTCGCACATGTTATTATAAGTCTCAATTAAGGAAGATATTTGCATTTTTCATTTTTTTTGGTCTTTCAGTTTGTTTGTTTACCAGCCTCTCCTTTTTTTTCATTTGTTTCTTAGCTTTTTTAAGTTACTTATTTCATAAGCAGTTTCATCGTATTAAAACAGTTCTTGAAAAAAAAACATCAATTCGACTAAGCCTCGTGCAATTCTTTATCTTCCTTGTCGAGTAATCCCGCTTTCTTTTTAATGCCTCGCGTTGTTTGAAGATAAACTGACTCCCTCGATAGCTTTTAACACAGTATCAGCTTAAACGCATACACTTGGGTTTTTTTTCCCGATGATCGTAAGTACTATCAGATGTATCATATAGGAAACTAGTCAAAACGAGCCAGCCATCCTCTGTGTGCGCCAAGATGGCCCAACCACTAGCCATTTTACACTTTTTTATGTATCGTAGGCTGTAATACTGCTCCATAATGTATAAGATAATACGTCGAATACAATTTCATTCAATTTAGTTCTGGGTACCAGTTTGTCGCGTTGTATCCTGGAGGAATAAATATTAATTCTGTGTGTACGATTAGCATGGTGATCTTGTTATTGGTAAAGCCATAGGTTCTCGGCTGAGTTACGACCACAGGCAGTGGGAAATCCATCTTTGATTAAGTGAAGAATCATTGGAGTCCCTTTGATTCTTGCCACTAGAATTAATCGCATTAGAATTGGCACTGACTAAGTCTGTTGTTGTTCTGAATATTTTTCACTTTTTTAATAATTCAGAATGCAGGGCGTTCCAAAGCGCCTAGAAGCCTTCCACGGGACGAAATCAACACGAACCATCTTTGAAGATTAACGATAAGCAAAAAAAAAAAAAGGTTATCCTGAAGCCCTTTTAGTAATATAAAATAAAGTATGAAAACGATCAAGAGACGTTAGTTTTTGACAACTCAGTCACTTTTCCCGCTGAGTAGATTTCCCTTACCTCAATGACGTAACTTTATTGTCGGGACTGCAAACAAAAACTCGCATTTTCTCCTAAGGGTTCTAATCACAAGTAATAAATGATGGCGTCTAAATTATGCGTTTTGGGTTTCAAGTAGACTACAATCGATCAAAATTTCGTAGAGCGCTCAAGTAGTTGTGTCTTGTCCCTCACGGAAACGCGGGCAGTCGACGAACCTCGCGCAGTGAAAAAGAACAGCGGCGTGTACCAGAAAATATTTGAAAATTTAAATTTAGAGTTTTATATATGCTTTAAATTGTTCGATATTGTATGGTTATAAATAGTATATAATAGGAATAGGGCCTTAATCCTATATATTCCCATGCATAATACATAGATGGCCGATGGAATGACACCCCATGCTTAGATTGGTTAAGGCAGCGAGTGTAAACAGAAACCCGATGATGGTATCTATTTTCCACAAAATCAACCACATTCAATGCCTAAACGATGTATAATGATCCCAATTAAGCAAATCTGGACAACTGTCATTTCATCTGTGTGAGGTTTGTCAGTTTAGTCACATTGTGGACAGTGCTTTCAAGTCTTATCAATAAACGGTTCAATGGAGCTTCTAAAGAAAACGACTGGTTTTTAGTCACAACAACTGTGGTAAACCAAATATCCATACATGTGGTTGCCGGGTCGATCAGAGCCATTTTACTTCGGTCGTGGATATTCTGATAAATAAGTACTCTAGACAGATATATCAATTCATGTAAATGAAATCCAAACATCGCACTCACAAAAATCATGTAAGGATTTCGGTCTCATTAAATTCGTCATCGAACAAATACTAGTTAGTCCAGTCACATACAGTCCATTGCCTAGTAGCAATCTTAGACTAATTTCAAGACAATGAAAGCCGGGAACCTTCTCGAAATATTTGTAGCCTTTTTTCTGGGAATGAATTGGGGATTTTCAATGGCGTTTATCAAAAAGATACTCTCTTGAAATTGACATGTTTCTGACAAGTTGAAGGCCAATACCCGGGTTACTAAGACACAACCAAACCTTTTGAAACCCTCTCATTATTACGTACACAGAAATCGCGTCTAAATAATTAATTAAAAAGTCAATTCAGTTTACTCCGAAATGCTAGATAACATTATAAAGCTTTTAGCGTGCTTGTTGGGCCATCAAGGACGCCTCTTTTATCGATGGACGACCGTAGTCCAATTGACTGAAAAGAGTTATTGGAATCAGTTCAAAACGGACTAGTTACCCCCCATGTAGTCAAGACCGAAGTAAACATTAAGTAACAATTCATGAGATGATTTGGAATTGTATTAACCGTATCGGCGACGTTACAGCGCATCTTTTTCGACTTTACTCTACGATAACATGAAGGTCAAAACCTTTGCGCATTTTGAAAAAGCTACGCTGGTTTAATAAGTTGTGGTGTCGTGGGGTTTTGTAGTTTTGCTAGTGCGTAAGCAGCTCTAGACAACCTAAATCCGTCATTTATCATGTTTTATGGGCTTCATTAGTGAAGAACGCGGCCTCTAAACACTACACAGCATAACATATGGACTTATTACGTCCACAAAGACGCATTTCTAGCAAAACATCTTAAATAGTAAATTAGAATGTTCACCTAGGTATTCAAGCTTATGATTTTTTTTGGCAATTTCTTCACTTTTGTAAAGAGCAGGTGATTTGGGCTTCGGGTTTGATTGACAGTTAAGCCTTTTGCCAAAACTTGTGATTGGCTTCCTCGGGCAATAACCGCTGATTCTACTTGAGTGTGGTGTACGATCGTCGAGCGGTGTTTTACTGCAGTAACACTTGTAAGGAGTCAAGACTAGTTAGCCGGTAGTGTCACACTGGCAAGTACACTTTGGTTACGATTTAGCTGTTTGTTGTTACCATAACTGTCACAGCTTGGTCAAAATAGCATCTCCTTCGTATGTGCAGCTTGTATGGACGCAAATATACACAAAAGAGAAACATAAACATGAACTCCGTTAAATCGTCTTTACACATATTTTACCTGCGACTATTATGAGCCAAGACTAGATGTCATTGGATAGCTATATGTTGGTGTACGGCGGGAAAATATTAAAAGAATAGCAACGCGGACAACATGCCTATCCGACGAGGTCACTTTGCGCCGCAAAACACTTTCCTAGAGACTATCGCTCAGAAATTTGACCATGGAAGTGAGTATTTTATAACTGTTTAACATGTTTTTTACACTGATGGCTAAATCAGTATATTCACTAGTATAGTTCGGCGATGAATAAAGAGTGTGTCTTCTAATAAATGGTATCTCGATCAGAACTAGTTCCTTATCTGAATGTAATTCTGTGACGGTGTTTATCCTGCCAGGTTATTGTTTTTATTTATTTGTTCTCTTCTAGACAGCAACTTCGTTTTGGGCAGCGCTCAGGAAAAGAACAACTATCCGATTGTTTATTGTAGCGATGGTTTCTGCGAGTTGACTGGTTTTTCGAGGAGCGATTTAATGAGAAGAAGTTGTGCTTGTAATTTTCTTTACGGGCTTGAATCAAATCAAGAAGACGTTCAAAGCATCGAAGAAGCTCTACGATCTCAGAAGGAATTGAAAAAAGAAATCTTATTCTACAAGAAGAACGGTGAGTTTGAATTATCGTAGCTCTTAATCTCATCGCAGTGGTTGATAATTATAGGCCTTGGTTTGAAATCACTTGCACATGAAGATTGTTTTGAATGACACAGTTTTGTTGTGTTATTTAGGGTTTATTGATTTACAAAATAGAACGATGCGGCCACTAAAACACAATAGGAGTATTTTTCTTTACTAATGAAAGATTTTTAGCACCCAACAGCGGTCAGTTTTAGTTTAGTTTGATTATTTCGAATTAATCAATCCATGTAGTCATCGGTGAATACTAAGCCTAATATCCAAAATAGATTCTGTATTCCTCAAGTACAATTAAGATGGTTCTTTCCAAGCTTTCATAAGCATAGCACTTGAAATAATCGAAATCAGGCACAATGGATTTACATACTAAAACAAGCAGTTTGCCATATAGTACCATGGTGTTCATGAAATATTAAAAGCACGACTAGTAATGGTATACAATTAAAGCCTGAATAGGAAAAATGGAGACTGATTGATTGCTACACGTGTAGTTTTCAACCAGAAGTATGGAAATGAGGCAATGTGTATTGTAATATTGCTACGAGTAGAGATGGAGACATTTTTCTCATTCAAAAGTACATAATCATTCACTTGAAAGACAGCGTGTACACAGATAAGAACTCTAGTCATCCTACGTATTTCGTACATTAAAAAAATCATATAAAAATGCTATAGTTGCTTTTTGAAAAATACGAAAATTAATTGTTCGACTCAGACGCGAGGTCACAAACGGAAATACGTTTTTGACTACATCCCTCTTGTATTAATTATTAGATTTAACGCGAGCTGTTGTTCAAAAAATCATGTTTCTTTTATCGATAGTCGTTTGCAAACAATTGAAGCAAACAGCTTGATACAAAGTTTGCGATTTTACGATAGAGACAAGAAGCTTCATTTAACGACTAACACCACATTGACTTGTTATTGAAAGTGCCTTTAATAGTCTGTGGTTTTGGCCGTAATATTGTATCAACGATCACAAAATAAAAGGGATTTTCTAAGTCGGATAGATTGGAATCAACTCAAATGCGTGAGAGGACCGCAAAAGATATTCTTTACCTGAAGAATTAAGTGATGGTTTTTGGCTACGTGAAAAGGATTAGACCGCGGCAAGCCGATTCAAATCTGCATGTAACACGAATAGTGTCTTTGTGTTGTCACGGCAGATAAATGGGCTGGATATCTATCCAGATTGAACAAAATAGAATAAAAATTAAATAGAAAGTAATCATATTTCACTCCGCTAATTTATTGGGGGTAGGAACAATTTAATTTATTGATTGGAAAAGCCTAGCGGAGCGATTTAAAATCATTGAAAGCAAAACCTGCCATCAACAATATCGATTAGTAGAGAGGGAGACTCGAAGGAAAAGTGTGTGGCCGAGAAAACGGTTGAGAATACGATAGCCTTGAAGGGATTAAGACTTCGGGTCACAAAGCCAAAAACCGTTTTCAAATAAAGACGGTATTTTGCCTAGGAAGATGGCAAAAACCATACCATGTCAAAACGTGCTAAAATAAACACTTAGCAATGTTAACAAACAAAACAGGTTTATTAGTCTTCCTCCCAACAGGAGGAATTATTTTAGAGAGAGTCAAAATACTCACCGATGATTTCTTTGTCATTTGCATTTATAAAGTATGATTTTTTGAATTTTACGTGAGAAAATTGAAGGCTATGGCCAGCTAAGTGAGTCATTAAATATCTAAATGCGGTGGACCAAAGTGTTGGTGATATTCCAAAGTTTTTTCTCGATCGTATTCAGAGGTTTTGCGATATAGCATTCCTCGTTTTCTCGCTACTACTTCCACGATATTTGAAATAATCTAAATTCGTTAATTTACTGTTTAGGGAGAAGACAAAGTTCAAACTTTTACGGAAATCATAGGATTATTGTTGGAGTTTTTTAGTTCGCTATAATACTCTATATTTTTAGAATATTAAACAGTCGTTTGTCAATATATTTTACCATAGGAACGTAGTATAGCTAGAAATATTTTCAAACGTTCAAGCAAAAATGACATGTTCAACATGTTACAAAATAAACTTTCTCGCTTAATTATAGTTTACTATATTTTAACGCAATAGACTGCCATCCTCGAACGTTAACTTAGTGTTGAGCCTATCAGCCTAAGCTAAAAAAAAAAAATTAACAATTAAGCTCAGAATATTCATAGAGTTTCATCCGAACACATGGTTGAATAAATTGGGTTAAAAAAGTCACTGTTTGTATACAACTAAGATACTATATTTAAAAATAATAAAGTCTTTTTTGAAGATAATTGGTTTTTAAGCTATGTTAAAATAGAAAATTTAGCACCTGACGTTAAAGGAACAAAGAGTCCTTCCTAGATTGGCTAAAAGGCTTTAAAAATTTTTTACTGCCGCAATATTGTAATTATATTCTACTATATTTCAAAATAAGCTATCGTAATGAAGAAACTTCAGTATTATAACTTTATTTACCATAATACTACGGGGGACAGTTGAACATGCTATGGACATGTTAGAGAAACGTGGGTTGAGTAAAGAAAGGAAAATATTGTTCTGTTTTTGTGGTATTATAATAATTAAATTGTACTATATTTAAAACACCGAGTCTTTGTAATTTTGATAATTTAGTATGTAATAACATATAGGTTTAGGAATACATATCTGTTTGAGTTAGATTTGACAGCTAGAATGATGGTAGGAATATTTTAGTGCTGCGTTATATATGATAATTATTGTAATACATTATATTTCGTAAAATTTGTTTAAAAAGAGAACAATTTAGTATTTTAGTTTAGAAAAAGAGAAAATGTGGGAAAATACTACTCTGTTTTTACTATGAATATATATAAACTATTGATTTTTTTACGGATTTTATTATATTCAACTCATAGGGACATATATGGACGCGAATTGAATAAATAAAATTTGAACATATCGTCAATTATTTATAATGTCAATTATTGTACTATAATGTGCAATAATTTGAAATACAATATTTCATTTAAAAAATACAATTTTTGGTTTACTTTTCTATATTGCTGAAGAATAGAACAAAAATTGAATTTAATCCGTTTTAAGTTTCTTTGAAATAGACACGTGGATTGAATAAAAAACATTGAACATCGGCCTCAGTTATTGCATCCTCGGGAACCCAGGGGTATTCTTCTGTCGCTCGTTTCTCGCTTCCACAACATATACCCCTGGGAACGTAGTCTGTTGGAGCTTGTTCCTGAAGTCAAAATTCAAACTTATTTAACGACTTTCTTTGAATGGTTATCTTGATTTTCATTGGTCGACCTAATAAGGTCGACCAATCAGGAAAGAGCTGAATTTTGACTTCCGGAACAAGCTCCAACAGACTACGTTCCCAGGGGTATATGTTGTGAAAGCGAGAAACGAGCCACAGAAGAATACCCCTGGGCTCCCGAGGATGCAGTTATTGTAATTTCTATTATTTGTACTATAATGTACATTATAGGTAATGTCATTTAGTATTTGTATTTATGCTAAAGCAGAAACAAACTGAGTTCAACCCGTTTCAGAATACTTAAGTTTCTTTGAAATAGAGACGTTGATTGAATAAAAAAGATTAAACATATATACTCTGTTATTGTAATTTCTATTATTTGTACTATAATGTACATTATAAATAATAATTTAGTACTTGTATTTATGCCTATTTAAAGCAGAGAAAAAACTGAATTCAACTCGTTTCAGAATACTTAGGTTTATTTGAAATAGAGACGTGAATTGAATAAAAAAGATTGAACATATCCAAAGTTATATTGTATTCAGGTGTAATATAATTTAGTACATGGATTTATGTAAGCAGAGAAAAAACTGAATTCAACTGACCAGTTTCTGAATTTAACCCGTTTTTGAATACTTAGGTTTCTTTGAAATAGAGACGCGGAACATTTGAATAAATAAGAGTAAACATATATATCCTTAACTATTACATGTCACTATCTGACTGTTACTGGTTGTCAGAGATGTTGAAATAGTGAAGCCTGGTACCCCTAACATCGCATTGATTGGCAATGTGTAATCAAAGGCACTGCGACAAAATAAGGCTTAGATCTCCTCAAAGAAATACATTATTGAAAACCTCTTTCATTCAGTTGTCACTAAGACAACAGCTAAGTCAAGTAAAGAATAAAATTTTGAGGAGAAAAAAATTTCAAATGATTTCACTAAAATTATTAATTCTAAAAAAAAAGCAATTGAAAAAAATTGACTTGTATGTAATAAAAGAGGACAAAATTGTAACACGTTTGTTAGAGTTATCAAATAATTTTGAATAGACAAGAATAAACAAATACAATAAAGAGGGGGAAATATTTAATCTAGATATAAATTTCAAGAGTTTCAAGGACTACCTTTCGGATTATTAATTTCACACGCACATACACACAAAATCTTAAAAACTGACTAAAGAATTAATATAATTAAGTCGGAAAAATTCAGCGGTAGTAAGAAAAGTCTCTCATTAGAAAAAGTCACAAAAACACATGAAATTGAAAATGAGATTGGTTCGAAAATCATTATTTTGGAGTTAATAAAAACGTTTTACGCCATAACTGATATTGTTATTCTTATAATTACTACTGGAAGCAGTACAAGTCGATGTTATGTTCCTTTTATTAGTAGTAATTACGTAAGACAAAGTTATCCCGAGTACAAATTACACATATAGTTTCCTATGGCAATTTCGTTGTCATCATTGAAGCAAATAGTCGTTTCCGACCGCCTTTGTTACGCGATGTTCTAAGGGAAACCCGACTGCAAATGCCGCAGATTATGACGAAAATCCCACTGGTACTCTAATTTAAACGGGAATGAGAAAACTTCAAATTAATGCAGAAACCGACTGAATTTATAAATCATTCATTTGTACGAAATATGAGATATTTTTTAAGGCAAAATTCAGCAAAAATGGGAACAAGTTTTAGAAGTGATTATAACTATTCGATGTGTCCTTTAGAAAGTTGTTTTACTATATTAAACTCGGACAAGCAATTATGAAAATGAATACAAACAGAAACATGTGAAGTTCAAGTACGTATAGATTAAAATACATAAATAAATATTAATTAGCAATAAATATTCCGAGGAATTTCAAAAGCGTTAAGCATTATCTTTAGGTTTTGCAAAACGTTATTTACTATATTGAAAACAAAAAGTAATCAAGCAAACAAGCAATCATTAAAATGCGTAACCAAACATAAGCATGAAAAATACAAGTACGTTGATTAAAAAAATACATAAATAAATATTAATTAGCAATAAATATTCCGAGGAATTTCAAAAGCGTGTCTTAAACCTTTGCAAAACGTTATTTACTATATTATACGCAAACAAGCCATTATGAAAGTGAATAACTAAATACGAGCTTGTGAAATGCAAGTACATTAATTAAAAAAAACACACACAAAGAAAAATGTATTAGCTGTAAATTTACGAGGAATTTAAAAAGTTGTTCTGCATTATGTAGCACTTAAAGTTATTGATTTAGTAAATAAAAAGTACAGATTTCAAGTGATAAAACAATTCAAAAATACATAGAAAAACTGATTTATTAGCATGCATGCAGTAAATTTTACGAAGAATTTAAAAAGCATTATATAGCACTTGGGAAAAGGTATTGATTTAGTAAATAAAAACAGAATACAGATTGCAAATGATAAAAGCAAAATGAATAAGTAAAGGTGCGAACTGCAAGTTTTTTCTTTAATTAGATTTTAGGGATATCCGTGCGAACTGCAAATATGTATGGTGATTAAAATTGAAATCGTATATAAATTATAAATTACCATTATAGTTAAATGCTAGAAAAAGTTAAATAACAAAAATGACTTCTTTCTGAATTAATGAGCAGTCAATCAACTCAAGTACTGTATGAAATGCATTTCACAGATATTGGAAATGACCTGCATGACAAATAAGCATATTGATGAAAATCATTACTGAATATTTATTAGCAATTAATATCACGAAGAATTAAATTTTAAAAACCGTTAAGCACTCCCAATTTATATCCTATTTCAAAGGTCGTAAAGCTTTCCGAAGCTACAGTCCACACTCTGAAGCCTGCAAAGGATGTCGGTAATATAATTACAACACGTTTTTTAAAAGAAATATCTGTTTCATCGTCTATCACTGCAACAACTTGTTATGGTAATACAACACAAACACGTACATCCAGAACATTCTATGGATAAATCGATAACAAGTAATACCAACATCCTTTGCAGGCTTCAGAGTGTGGACTGTAATTTTGATTTTAAAAATAAGTGTAGACATACAGTAGTCAACCATTGCCTATATATAATGAAGATTACACGTAATGAAAGCAGCAAACAAATGCATCAGAAATATTTGTATGATTATCTGAAAACATAAATGAATATTAATGACAAAATCATTTTCTATGTGGCTCCTAGAAACCGCTATTTACTAATTGTCTGCCAGAGGCAATTCTATAGCATTCATATCAATTATTTGCTTCAAATACGTGACTGAATAATCTGTATAACTCCACTGTAAATTTTAATGTTATGGCGATACTAAAAACTAATATAATGTCGAAATAAAAATAATGGTGAATATAATAACAATGATTATGTATTTGATGATGGCGATGATGATGTTGATGATACAGGTTAGGACGATAATGATTGCTGATGATGATGACGATGATGTTTTTGATGATAGGTATAATGTCGGTGGCGGTCATAGTAATGTTGTATGACGATGATAACGATGATGATGATGATCACGATGTTGACGATCATGCTGATGATCACAGTAGTAATGTTGTTGTTGTTGTTGTTAATTATGATTGTCATGATATTTAAACGATGATGATGACGATGATGCTTTTGATGATAGATAATGTTGATGATGATCATAGTAATGTTGTATGACGAGTGATGATGACCTGACAATGATGATCATGATCACGATGTTGACGATGATCACGATCATGGTGATGATCACAATAATATTGTTGATGATGATGTTCATGATATTTAAACGATGATGATAATGATGACATCCTGACACAATGATGATCACGATCACGATGATGATAATGATGATGATAGTAATAACGATGTCATATTGTTAATTTAAGGAACAGTACATTCTACATTATCTTGAAATAATCGAAACAAATATATATTTTTAAATAACAATAGCATGTGTTGTTTACTCCACTAGCATACAATAATTAGGATAACTAGAGGTATATGCTCTTTAGCCGGAAGGGATGATATTACGATTACTTTACATTACATGCATAAGTCTAATTAAGAGTGTACAGGGATTAATCTTGTTTTGACTGCAGACTTTTAATTGATAGTAATCCTGATCGCTGTGTTTTTGACATGGTTCGAATATACGTGATTTATTATATTCAATAAACCTTTCTCGAATTCTCATAGCTGATCACGAAACTAATGATGATGATGATGATGATGATGATGATGATGATGATGATGGTGTTGATGATGATTACATAATGATCGCGATGATTATGATTATCATAATTAAAATAGTTTTGCTATGTTGTTGATAACGATGATGACGATGATGATAATGGTGTTGATGATGATTACAATTATGATCGTGATGTATGATAATGATGATGATGATGAAAATAGTATGGCTGTGGTGTTGATTACGATGATGATGATAATGGTGTTGATGATGATTACAATTATGATCGTGATGTATGATAATGATGATGATGATGAAAATAATGTGACTGTGGTGTTGATTACGATGATGATGATAATGGTGTTGATGATGATTACAATTATGATCGTGATGATTATGATGATGCTCATACATGGTGATGAAAATAGTATGGCTGTGGTGTTAATAACGATGATTGTGATTGTGTTAATGGTGATTATGGTTTTGATGATGATGATGATGATGATGATGATGATAATGATGACCACAACGATGATGATGAATAAAATAAGTAAAATCAATTTATACGAATATATCTTTGAAACTTCAAACCACTTTCCTCTAACTTCTACTTTTCAAACCATGATGGTATTCCCAGACAAAGTATTATATATTCAACTTTCGCCAGTTGCAAAATGCGTCTTTTATCAAATAGTACGTACAGTATGTGCTAGATAACACGGAGTATTCTCTAAAAAATGAAATGACCTTCAATGGTGATGCTTGATCTTGATGGCTATAGAATCTTTGCCGATAAATTTTCAAGGACCATCCATGATCAGATAATAGGTTCTTTTCCATTCTCAGGATGGCCATAGATTGGGCTCCTAGTAGTTAAGTATAAGAAATAGATTATATAAGTCTTTATTTCAAGGGTTTTTAACAAGTTCACTTCAATGACTTCCTTAGAGAAGTTTTATAGTTAAGAGCAGTATTTTCTAGAGGTCAGCATAGGACCTCTATTAAAATCATTTCTTTAGATTCCCAAATATCGTTCAAGCTAAATATAGAGCAATATTTCAATTATTGCTAGAAGTCATGGTCAATATAGAAAAAGCTTCCTTCAAGGGCTTCTATAAATCAATATATATTTCCTAAACATTCACAGAATCGTTTATTCATAAGGGTACATCTGCAGTAGAGATGATATATTTCCTAAACATTCACAGAATCGTTTATTCATAAGGGTATAGCTACAGTAGATATGATATCGTAAAGCTTTCTTACAAAGGCTTCTCTATGATATTTTAAGATATAATCCCAAGAATATGCTTTCAGTTTTTGAAGGTTATGCCGAATTATAGAATCGAGGTCCATGAGGTTAAGATTTATGCAAATTATTTCCACTGAAATAAATATAGAATCGTCCAACTCAACAGCATGGATGCAGTGTTTGGACATGGTCAAGGCAAACCTAGTAGAAGTTGGATCAAAAATTTCAGCATAAAGTTTTATTCCAAGTGCATCTAACAATCTGCTTCCTAAACGTCTCAACAGCATCAAGCTCCTTAGAGAATTGCTGCAGTTTCTTTTGCAGATGAATATGACCAATTTATGAATAAGAAACAACCTAGCACTTATTTTGTTGTGTAGTACATATTAAATCTATATTGCAAAGGCTAGTTGAACCTCACCAAACATCGCACAGGGAGTATGAATTCAGTGTTTGCATGTTGGTGTGTTTTTAAATGAACAACTAAAAGTATAGTCATTGAACTGGTAAGTGCTTTATCCAGTGCGAAAGGAAATGAAATATTCGATATTGTGCCACCATGTCTAAAACGGAACGCAATGCTAAGAACGATCAGATTTCAAGCCATTTTAATTTCGCAATAAGTAGACTTTGTATATTTTCCGATGATCTTATCAAAGATCTTATCATTTTACTCAATTCAATTCAAATTTAATTTATTTTAAAGGCCCAGTTTTGACCATTATGCTTTGCGCGCCGCGACCGTCTAGCGGCCATTTTTGATCAGGCTAAACTAGAGTTGTCTTTATTTTATTGTGCGTGCATGTTGTACAATTTCGTCGTTCTAGAGTTATACATATAACTTATTGATTTGTCATTAGATTCTAGACAAGCTATTTCATTATTATCTACTTTGGCTTTGTTACACTGATCATTTTAGAGTTCTATACATATTTCAAAAATCGTTTTCGCAATCAAAGCTACACATAACACTCTGAAGCCTGCGAGGGATGTCGGGATTTCATCTCTTGTAACGATTTTAATTATGGTATATTTTGGTTGTACTTGTTTTTATTATATATATAACCATAACAAGTCGTTGCAGTAGTAGATGATGAAACACATATTTCTTGAAAAAACGCAATGAATCACAAATTATGTTCATATTACCGACATCCTTTGCAGCCTTCCGAGTATGGACTCTTGCTCCGGTTATACGACAACGATTTTGAAACGGATGTATACTGTTAAACCTTTTTGAATCAATACTATTCTTTATTATTGATACAAATTATAGAGAGAGATATCCAAATACATGAGAAAAATATCATATGCCCTTGGCGGGAGATTTTCCGCCAAGGGCATATGATATTTTTCTCATGTATCTGTATTTAACTTATACACCGAACGCATTTCAATTAATTATATGAGATATAGTTAAAACGATATAGATATAGTTAAAACGTCAAGACAAGGGCATCTTTTAGTATACATATATCGATAGACAGTCATGGATAAGAACCAATCAAGGTTTGGCGCCCAACTAACGTCTTTGATTGACTAACTTAGCGTTCAAGTTGAAGCACACTGGGCTCGCTCTACCAAAAAGAGAGTCAAAAAAAGAAAAACAATTATCAGCAGACTTGACTTGACAGACTTGCAATTTTAATGTCTATACACCGTGATAAAAGAGATTAAGGTTAATGGTGTTTCGGACTTTTGTCCAAGGTCAGAAAAAGATGTTTTTCTCCTTTCTTCAAAATAAAAATTATAAAGACAACATGTTTTATTTTCGAAGGCAACAATTCTCCAATTGGGCTAATATAAAACCTATATTAAGTTTTAAAACGTACTAATGTTTCGGACGAAATCCGAAGATGTTTTTTTAAATGTATAACCGAGAAAGAGGCCAAGAAGGATATAGTTATTTAACTTGGTCGTTATGTTTGTAGATGTGTCTATTAATGAAATATTTAATTGCGAAGGAAAATTTCTGTGGCTGATGCACTGTCAACATGGTAATGACAAAGTTCATTGTATTGGAAATGGTAAAACTAGTAACTACAATGACAATAGTGATACTGATGATGATATCGATACTGATGATGATATTGATATTGGTGATAATGATGATGATGATGATGATAACGATAATTATATAGATATTTAAACTGATAATAGATAGCAATAAGCCTTAATAATATATTTGTGTCCATAGTGCACTTTCCAAAATCGACCGGTAGTTTATATATGTCGCACCTATCTATTTCAAATCAGGTCTGTATATTTGCAATATTCTTGAGATCTGTCGCATATCAAGTCAATGCACTGTCAAACGAGCTTCACAATGGCGCATTGCTGTAATAATCTATATCGTTTTTACTTAGGACCCGTCCACACATATCCGGTTATTTTTAAAGCTGTAACTCGCTTGTTCGTTTTAGCCTGCACGTATTCGTTTGTTTGTTAATAGTCGTTTTATTGCATTTATTTCCCTTTTCTGTACATTTTACTTATTTGTTTGCTTAGTTGTTTGTTGACTTATATTTGCCTGTTTGTTTATAGTTTTCTCCATTTTCTTGCCTTTGTTTGTATGTTTGTTTATATTTTATGTTATGCTTATGTTTATTCGTTTGTATTTGGCTTTGTTTGTTTGTGTTTGTTTGTTTGTCTGTCTGTTTGTTTATATTTTCCTTTGTTTGTTTGTTTATATTTTCCTTTGTTTGTTTGTTTATATTTGCCTTTGTTTGTTTATTTGTTTGTCTTTGTTTGTTTGTTTGTGTTTGTATTTGTTTGTTTGTTTGTTTATATTTGCCTTTATTTGTTTGTTTGTTTGCGGAGTATACTAAGTTTTTGTCAGTTTGTTTTTATAGTTTTTCTTTGCTTTGGAATGTTTAAGTTTGGTTTCATTTGATTGCTTGGTTTGGTTTCTACATGTGTTATCAGTTTCAAGTCTCTTGTCCTAATGTATTCTTTTTCTTCTCGATGCTTCGTTTTTTTCTTCGTTATTTCCTCTATTTGATTGTCGGATAAGTGCTTTTGCAAAACGGACGGATTCTATGAGTCATACGGGATAATACGTTTGTTAAATGCTACGTGTGGATGCAAATGTTTGGATAATTGTTTCTTAATCCGAAGTTGTGGATTTATATCCGGATGTGCGTGGACCGGCAAAAAGCTAAACCCAGAAAATGTTTTTTTTTTTTATGGTAAACCAAAAAATATGTTTAAAAACTTGTGTATTTTGAAAGATCTACGGTTGCAATACCCCGCACTATTTAATATTTAAAAAATCTATATTTAATTTTCGTTTTTTTTTTTTTTCACCCCGCAAAAAAGGAAAAACCGATTTGTGTTATAATATAACGCGTACAATTTTTTTTTTTTCACTTTTAGTGAAAAAAGACCAATTTAAAGATGGAGGATTTTAGAGATAGATAAAACGTATTGATGACGAGCTCTAAAGAAATTTCTAAAAACATGGATTTATTTTTTACTTACACTAGTAAAAAGGCTAATTCTAACAGAGAATAAATATTACTGATAACTATAAATCAGAATTCACATCAAAATAACAAATTATTTTCAAACTCATCGTTGTAAAAAATAATGATAAATTAACGCATCAATTTTTCTATCTTTCTTGTGAAAATATCAACTAAAACAGAACAAAAATTATCAGTGTAACAATCATCTCATGATAACAACCGCGCTGATAAAACAGTCCTGATAAATAAAATAAAAACACTCAACCCCCTACAGTTTTGTAATTGCGAAATACTAAATAATATAACGGATTTTATTTGAAACAAAGAAATTTAACGTCAATATAACTCTCACTGAAATGTTAACCAAACTGCCGGGATTTATTTGCGCTGTTGCGGAAAGCCACACACAAATTTGACATCGATTTTTCTTTGGAGCAACATTTAATAAATGTACATTGAAAACTAGGTTGTAAAAAGGATCAATATTGTTTTGCTCAATGGAATACAATCACTTTTTTTTCAATACCTAGAGAGCTTTACTCATACAGAAGTCGAACAAGAGACAAGTGAAAAATGTATTGATTTTATTTTATTCCTCCTTTTATATAGAAATGTTTTTCTTATGTTGAAATACAAAACATGAAAAATGACTAATCTATGATGTAACTGTAATGTATCTTCTTACGGTTATTGTTTTTCTACTAAGACGGGAATATCCGTTTGTTGGAGTGTGTTTTTCTAGTATTATGGAACTAGTAAAGTAGGGGGAACATTGAAATTGAAATACAAAACATGAAAAATGACTAATCTATGATGTAACTGCATGTAATGTATCTTCTTACGGCTATTGTTTTTCAACTAAGATGGGAATATCCGCTTGTTGGTGTATGTTTTTCTAGTATTATGGAACTAGTAAAGTAGGAAGAACATTAACAAGAAAAGACAGGAATGAATATTTGATGGCATTGAGGTAATTATTAGTCTGAGCTTGGGAAACCGATAATAATCTCGGGATCGTGGGAATTCATCCCTTGGGTTTCATTAGTGCAACCACTTATAGCCATAAAATATTGATTTGTCTCGATAAAGCAATTCATCAAGAGCGAGTAGATAGACAATTAGGAGTAAAGTCCTTTCCGAAAACAGATGAAATCAATTGACTATTTCTTTAACAAAAAAAATAAACTAAGAATCAAAATTCTCTCGTTTACATTAGCAATTTTGTCGCGCGACAAGAGCTGCGATTTCAATGGCGATTTTATCACAGATTTGTGAACCTTTGAACATGCTCGAAATTTAGTGCAATTTGCTGCGACTTTCTGTCTCCTAAATTCGAGCGTATTCGAAATTGCGGCGACAAAATCGTCATTGAAATCGCAGCTCTTGTCGCGCGACAAAATTGCTAGTGTGAACGGGCCTTAATATTTGTCAATTATACTGAAAAATAACTTATAACTTCGTCAACTATGGTCCAAAACGTCAGTAAATGTTGCATTTTATTTTATCATGACTTTATATCTTATTCATGCAATCTCCTTTTTTAATCTCCTGTTTTACGGCCATCTATAAAACAACCATGCAATAACCTTAAGATGTTCCCGGATAGTCAAAACTAATAAATACGATCACATGCTAATTTTGAAAACAAATATGCTTACGGCCAAATTAGCAAACTTTAACAAGAAAAACAAACAAAAACACAATAGAAACGATAATTTCGCTGCGGGGGATCCCGCCCTATCGTACGACTTTCTCACATTGTTATTTAAATTCGGCGACGGCTGCAATATTTTCAAGCTAGCCAGAAAACCAAAATAAAGCTAAAATGGCTATTGTTACATTGAAATGTTATGAGATCGACGGCACTATAATGACTCTTCTACCCACGCCCTTTTGTTATTTAAATGGGAACTAACGAAGTAAACTAGTATAGGCTGCGTCGGTGTTTGATATAAACGATAGGTAATATAATGAAATTTGTAACATCGTAAAAAATGTTGACTTAACTTTACTTAAATGAAAACTAGCGAGTAAACTAGTATAGGCTGCGTCGGTGTTTGATATAAACGATAGGTAATATAATGAAATTTGTAACACCGTAAAAAATGTTGACTTAACTTTACTTAAATGAAAACTAGCGAGTAAACTAGTATAGGCTGCGTCGGTGTTTGATATAAACGATAGGTAATATAATGAAATTTGTAACACCGTAAAAAATGTTGATTAAACTTTACTGACGTTTCGAGCTTTTCGTCGGAGTAAAAGGGAATTGAAAATTATTATTTTTTTGTTATTTACATTATTATCGTTATCATATCATAGTATTTTTTAAAATACTCCAGTTCTATTGCGTAGTGCACGTAGGAAAATTAGTCAAAGAGTCTAGTAGAGATAAAATCCTTTATATATATCTAATGTTTAATGTTTGCATTCCTTGCCTTACCACGGACTGTAAAACAGTGAAACCCCTCCAAGATAGACAGCGCCGGGTGTGGCTGATTATTAATTCATGATCAATATGGCGCCACTTAGTCGCCCATAAATGATGAGTTTTATTTCATTAAGTCTTCTATTTCACTTCCAGTCTTCAGTTTAGCAAAATAATGTTATGAATCGATTTAGAGTATAGCAGTTTATTTTAAATGTCTCATAGTTGACTGCGTAGACTACTATATATTGTTTAGGTCCATGTCGTCTGACTCTAGTATTTCGAACTGTTAATTGTCAAGTCTCTATGAGCAAATAGGTTGAATCTTCGTGAAGTCAAGTATCAAAGATACCCTAATATGTTTAATCCCCATACAATTGACCATTTTCACGATGGTGCGAGTCAATTTACAACCAGTACCAGAATGCTTTGCGGCTTTTCTTGATTATTCAAATGTTCAATTACGGTTTTCAAAAGTCAACAATTGAGGTACATATAATAGAGCATCAACACGTGCGTCAGTGAGGCGTGGTAGTAAGTATGAGTGAGTCAGATCTATTGGGTTAGGAAGACTCGGTTCAAACGTTAAACGGTTCTCCCCCGGGGGGTAGGGGTGATCGGCGTACCTTTACAGGTCCTTTTAGGGCTCTGGCTTAAAAATAGGTTAGGTAACATGATTTCGTACCTGTAAGAGTCATTTTTACTCTGTTTTGTTGCTTTGTTGGGGTAGAAATCGACAATTAGGCTTTATCAGTTATTTTATCTGCATGCGTACCTTTTAGGGGTTCTCCGTTTCGCGATGATGAACATGATTTTATATTTGGGCCTTGTTAAGAAAAAGAGTGTTCGTCAGTAAATTTCACAATTTAAAGTGATATATTATAGATAACTCATTAGATGTTGTGCGTATGAACGATCGAACTTGTTCATTAGAAAAATATATTAGCCAACATTCACAAGCAGTGTTTTACGAGGTGGGCTTCCTGTGGTAAACATGGCGGCGTTAGCAAATGAAAAGAGAAAAGGACTTAAATATATGCCTAGTCCACTCTAACACAATACAACTAACTTGTAGAAACTAAAGTATAACATTAAATGATGTGGTTTTAGGTAATCTGGTTAAATTGTGTTACATATGAGACTATAAGTACTGTTATAAGAAAGATTGTGAATCGTGATCAATATGATTAAAGAAAAACGTAAATGCTTAAAAAAATTAACAAAAATACAACTGATTGAAATTGGAAAATTTGTAAAATGCACTTCAATAAAACGAACTCAGTAATCCACAAAAATGTCACACAATTAATAAATCGAAGTTGAAGGAATAAAAAAATAAGAAATAAATGTAATTTGTCCTTTACTTGATCATCGAAATATACGGCAAATGATCAAGCAAAAGAAACCAAAAAAATCTAAAAAACAAATTGAAGCGCAACTAAATAAGACTGTGCGATATATAAATATTCATGTACTCATTTCCAGTACAAAATATCAATTACCCTTGATATTAAAAAAAGTCACATAAGAGCTTTTTTAGAGGGCCATATGTTAGATAACTTTTAGTGTTAATACGTATTTTCCCTCGTAAAATAAAGTTTATTGTATATTGTATTATAAAATGTTTTTTTCATGCTTATTATTCTCGTTCGCTTTCATTATTCATTTTTTTTTTTTCTTATTTTGTAAAGAGCACAAACTAGGGCTTCTATCTTATTTGTAATAAACACCAAATAAACAGGATGACACACGCCATTCCAGGAATCCAGGAAAGAAGAAGTGTTATATTTTGCAATAGTGCATCTTTGTTGAAAATAGGGTGTTACTACTATGTAAATAAATAGGATAGCAAACACCATTCCAGGAATCCAGGAAAGAAGAAGTGTTATATTTTGCAATAGTACATCTTTGTTGAAAATAGGGTGTTACTACTATGTGAATAAATAGGATAGCAAACGCCATTCCAGGAATCCAGGAAAGAAGAAGTGTTATATTTTGCAATAGTACATCTTTGTTGAAAATAGGGTGTTACTACTATGTGAATAAATAGGATAGCAAACCCCATTCCAGGAATCCAGGAAAGAAGAAGTGTTATATTTTGCAATAGCGCATCTTTATTGAAAATAGGGTGTTCTTAATATGTGTATTTTATTCCAAATATCAATAATTACCTTGACAATAACGACCATACATTTGTTTTACATCCTTGTGGAAAAAAAGGTGTTACTAAAAAGTGAATTTTATTCCAAATATCAATAATTACCTTGAAAAATAACGACCATACATCTGTTGTTAGATAATACATACATTAATCACTTTGCCACTTGTAATATTTCAAATGAGATCTAAAAATAAAAATTATCAATGACAAAAGCTGTCTAAATTTTGACATAACTCTTAGTAATTTTGAACACCAATAGTTTATTGTCATATATATTTTAAATAGTAGATTATAAAAAACACATATATAACATTAACATTATCAAAATATTACATCTTTAATCATAACTATTACAATTTCCTCGAATCTGATTGGTTGACAGACTGCTCTATTTTCCATTAATCAATCTTGTTTCTGTAATCGGACAGTGTAATCGGACAGTTGGCTGTAATCGGACAGTTGTTATCGGACAGTTTTATGAGCCAATGATTTTACTGCTTTCAGATTAATCAACCAATCACTGAATTGATACAAATCACTATAGCAACGAAAATTATTCTAAAAAAAAAGAGTTTTTTTCAAAAATGGAGGATTTTTTCAACTATTTTTGCTGTCATTTTTATTAGAAACCCCACACATTTTTCTCTGAAATTGTAATAGTTATGATTAATTGGTAATCGAACTTTGTGTCGTCTAATTCTGTCTGTAATCATACTCGTGATAAACAAATCAGACTCCCCCTACGCGGTCGTCCGATTTTGTAATCACTCGTATGATTACAGACCGAATTGGACCCCACTCAATCCAATTACCATCATTTATATACTACAAATATTTTTGAAATCTAAAGATATAAATGAAAATCAGAATTGTATCTTTCACTTCATCTTTTAAAAACTTCGTAGATGATATAGTAATAAATTTAAATCATTTGGCTTTAATTCTGCCGTTGGAATTAGATATGTTATTTTAAACACTTAATAATACTTTTTGGTAATACTTGTTTTAATCATATTCCCACTTTTATTACTTTTATTACTTTTCTTGATGTAAAAATAAAAAAGAACATTAGTAATATCAATGATTGGTTCGTTGCGTTTGACATGAACAATCTAGTTAATACAGATGTCAATAATTTTGCCACTTTTATTACTTTTCTTACTTTAAAAATAAAATGAGCATTATTAATCTCTATGTGACATGTGTCAATAATTTTGCCACTTTTATTACCTTTCTTGCTGTAAAAAGAGAACAATATCAATATCAATGATTGGTTCGTTTCGTTTGACATGGACATTCTAGTTAATACAGATGTCAATAATTTTTCCACTTGTATTACTTTTTTTTCAACTAAAAATAAAATGAGCATCAATAATCTCTATGTGACCGGATGAGTCAATAATTTTGCCACTTTTATTACTTTTCTTCCTGTAAAAAAAAAGACCATCATCAATATCCACTATTTTCTCGTTTCGTTTGACATGAACATTCTCTAGTTAATACAGATGTCGATAATTTTGCCACTTTTCTTACTTTAAAAATAAAATGAGCATCATTAATCTCTATGTGACATTTAATAAACATTTCAATGATTTGGCCACTTGTATTACTTTAGTGGTTCTAAAAATAAAATGAGCATTATTCGACTCTATGTGACATTTAATAAACATTTTAATGATTTTGCCACTTGTATTACTTTAGTGGTTCTAAAAATAAAATGTGCATTATTAATATCAATGAAATTGGTTCGTTGAGTTTGGCATGATCGTTCTCTATGTGATATTTAATAAACATTTTAATAATTTTGTCACTTTTATTACTTTTCTTGGTCTAAAAATAAAATGAGCATTATCAATCTCTATGTGACATTTAATAAACATTTCAATCATTTTGCCACTTAGCTTTTATTACTTTTGTGGCTCTAAAAATAAAATGATTCATATTGATATCTATCAATATTCATGTCAACAAATTACCTCTTTGAAGTTGATAGTAACCCGAGAATATAGAATCATTGCTATAATGATTTTGACTGATTTTCGGTTTGTAGATAATACATATTTGAATCATTTATAAATCTTGAATTATTTGAAAATAATATTGATCCCAAAAATCAGTAATTACTTCTCCGACTACCGCTTTGTAGATAAAACAATAAGCAATCGTTTGGTCACTATAATTTTAGTTTTCAAATAATCAATAATACAAATGCTTGATTTATAGCGGATATAACAAGTAAAATAGAGATTTTTTTTCATCTCGGTCCGCTTATACTACTCAATAGAAACAAACTTATAATCAATACAACATAATTTTTTTTAAAACTTCATATAACTTTGACATATGGGCTTTTCTGGGATAAAAAACATTTTCCCATTTTGGTTATTTCCGAAAACAAATTAAAAAAAAGGAAATTAAAATACCATGTATTGCCCTCTTCAATTGAACATTCACACCACATTGAAAATCCTTCGTGTGCAAAATACTAATTGATTATTTTTGCGTGGGCTCAAAACAAAATACATATTCCCATTATTATAACACCTTAGTTAACTTTTGACATTATCTTCAACTAATTTAAGTACATTTGTTATCAAATTGATATTTGAACGATCATGATTATCTAGCTATCTTTATTGTCAATTATAAAATATTTGAGATACTACGCACGCTCTGATTGGCTGGCTACCGTGTAAACTTATATCAGAGAAAGCACTCAGTATAAATGCTAAAAATTTTTTATGAAAGCAATATAAAAACGGTCGACTGTGTCGATATACACGAACTGGAAGCTGTAGAGCACTCGAGAAGTCAAAAGCTACGCCCCGTGTTTCTTCACGACTTCTCTCTTGCTCTACATCTCGTGTTTATATCACAGTACATAGACACGCGTGCCGTTTTATATTCTTAACAACATTAGTGCATTTATTATTCTGGATATTCACAAAGATAAAAGGCGGATGTTCATCGAGTACAACTTTAGCCCTAAAAGATTGTTCATCTAGTGGGATTGAGTACTCTTAGATGGAGTGCCATTATCTTAGTATGAAATACATAGCATCAGAAATACTAAGGACACTCACGAACATACAACAACAACAAAAAAAGAAAACGAGAAAGAAAGAATAAATAGCACATTCAAGACACTGTAGAGTAAATCCTAATTTGTCGTTCCTGGCTTTACTCAGCCTGAGAAAACAGACGTTCTTTCGCTCCTCTTCCCCCCGCGAAACTAACGGGGGGGGGGAGGGGGGGAGGGGGAGAGGAGCGAAAGAACGTCTCAGGCTAGGCTTTACTTGGTGGCATTTATCACTAAAAAGACGCTAAAGAAGGTCTGTCACAAACTGAAACGTCGGAAAGAGAGAGAGATTAGAATACTTAACATGAATCTTGAAACATAAATGTGACGATGTTGACATAAATGTCGTATATATATTCTTTAGATTTCTTGTTTGATTTTTCAATACTCCAGTTCCACGTTATCTAGCACCGCTGTTTTATTTGACAAAGGAAACATTTGCACAGGCTAAGCCTCGATTTGTTATCAAAATATTAACAAGTTCCAAGTAAAGCATGATAAAATGTTATCGCTTAACAATAGAAAACGCATTTGAATTTATTATGAATTGAGGCTATCCCTGTGCAAATGCGCCTTTTGTCAAATAGTACAGCGGTGCTAGGTTATATAAAACCGGGTCTATTTTGATTTTGCTTTTCAAAATATGAAATCAAACAACAATTGAAAGATCTTTGAAAAGTATTAAATATCTTGTTTTCTGTGTTTTTACAGGTTCGCCTTTCTACTGTTTACTTGATATTGTACCAATCAAAAACGAGAAAGGAAACGTCGTACTTTTCCTGGTATCTCACAAAGATATCACTAAAAGAAAACTGAGCAGTGACGGACATGAAGACGAACAAGGTAAACTAGTAAATAGTTGCAATTCCTATATTTGATATTTCGAACAAAATTGAAGTTGAAATTCATTAAATTGAAACTAGCAATTTTTTTTGCATTTGCTTCGCCTATCTTTTCACAGTTTGAAAATATGTGAGCAACGAGTAGAATGCTAGTACAATGTATAATTGTCTCCTATGCAGGCCACACTTCGGGATTCCTTTGGCGGGGTAGAAACTGAGGACGATGAGATACTTGCCGAGAAGGCTAGAGTAGAGTTGTCATTTTGCTTATCTTAAAATGTTCAGCCGGTTTGAAAATTACTCGGAAAGCTTTTTTTACAATAAATCAGTGTTTTTAAACAATTAGCCGCTTATTGTTTAGCAACTGTTTTTAAAGAAATATATTAATGTGCACCGCGGTTATTAAATTGTATTTTCCAGCTTTTCTTATATGAAATTGCTTTTAAAATATGAAATTGCTTTTAAAAATTGCTTTGATGATCATTTGCGATGATCATCATCGTAACACAATATTTGAAAGAGTTGTACTGTATTCATACAGCGGATTAGTAATGTAATTCCCCTGACCAAGAAGCAAGTGTTGTTTAGCAACTTCATTGACATTGCGCGAATGACAGTATTTTTTTGAATCATTTCCTGGTAAAAAAAAAATAAAACGATTATGCTTTTTTATTGCCATTATTCCTTTCTGTCTTGGATTACGTAATCACGATCATGCCAGAACGCGTAATCGAGATCCATTTCGAATTCTAAACATTACGATTATTGCGATTCCATGCTTCTGTTTTTGAATGAACAATCAAAATGGAAAACGTTGTGAGCTAAAGGCACCTCGATTATTTCATATCTAGAGAATTCCTATTGAACTTGAAGTGAATAATAAAATCGGAAAACGTCCGATATTCAAGCAATTCTATATTCACGTTTTGATGCAATTCCGAAATTATTGTTTGTCTTGGAGATGCGAGAACTCACATTTAAGAACCATGAAGAACTATAAACACCTTGATTATTCATGTTCAGATGTATGCTCACTTGCATGCATTTCAACAAAGCAGCAAAACTGCGATAAATCGTGACTTTTAAAGAATAAACCTATTTGCTTTAAGAGATTTTGATCAAGTACATCTTCTAGAAGAGATAAAAAAATTCCCAGAGCAGCTTATCATGTTGTTGTATTTCACGTTATCCGTACCACTCGCAGTCATTGAAAACATAAATGAGCTTTTCAACATGGCGAGACAACGGTCTCCGATGCTCTTTGAGATTAGAGATTACTCTTGAGCCAGAATTCCCGTCTTTTACAGGAAACGAACGCGATCACGTAATTTGGAGCCAATTTTCAAAAAAAAAATAGGGTTGATATTCGTTCCCTGTGGAACCCCACAACCGTTTACTATACAACGGTGCTTTTCAGTACAAAAAACGTATTGAAGGAATAACATGCTTCTGAATGGTTAGTTTTATCAATCATTTTCCAGCTATATATTTGCAATATCATTTTCCAAATACTTAGAGGATTATGGAACATTTTGAGACATTCTAATGAGTATACAATACAGACTTTTCCCCACAGCAATTATAAGTTTTCCATTGATATAGGGAAGAGGTTTTGATAAACAATTAGTGTGCTTAATTTTAAAAAGGTAATGTTTGGTCTTGGAAAAGAACAAAAGTGCAAACAATTTTAACATGAACAAAGCCCACAGTTAAACCTACACAAAAACGTTTAATAGTAAATATTTATGATAAAACTTTCTAGAAACATATTAAAAAACGATTACTAGGTGATGCCTGCAGCTACATTAATAAATAAGTTTGGAAGTCTCTTCGTATATAATATGTTTTTTGATTAAGTCGTCGTAAGTCGATTATTCAAGTTGCACATTAAATAAAGCCACCAGATCAATCAGTCAATCAATCGATTCAAATGATTTATACAGCACTATATTTCTTAAAAACATCAACAAAGGACAGAAAATAAACTATATTTTTTTACATGAAGTAATATTAAATATTTACAACTAATCTAATTTATAGTTTCTCTCCGCAACTGAACAGGGGGAAAGCACGCACATTCTCTTCTCGTCGTCTAATTACTTTTTCACAAATTTCTTTCCGACGTTTTCCCTTTCTGTCCCATTATTACTCCCACCTTCCAGTCTACATTGAAACGTATTTATCCCTCCTTCATGATCCGCGTCTCTCCCCCCCCCCCCCCCCCCCCCCTTAACTCCTCTATGAACAAAGAATTCAAAAAACAATTTCATGTTTTCATAGCCAAGAAATTTTAATATTGATTGATTTTTTGGTAAAGTGATTAGTTTCTTGTGGGAACTTACATGAATTCGCATAACAAACAAATTGTATTTTAATAAAAGCAAAAAGAAGGCTGAATATATAAAAGTGAACGGTCTGATATATATGATATATACGAAATATATATATATAGCATTGAATATTGCAATTCACACATGAATCTCTTTTCTGATTTGTTATCAAATGATAATCAGTGTCCCTAGGTGACTAAAAGTAATTATGATAATAAACTACATATTAATTACACCTCTTTTCAAAGATGTTGTCTAAAAGAAATCGAAAATAATAAAACGTTATAATGAAGGAATTACGTATCATACTAAGTACAAAAGAGGCGCATCGGAGCTGAAAATGCACACCTCTTAATACACCTCTTTCAAAGATGTTGTCTAAAAGAAATCGAAAATAGTAAAACGTTATAAGTAATTGGTTATCATACCAAGTACAAAAGAGGCGCATTGGAGCTGAAAATGCACACCACTTTTTAATACTCCAATCTCACGTTATCTATCATCGCGGTACTATTTGAAGAAAGGCGCATTTGCACAGGGGAAGCCTCGACTTGGTGTCAATATATTCACAAATCTCAAGCAAAGCATAACAAAATGTTATCGTTTAACAATAGAAAACCTATTTGAATTTACTCTGAATTGAGGCCATCACTGTGTAAATGCGCCTTTGGTCAAATAGTTCAGTGGATAGATAACATGAAAGATAACATGAAACTGGTCTATTGAGTATGGAATTTTATTCAAAGATCATCATATTAAGAAGTTCAGATTTATTTTGGACAACGTTTGGGAAAACAGTTGTAAAACAAAACCAAAAAAAAAAGAATAAAATCACTAAAATGAACACATATCATAGGTGTTCATAACTATTATAATTTTAATTGTATGAATAATAACTCCTAACAATGTTTTGCTACTTTCAACTGCATTTTGGACAACGTTTGGGAAAACAGGTGTAAAAATAATAAGAACTACTCAAGTGAATCGCAAAATATATATCACAATATTGTACAAGAAATATATTTAATGATTTGTTATCAAAGTAATGTGTCTCCCTTGGTAACAGAAATATCAGAAAAAGCCCTTAAAATATCGTCAATCTTAGTCACTACTTAGACATTAGTTGTTCTTATTCGTTGTATAATATTCGTATAGGAAATCCTTAGATATATATGATTACAGGCCTTAAGGTCTATATATCTTATAAGCAATCATTTAGTATATAGGAACCCCAAAAGTGATATTCAAATACATCACTATATGGCAAAAATAAATGAACTGTACACGGGTGTGCCAAAAACAAAACTGAAAAAAAAACACACTTTATGCTTTTTAAGGTTCGTATATCTTATCACAAGTAATCAAAAAGAGTACAAGAAGTGTCAAAATATATGATATCCAAATAAATTACTATATGGCAGAAATAAATGAACGTTCTGTACACGAGTGTGTCAAAAAATAAACTGGAAAAAAAAAACCACACACACACAGAGTTATGATTTGATGCCTTTAAAGGTTCGTATATCTTATCACAAGTAATCAAAAAGAGTACAAGAAGTGTCAAAATATATGATATCCAAATACATTACTACTGTGACACGAAATAACTATCAAGATAAAGGTTACAAATAAGAAATAAATAAATAGAGATATTCAGTTGTGATGACCGAACGGATGAAAGGTTTTAAAGATGGCCATCTTGAAAGGACTTAAAATTCAATAGAAAGACGTTGAATTCAGTAAGGCTCTTTGCAGAGATTTACAAATTTTAACTGATCAAAATATAAACTCTTTTATAGTGTTGAATGCGCAATCTTTAAACCGCTTTCACTACATTTTATCCCCAGTGGTAAATCCTGTCGACTTTTTACATAGTCATCATATTGGACTGATTATGAAAGATTATGATAAATGTGATAACATAATGGAAATAAATGCTGACATTACCGATGAGGATTGCTCTTAGTGTTGGCATTACATCCTGTTACGATTAATTTAAGATTATACTGTGTCTAAAATTATTCATTACATTTAAATGTAACTACACTTAGGAATTGTTTCGGTTAGAATAAAGGATATTGAAGAGTTAAGGGGAAGTTGAGGTGTTCTGGAGGTTAAAGAAGGATTGAGGGATAAGGTGCCAAAGGGGGAATTGAGATGTTAAGGGGGCAATAGGGGGAATCGACGAGTTAAGTAGGTATTAGGAGGATTTACGGAGTTAAAGGGGCAATTATTAAATATATAAAAAAAAACTAGCTTGGAACAATTCAAATATTCCTATAGTGACGTCACGGCGGCTATCTTGGATGAAACTCAAAAATATAATTCCACATTTCTTATTAGAAATTCCGAACATTCTTTTTGTATTTACATTTCCCAAGCAATATAATCCAATACACGAGTTTTAGGCTGTAATTGTCACATATCTGATCGATGTCTTATCTTTTGTTTTAGCTAATGCAAATGGCGGCACAAAACAGAAACTTAGCCGAACGAAGTCGCGGAAGTTCAGCCGGGATGTATTACTTCATTTATCGCGGCAATATCAACAGCCTAATGCTAGTAAAACAGCAGCTACAAGGTCGTTTAAACGATCAAGGGTAAGAATACCATTAGAGTACTGTATCACAATATTGGCGTTGCGCACAAGTAACTACGATATAATAAAAAAAACCTGAATAATTAATGAGAAACAAAAGATTATACAAAAGAAATGATGACCATGACGAGTGTTGTATATATCTATTTTAACTTATTATAACATTAATCTTGAAAAGTTTTATAATATGAAAGATCTAGACGTTTTTTACGTTGTTTACAAAATTCGCGTCCGTATTGTATCGGCTATGCCATCACGCGCCTTCGGCTTGTGATAGTATATGCTGATACAACACGGCAGCTCATATTGTGAATGCTACATAAAATAACATCTCTTAAAAAAATGAAGTGCTTTGGTGATATCCTTACAGATATATTTTTCATGTGTGCGCAATCATTATCTCTATTGAAAAATTACTATTGTCACTATTAACGTATGGTAGCATTATCATAATCTTTGTCAGCCATCGTTATCATGATTTTCATTATCGTCATTCTAGTTCTTGATATCCATCATTACATAAAGTATATCATTAAATAAATGAAAACAGGTACTAATAGCTCATTTTTATTTAGTAACTAACAGTCCTAAACAATAACTTTTATACGGTTGTTTTCCTACACCTTTATACAGCGATTTTATTTTATTTCGTATTTAGTGTCACGCTCTATAATAAACAAATTATTGTTAAAACTATTTTGCATTCCATTTCAGTCATTTTCATTTACGTCTGAAAGACTACCTCAATACAAAAGGGAAACAACCAAGAAATCCAAGTTTCTATTTTTGCACTACAGTACTACGAAAGGTTTATGGGACTGGTGGATCCTAGTCCTTACATTCTATATCGCTATTATGGTACCGTATAACGTGGCATTTAGCCGACATGGGAAGGCAAGGGACCTTATCATTGTCGATATGGTGATTGAGCTATTTTTTATACTGGATATAGTGGTTCATTTTCGAACTACATACGTGAACAAAACTGGAAGAATTGTTTATGAACAAAAGGCTATTGCTGTGCATTACCTTAAGGGATGGTTTGTATTGGACTTTTTAGCTGCTTTACCTTTCGAAGCTTTATATTTTATCAACCAATCATGGGTAAGTTTTTAACAATTATTTTTAAAGTATTTATGATTGCATGTATTTATTGTATTTTGTCATAGTTCAGAGTGATTTTTGATGATTATTATTGTTTCTGCTGCTGTTCTTGTCAATGTGGTTGTAACGTTGTTTTTATTGTCATTATTATTTATTACAATTATTGTCATTGTGACATCATAATTGCCATGTTCACTGTCTTGTTTTGCCATTGTTGTTGTCATTTTTATTGCTATTTTATTGCTGTGTTGTTTTCTTATTTTTGATATTGTTATTGCTGTTGTTATTATTGTTGTTGTTGTTATTGTTATTGAGATAGTTATTGCTTTTGTCATTGCTGTTAGAAATATTTAAATACAAGTGTATATTTGCATCCTACTATAATGGTCCATTTGTAATATAGCGTCGTATATTACCAAGACCAGAATGCTTTGCCTACTTTCTCATGTGAAATATTGTGCCAATTGTTCAAATATTCATAAAATGAAATTTTGATAATACCGGAAGGTCGTAAAGCATTCTGGGTACTGGAAGTAAATGACTCTATTGTGAAAATGGCTTATTTGAAGTAAATCGACTAATACTCGCTGCACATAAACACCTGAAAACTAAATACTAATATGCATGCATGGAGTGTAAAATCATTCTAATGAATAATCTTAATTTTATAATAAACATTATTTTAATAAGAAACATTCGAATTTTTCGACTAAAAAATAATTTCCTGTTCATCATCGTGCTCATCCAATATTTTAGTCATTTTATTAATATATGAAATTTCGCGTCGTTTCGATTTGCCCGAAGGTTTATCTATATATTTAATACTTCCTATATTAGTCCATGACCTGTACTATCGATTGAATTCCTCTGTGAGCCGATTCCATTTTATTGTAGTCTATTCCATTCCATTCTATTAATGAGTCATCTTTTTTGTCTCATATAACCGTATATAATTGTAAATCATCCATCCGCTTTTTTAACACAAAGATAAATCTATTCATTTGGACATAAATTCATTTACTCGTTTTTTCAATCGTCCATTTATTCATTCACTCATTTGCCTCTTCATAATTCATTCTTAAATTTATTCATTCAATGTTTCAGCAATTCAAATATTCATTCATCATGTATTTCATGAATTTTACATCAATTTTGTTTGTTTAATCATTCTAGTAGTTTCTTTTCATTTATTTGTTAATTGAATCATTTGTTTACAGTACTCATTTATGCATTCATTCATTCATCTATTTATTTATAATCATTCATTCAGTCTTACATGCAGATTACCTGTTACCTATCTACTTCTCACCCTGTGGTGCATAAGGCTTCAGTAAATGCAGATTATTATTTATTAAAACATTTGATTTTTCATTTAGTGGCCATTCATTCATTCGTTCATTCATTTATTCATTTGGTCTTCAATTAATCAATTTAGTCATCCATTCATCCTGTCATTCATTTATTAGCTGTCTATTTCTAACTTATCGTTAAACCCCTACTATCTTGTTTTCAAAGACAATTACTGAAAAATTATAAAAAATGAAACTTCCTGAAAACGATGGTATTTGTATAGATGAAAAAAGAAATAAAGGCAGCCCTCTTACAATGAAAAAGCAATTTTGCTGCAAACAGTCGTTTCAGTTTAGGTTAACAATAACAGAAAACTATACTGCATTGAGAATTAATATCTATAATGACTAACGTTAAGACTAACAATGACACTAAAATATCACATTGTCCATGAAATATATCATCAGATAACATAACAAATACGAGACTAACGCTGTGACTATATACAATGCTTTTGCAAATGTCAAAAAAACATAACCAGTATTTCATAAATATGTCGACCTGATTTGTATAATTGCCTGATATAGAAGGATAGAAAAAACAAAGGGAATAAATTTTGTGACGTGCAACTAAAGGAAGTGTTTTATGTTTCTAAATGTTCTTTCGAATGTTACTTTCTGTATATCCTGCGAGCATAGTTTTCTTTTTTTACCTGGAACGACAAGGTAAGAGAAAGGAACCTCTGCTCGCAGGGTACTTTCTGTAAGAATGCTAAAATTGTAAACAAGTGAAAAGTATGAAGCGTAAGAAATATAGTAGCCTGCGTAGCAAGCGTTTCTTTTGGGGGTAACGGGAGAAAGTATTTTTTTTGGTTGTTTTGGGATAGCTGTGTTACCGATATGGCCGCGCGAAACCTAAGACGAGTGCAAAAAAAAACGAGGGGAGGGGAGGGGGAGGGGGGAAGACTAAGGTTTCGCGCGGCCATATCGGTAACACAGCTATCCCAAAACAACCAAAAATCAACTTTCTCGCGTTCCCCCAAAAAGAAACGCTTGCTACGCAGGCTAGAAAGATAGTGAGAAAGGTGTTGTTTAGTTTTAAAGTGTTCTTTTGTGAATAGGATTGTGTTTTCTTGTGTCTGTACATGTTACTATTATTAAAAAACGGATGGAATTTATAACTAACTGGAGTGGTTTCTTTTCCTATAATTTAGGCTAGTGCTGCTTTTAATAGAAAGGGGTCAGCATTCAAAGAGGTACAATCTACCTGAGAAATTATTTGTAATGTTCCTGAATAGAAAATGTAATGTTCGAATAAAAAACACACACTCTTCCCTCCCTGGAAGACAAAACCTTTCAATGGTTACAAATATATGCGAAAATTAAAAAAATAAAGTTTTGGTTGTTTCGAGACCGATTCTTACACAGACTGACACAGAAACAACAAACAGGGCGTTTTTCTGTTTATTCAGAAATTAAGATTATAGAACAGTTAACAGGACGGAACTTGAGGAGACGAAACACGTTGACTCCTGAAGAAGAGTGTCTTAAGGGGAGTCGTTGTCCATTTGTTATCGCTGGGGGATTGATATTTGTTATTACAAAATGACATCTTTTGAAAAAGTATCGTTTATTGGTTGGTATTGTCTTAGTTTTAGAGTAACATCAAAAACGCCTGTCTTCACATCACCATACAAACATCGTGTCATACTTCATATACAGCCATACTCACACATAATCACCCTATGAACACCTTAAATATTCCTAGAAATTCACCTTTTATAATGAAAAATGCACTTAAGATGGATGCCTTTTCAAAGATTTGAAAATAATGCAAAATTATTGAAAAATAGAGCGAATGGATTACACCCATACAAAATCAATGAATTTCCAAAATGATTGTTTTAAATTGTTTTCAAAATGATTGTTCCCCAAATTCCGCATTTTTTGTTTTTGTTTAAATTTGCATGGTACCTAGTTCAAACGTCGCATCTCACATGTGCTGAATCTAACGCAAATTAATTCAAACAATAGGTTTTTCTCGTTTGCATTTGTTTCTACACATGTAAGATGTGACGTTTAAACTAGGCCTAAGATATATTTTTTGTTTTCGAAATTTCGTTTTCAGAAATTTAAATTTGTACGTCGGGTAAAATCATGTATGGGCTTCATCTGTGCGCTCTATTTTAAAGTTTACAAAATGACTTTCTACTAAAAAAATACCCAGAATAAATGTATTTAGAATATATTTAGTCAGTGCGGTTTTCGACTTTCTGCGAACTCAGACATTCCAACGGCTAGTTGTAAAATACTTATTTCGCTGCTGTCAATCAAGAATTTAAAAGTTACCGACCAAATATTTGTTTATTGACGGCTGCTAAAAACGTATTTCACAACTTGCCGCTGGAATGTCTGAGTTCGCAGAAAATCGAAAACCGCAGTAAGTCCCATAAATTACCCAATACTGAAATACATTTGTACTTATTTAGGGTTTTCTAGTACAATTATTAAAATGTGGTCGTCTACTACGACTGTTTCGAGTGGTTCGTAAACTTCATCGTTACACTGAATACAGTACTGTGTTACTCACCTTACTAATGCTGGCATTTGCTATGGTGGCTCACTGGTTAGCTTGTGTATGGTACGTCATTGGTCTAGAGGAAGTCAGAGAAAAGTCGACCGTTAGTTGGCTGTATCAGTTTGGAGAGGTTATAGAAAAACCGTTTGTGAACTTTACATTGGACTCTGGACCAGATGAAGGGTCTGCGTATGTGACAGCGTTGTATTTTACGTTAACGAGTATGACTACAGTAGGATTTGGTAATGTGTCTGCGAATACTAATGCAGAGAAGGCTTTTGCTGTTATAGTCATGCTTATTGGGGGTAAGTACACTAGAAATGAATCTTGTTCGTGTTTAGGTACAGTACTTTTCTCTTAACTAGACTTTTGTTTCTCACTCATCGGATCCTGGAATTCGTCTACTTCAAGTGCTACCTCAGCCGGTTACATTCGGCTATCCTGCACAACAGGCAAACGGGAATTGAAAACTCCGAGGATTCTAACCAAAGCCCAACAAGCACGAAATTTGCATTAGCTTACAGTGAAAATAGGAAAAAGCGTGATTCAATCATATATTAGTGTTCTACTCTATACAATGAAAGCACATTCCAGTCATCCATTCCTGTAGATTTTCTTTGGTACCGCGCGATAACAATGATAAACAATGCAACTCTCGCCTTTTCTTCCCGTTGCGCCCCGAATTCGTGCGAAGTCCCTCCTCGCCTGTCCTCCACAGGAACCCTAAAAAGCGCGAAAATTCCACAATATTATAAATAACTATTATTGTTATATTTATACTCGCATTGAAGCTCGCCTCTTTAACAATCTTTATATTTAACTTGGTATTTATGTTAACTTAGGTCGCCTCTCATTGAGAAATTATTGAGACCTTACGATTCGACGACGGATACGGCAACGGCGACTTCAGGGGTCTGGTACGAGACGGCCAAGTGGAGTCGGCGTTCCCGCTAAAAATTAGATTACGAAAGGCCGTGACAACGCAGGAGCCATCTTTTTGAATAAGATGACATAAATAACTCATCAATTAAATACTTTGTTTTGTAGCCCTAATGCATGCAGCAATATTTGGAAACGTCGCAGCTATCATTCAGAAGTTGTACGCCAATAGAGTTCGCTACCATTCAAGATCAAATGAAATCAAGCAGTTTATTCGTGTGCATCACATTGATGGTGACTTATCCAATCGTTTGGAAGATTACTTTCATACTACATGGTCTCTGTCAGGAGGCGTGGACACTAGAGAGGTACGTAAAGACCCCACAAGACAACGAGTATCTTTGCTTTTCAGAAGTAAACACGTGACTCATGGTCACTTAGCAGCATGCTTTGCGTTGTTTATTTTTAATTGAGTATTATGATTTATTATCAGTCAGTCGTATTACGAGGAAAAAAATAGTACAAAACGTTTTTATAAGAGTGTAAATACTTACTCACATCGTAAAAGATATCAAAATGTCTGAATGCGTGATTTTCATGAAATTCAGTCTTTCGCGCGATGCATGCTGGTAAGTTACAATGGGTCTTTAATCAAACCCCTTCCTACAAATCAATTTTGGTTGAGCATGTACATACATTTTAGGACGGATACAACATTAAGGGAGAAAGACATACTTTTAACCTTGGAAAAAAAGTTAGAAATCTTTCGAAAGATATTTTGAATATGATTCAGTAAACCTTTCCCGTATTCGTATGAAGTGAAATAGGAAAAGCTTGAGTGGCGAGAACTTAAGTTGAATAAAAACTGAAACTTTTTTCAATTTATTAAAAAAGAGATAAAAAAAAAGTTGAACAGATGTAAATTGAGAATGAAAGTTTTCAACCTGAATACGCAACCAAAAACAAACAAACAAATACACAACCAAAAAATGAATAAATGAATAAAACTAAAACACTGTAGTCGACTGAAGTTTACATCAATTTACATGTGCTTTACCTTTGCAGATTCTTGCTACATTTCCTAATGAGATTCAATCAGACGTATGTATGCATCTTTACAAAGGGTTTCTCGAGTTACCATTATTCAGCCAGGCACCACGTGGTTTGGTTCGTATGCTGTCTTTACAAGTACGACCAGTATATGTAGGACCTGGGGAATATCTCTTGATGCAAAATGACGTAGTAAACTGTATCTATTATATTGCAAGTGGTTCTATGGAGGTCCTGCAAGGAGAATCAGTTGCAGCAATATTAGGTGAGTTTATAATACTTTCTAGTAAGCGCCACTATAACAAAAAAAAAACTCCCATTCTTAAAATTTTCTTTAAGAGTCTCCTTTACAGTTCCCTGCGCCACCTTGAAAGGTAGATAGGCCTTTGCATCGAATAAGTGAGACGGACGTTGAGCTTGCAATGATGGAGACACGTGAATAACTGTCCCGCAAGGTGTTAGAAGGTCTTTACCATTGCAAGCTCAGCGTTCGTCTCGATTCGATGCAAAGGCCCGGCTACCATTCAAGATGGCGCAGAAAACTGTGAAGGGGACAATTCAAGAGTGTCCAATGCAATAGGTTATTTCAAGACGGAAAGTAATTTTGGTCTTACATGGAAAACCAGATCAGTTCAAATTATTACTTCTAATTTCAAAACGTTTATTGAATGAACTTTAGCTGAAAATCAACTCTAAGCTATCGACTTAGACAACATCTGAAAACAGGTATATAACAAACATGAGCAACACCAATCAAACTTTCTATTTAATAGCAATGACTTAATTGATTGGTATTTTATACTGACGTATGAATATAAAAATGTAAGATACATATGAAAAAGGTTATATTTTTAAGGCATCTCAAAACTTTCTTTTCCAGGAAAGGGAGACTTGTTTGGTGAAGATATAGCCAGGAAGATTCCTATTCGTAAATCGAACGGTGACGTCAGAGCTCTAACATACTGCGATGTATATTACATCACACGTGACCTGCTACAAAACGTCCTTCATTTATATCCTGATTTCACGTATAAATTCTCGGAGAGGCTTGAACTGACGTATGACCTGGGCGCAAGCGAGGTAAGAAATAACGAAAACATCGTGGTTTGGATAATGATAATGATATTGCGATGAAAGTAATTGTATAGATCTATAGTGGTAACGCAGCCTCTTCCGCAAGCAACCCATCTCACTTCGTACTTTCTTCCTATATAGCTATTGAGCAATTATATCGGAAATAGCGCTATCAAAATAAAGTTATTATTATATTGGGCTTCCTTTGTTGAGAAAGGGAAGATTAGGACTAGAGACGAAAAGGTAGAGGAAAAGATAAGAATGGGTTGCAACTCTCTCCTTTCCTTCCCCTCCTCCCAATTCGTGCGAAGTCCTCCAAAGGAACGCCCAAAACGCAAAGAATTGAGGGAAAAGAGAGCGAGTGTTAGCTGCGGAGGAGGCTAATGGTGATGATCAAAATTGTGCATGATGCTAATAATGATAAAAATGTTGTACCGCTATAATGATGGTAATGCTAACTAATAATGACGATGTTTATTATGACGTTCAAAACAGCGAAAATAAATTTAAAACGTAAATTGCGCATCGTTTTTTAAACGAATGAGTGTTTCTGATTTTAAATTCAGTCATGATACATTTAGAGACTAATGCGCTTGTTTGTTTTACAGCGCGATATTTGGAGGCGTGGCGGGCTAGATTCCATATCAGAAGACGAAGAAGAAAATGAAGATGAGTCAAGCGATTCTCCTGAAACAGGTTCCGATGTCATGACCACGGTACCACGAAACCGTTTTGACATTAAAACAAGTCGAGTTGCTAAACCAGCTAACAACTTCACTCCAAATGAACCGTGGAGGTTTTATTCCAGGCCAAATATGCGTGGTTTTGACTTCAACGAAAAAGAACCTCTCCTTTCAACTCCAGAAGAGGTACCATCATCATCAGTCAACAAAATCAGGGTTCTACATCCTACAAATAAGCAAATTTCAATATCAAAGGAGAGCAATGAAAGCAGTAATCAAATCGATGGACCTGAAGTTGAAAATCTTGAGTGGGAGCACGAACCTTATATACTTAACCAAGATGAAGATGTTCGTAGATCTACTGATGATGAGCTTCAGCATGTTGTGGTCGATGCTATAAATACTGACCCTGAGAGCAGCAACGGCAGTACGGAATTAATACACGAGTTTGACAACCAAAGCCCTCGTCCAGAGAAAAGTTACAAACGTGCTAAAGAATCATTTCTAAAACAGCTACGGTCTAGTGCGGACGATCGTGAGCACAGAAACTCTATTAAAATAAGTCATGAATTAAATGATGAAAGCGATGGTGAGCAGAACAGAGGAGAATGCATTGGGTTCGTAACGCCAGCGCAAAGTCCTCTTGGTAGGAAACGTCGTTCTCCAAATGTGAGCCCAACACATAGTCTCAGCAGTAACAGATCAAATCGTTTGAGAAAAAGTGGAAACAGCTTACAAAGACTTGAATTTCCAAGCGCAGAAGGACTACACGATAATCAAATGCCATATATCAATGATTGTAGTCAACCGACCAATCAAAATGATACACCGCGTGGTTTGTGTCCCTCTCCTGCTAAAGATAGTCCTTACGTTAGTATAAGCAGATTGTTTGGATTGACACCTCCCCCAATAGATGATAAGGATTCTCCATATGCTATTCACTACGCCAGTACACCATCAAGTCCAGCAAGACTCAAAGAATCTGGATCTAGAACTTCATTAAGACGGAATGCAACTTCAGACTTCATATCGCCTGCAAGTTCGTGTGGTGGTCTAAGTGATGACCGAAGATCAACACCGAATAGAAGGATGCGTAAAATGTCAACAACCAGTGCCCCGCCGCCTTCAGTGTTTGCTTCTCTGTTGGCCAACACTTGTAAAAGCCCGTATGCTGATTTTGTTCCACCAACAATTGTACGTGAGTCAACTATTACATGTAACTGCGAGGAGGAAGAAAGTTGCAGTGTATGCGGAGACAAGGATTCAACGGGTGATATTGTGAATGACCACATTAGCAGCAATGAGTCTTTACACGGTGCAAGTAGACATAAAGATAGTAAAACATCAAATGAAGGCACTCGGACTATTTCAGATTCCGACGACAATAACAAAGAATGTACTTCGGAGGGTGAATCAAAGTTTCCTTCGCAGGTTTCTATAAAGTACCTGTTTGGATCATTATCGTCGTCGAATAACTCCGAACTAAATGGACCTGATGAAAATGACAATCAAATTTACAATGGCGCTCCTTCAGATCCTTATTTAAGAAGGAAAAGGCAGTTAATGACTCGAGAAACTGCAATGTACTCATCTGCTTCACAAGGAGACGAGGATGATACATGTCGATCAGAGCATGGCGAGGAACAACCTCCAATGGAAGACAATTGTAACCTGTACAAAATGAGTTGGACATCACAGAGTTTAGACATTCTGAACAAAACAACACCAACTGATACCGGGACTATTGAAAAAACGATAAATTCAAACGATACTGATGAAAATATCGGAGCTGAAATCGATTTTACAAATGTTAGTGAAAACATAATGGACTACAAAGAAAGTGAACGACCTGAAATCCCTTCACCTAGAAATGTCCAGGAAAGCTACTATGACGAAATGAGAGAACGAAATGATATTGATTCGCCGACAATGTGTAATGATATTAGAAGTTCGAAGGAAAACCGCTGCTGCGAAAATACACGGACAGAAATTGATTCGCCCGAGGGTTCTGAAGACGTTAGAACATCTGCAGTAAACTGCTTAGATGAACGAACTGAGATGGATTTACGTAATGCTACTGAACAGTTAATTGCGTCAACTATCGCCCAAAACAAAAGAACTGATTTTTGTCAGATATCTACGGAAAAGCAAGAAGCAACTGATATTCCACCATTTTTCGACGAAGTAATTGACAAAAGTATTCATCAAGATGGTTCTTCATTACCACGACAAAACAGTAGAACACGACAAAACAGTAGAACACAACAAAACAGTATGACACAACATTCGTCATTATCATCGCTTTCATCTCAGCCTCTGCCACCTTTTCAATACGGTACTTCTTTAACAGATATGAGCCTTTCCAGCATGGATGTCAATTCCAGAGACAGTTTCGGTGTAGGTGAGATGGAAGACCCGTATCACACACGGAAACCCACAACATCCGGGATACATTCGACTCACTCACTAGACGACATGTCTACGTCTAGACGGAAGTTTGTTGCATCACATGCTTTGAGCTTTTCTGAGCCTCAGTTTCCAGTAGCTAGTGTAAAAAACGGTAACGAGAGTGATGATTTGAGTGACGATCAACTGGAGGATATCTTCAAAGACGTTGCTAACGCTAAACAAGCTATGGAACGTTTACAAATGATCCTTTCTTCTCCTGAACCAACTCTTACATCGGATTTAGCAGACACGAAAGAAACTGTCAACAGGCTGGATAAGCAAGTACTGAATTTGAACCAAGATTTGGCGTCGCTCAGAGGGGATGTTAAAATGGTCTTAGAGCTGCTCAAAGGATTTAAGAATGGGCAGATTGTCAACACATGAGAATTTAATAACAACGAAGTAGTTTGCCACCATTATTATTTTACATTAGTTTCATGGTTCTATCCTTAACATGTGAATTTTAACATTTTAACAAAACATACTCCTTATCAAAGCCTCCTCCGCAGTCTACCAGCTTGGAGTTCTTGTAAGATGCATCAGCGTTTCTAAGAATACAACAGTAACATACACTGTATAAAGCGTTTGAAGTCGGTTACACTTTATACAGTATACAAGTTACTTTATGTTGACTCCAATTGACTATACCAGGCATGTGCACATTAGTTACTACAAGAAAGTAAGAACATGCTCAATAAAATTACTCCGAAGAGCAAGTTTTAAGATGTTGTTCTTCTGTAGCCTGCGTGTATCCGAAAATATATAGAGTTATATGCGAAGGAGGCTATTCCTATCACGGTTAGTAGAGCCCACACAATCCTTTTGTCACAAAGAAGATTGAATTATCTAAGGTTTCCTGCGTAAGGTAGCAAGAAATAACTTCATTTTTTATCATTTACAGTGTATAGAGTTATTCACAAATCATATCAATGGGTCAGTTTGTATTATAATCGATATATCGCGAAATGGGTCCTTGCATAGTTAATAGAGAGAACCCCTCTACATGTATCAACTATGGCCCTTCTTATCTTGCTATCATGTGGTGGTATTGGATGGCAAAAAGTTGAAATTTATGAATATATTTTACGCACTTTTATAAAAGAAATATTAATATTGTGAGAATTTAAATTTAATTAAGTGGAGAAAAGAAACTCATATAAAGTGTAATTACTTTGAGCATATCAAGCACTGAATTGATAAGAGGTTTTAATACTTGTTAAACCAGGATAAATCAGACTACAAGAGGACCCTGCCCATATCACACTCCACAACTGATTGGAAATACATTGTTCATTTTTCTATTCCTTCGCTTGGGAACATTGAAAGAAAGAGCTTCTTTTCTCCTCTTAGCAAACCTTTTTTCGAATTTTTCTAAACATTTTCCTATTGATATTTGCAACCTTTATTATTTAAATTCAGTTAATAAAAATCACTTTCCAATGTTTTATAAGACAATAAATAAGATTTCTGTTCGCGGACACTATCTCAATTTGCCATCCAGTTGGAGGGTTTTGGGAATAGCTCATTTGACATTAAAACACAATATTGAAAGAGGAGTAAAATTGCAATGACTCTGTTCTCTAGTATGTGGCAAGCCCACGGCACCATTCCGTTTTATTAGCGCTTGAATTTTGAGTAAACACAATAATAAGCATTTCCGGATTCCGTCGGTACTAGAGAAAAGAGTCACGTTATAGGGAGAGTCGTTAATAAAAAATCTGCAAACGTTTGACACCTTCAGTAATGGCAGAGACTCAGGATTGTAATGCTTTGGTATTAAGTGGTACCTCTTTTAGAGCGGTTTTCGTATGACTGTGAAACGGACGTGCAGTGCCGTGACTGCGTCATTGCCGTGGTTTCTATAAAAACGTTCGAATTTTCTGCCGTATCTGTGCCGTGCGGTGACCGTGCCTTTTTCACAGTCATACGAAAACCGCTCTAAGCGGTCACCCATTAAGCGGTCACACTCTATTAGGAAACCACAATAAAAAGTCCCAAATCTATTCCTATACCTATTCTATACCTCTATTCGGTGGCCAACCTCTATTAAGCGGCCACTTTGGAAAGTCCCGAGGGTGACCGCTTAATAGATTTACCACTGTATTTAGTCGAGAGTTTAGAAGAACTGCAAACGAAATCCCTAGTGTATAAGAAATCCCTTTTCTGTAAATAGAAAGTTTCTGGGGCTATCTTTTGTCCGTTGTAGCAAAGTGTCCTTGATTTTTCTTGGCAATAGAGAATAACGGTCAAGAACTGAAAGGGTTTGTGCGTTATAAATTTGTATTGAGAGTTTCTAGGAAGCCAGCTCCAATGATTTATTATACTTGGCCTCTAACAACATTACAATACCTGTTTAATGAGCTATGGTCACTTACCAGCATGCTTTGCGTTATTTATTTTGATTTGAGTGTTATAATCCATTCGCAGTCAGTCGTATTACGAGGAAACAAATGAAATAAACGTTAGATGTTTTTGTAAGAGCGTAAATACCCACTTAAATCGTAAAATGTTTCAAAATGTCTGAACGTTTGATTTTCAAGTTCCGCGAAATTCAATCTTTCTTGCGGTGCATGCTGGTTAAATCTTTCGTGCGGTGCATGCTGGGAAGTGACCATGGGTCTTTATAAATAGATTCCTAATAACAGGTACCTTTTAAAACACTGAACATCGAGGCTATACCTATTCACTTTTGCCGGAATATTTCACTGGCAAACAAATGCATATTTTTATAGTCTCGTAATGTAGTTAACATGCGAAATATTTATTTTGTCAATAAATAGAACTTCACAATTGTATATTTGTCGTTTTTTGGTTGTTCAAGGTGTAGCCTGCATAGCTGGCTCTTTGGGATAGGGGTAGGGGAAGGGAGGAAAAGGAGGGGGGAGGGGAGGGGAAACATAACAAGTTAAAAATTCATTGCATGGAAATTTACCATATACGTTCTGGCTTAAATGAAGCATTATTTTCTAAAAGAATTACAGGGATTCGAGACTTGACAAGCACTTTTTTAAAGTATTTTATCACTAAGGTAAGAATTTATGACATGGAATAAATGTTGGAGTGACGCATGTGTTATCCCTTTTACGGTAGTCATGTAAGGGTCTCTTTAAACGGACCAACAATGTACATGCTGCTCCAACATGTTGGACCCGTTTCCTATTTGATGATACATCATCCAGCATTTATTTTGTTCCCGTGTTCAACAAACCGTATCGCAACCATGTTGGTCCAACATGTTGGGACTGTTTCCTGTTGGATGATGTTGGATGAAACATCATCCAACATATATTTTGTTCTCGTGCTCCAACATATTGGGCCCGTTTAAAGAGGCCCTAACGTTTTTGAATTTTGGCTTTCAATTGGCTGAGTAAGCAAAAATTTTCACTAATAAACATTAAAAAGTAGGTTTTAAGTGAGACGCAGAATAGTACGTATTGCCATAGATTGTCACTATAGCTGTTGTTATTTCCAATTCAAAAAACGACCTTTGACTCTTAAGAATATTCAATTGTCGCAATTTCAAAAAAGATGTTTTTTGGGGGTAAACACATGCATGTCACTTCACTTGGCCTAGTACCAATGCATCGTGTATCTACTTATAAGATAAGTCAAGATTACCGTGTGTTATTATAGATGATCAAAAATGAACTCCGTGCTTTCTGTACTAGTTTTCTTGGCTGTGCAAGTTCATTCTGCTAAAATAGCAGTGTTAGTGTTTCCTAGTGGTGGAAGTCATTTCTTTATGATGGAAGCAGTTGGACAACAACTAGAAGCGAGGGGTCTTCAGGTACGGTCCTATTGATGATTATAACTCTGACGTAGAATAAGTTCGACTAGCACGCGCCTTTCTATTCTATAGGTTCGGTATGTTTTGAAAGTTGAAGTCGGTTTAGAAAAGGTAGAAAGTTCTGACCTTTTAGGAACTGAAGATATTTTTTATCAATTCGATTGTTAGAATTTCTAGTTCTAAAATGCTGAAGTTTGATAGCTAAGTCAAGTAGAATGTATTTAAATTCTTCAGCTGATCAAAATTCTTTATTACATATTCTGGTAATTGACTTATCCCTTGTCTCACTGTAACTGATTTTCAATATGTTGGTACAAGCAGAAACGTTGGAAAGAAAATGAAAAAGCAATTGTATATGTGTAAAAGTTTTGCTTGCAAAGAGAATACTTGGTCAAAAAGTAAGACAATGTCATGATAATTCGACTTTATTCTGTCTTCGAAAATCAATACTTGAATAAAAGTGTTGGTGTATATCGACAGTTGCTTTAGAGACCAACCGTGGGAATACCTTAAAAAGCAAGACCTCGACACTGGTAAGGAGCAGAAATGAAACTGAACAGTATATTCAAAAAAAAAAAAAAGATTATTTCATTCATGTTAATTCGATTTGAATTTATTTTGAAGTGATTATTTGCGCTGAAGGTTGTTCACGTTATAAAAAGCAAGTAATTGACTTGAATTGTCTAGCTGGCCTTGTTGGGCAAAATTGCTCCATGCAAGTTCTAGATTAGCGTAACTATCAGTAGACAATACACGTTGGCATGTTTGATTTTAGATTGACAAAATCATCTTTTCCGTGTCATGATAACCTAAAATAGAGCTTTTCTTGAGCTTGGCAAATTAGATTAATAATTACTTTTCGCCAGAGGGTATAGGGGGTTTAAGTAATTATCGGTTTATATTCAAAGTCACCTTCAGTAAACCTAAACAAACTACTATTCACCAGAGGAAAAGTGATTAACGTCTTTTTTCTGACATCTTTATTCCTATTTTTGAGGAAATGTCAACGATTATGCCAACTACCTCCAAAACGCCTGTAAGTTCTAAAAATTTGCCAAACTATAGTCAATCTTTGTTACTTCAACTGTTGATAACCTTTTCCTCTACCCTGTTCAAGTCTAAAATTAATCACACCTGATATATTTTTCAGGTAATTTATCTGATGTGCTCTATTGAACCAATGTACGAAAAGGTTCAAGTAAAGTCGAAAATTTTGTTTCACACACCCCAATATCCGAAGGGTTACTTTTTGCAACAAACCGTTGATAAAGTCATTAAAGATGGTTATATGTCATTGAGATTTATGACCAATACAATGGAATTGCTGAAAGACATATGTGATGCTTTGCTGAGCAATAAAGGTTAGCCCACTACAGAAAAAAGCATTACGCCCGTTAGTTATCGGCCTTATGAGCTGAAAACGAGCTGTACATTAAGGCAAAGCATGTCTATTAACAGATGTAACTTGAACCTTTGAACTATAACTTCCCATAACGAATAATTAAGATGCGAGGTAATGAATGAGGTCATAGAAATAGATATATTTATGTCGTATCCTACCAGTACCAGAATACATAATTCTTTAGTCTAATATCTCATGCCACTTGTTTTCAATAAAGATCTGAATATTAAAGAATAGAAATTCGTAAAACAATCGGAAAATGGCGACAACGCCAAAATCCCCTGTTAATCTGTATATTTTCTTGAGAACTTCTAATGAGTTCAAACCACAGTTTTCCATGCATTCCACATCATTATACATACCTAAATATATGTGATCATGCCCCTTTTTCAGAGATCTTAGAACAGTTGAAAGGATATGACATGGTGTTTGCTGATAATTCTCTTTTTGGTTGTGGTAACTTATTGAAAGAAAAAGCAAATATTCCTCTCATCGTGGACTATTCATGCTGGGGATTTAACGACATATACAGCTGGCAATATGGTATTGTCTGGCCTGTTGCATATGTTCCAGCTGATGAAACGTACAACGCAAAATATGACATTCCTTTCAAATGGCGTCTTGCTAATACCTTTGCCTATCTACTGATAACTGCAATTGGTCGAGCCTCGACTATACTTGGGACAAGTACCCTTAAAAGTAAACACGACATTGCTCCAGATAAAACCTTTACACGGCTAGTATCAGAGACAGACCTTGTTCTGATCCCTCTTGACTGGGTTCTGGAATGGCCACGCCCTGTACCACCAAGTAAGTCACATTATTTATAACTCATTTCAAATGTATTGCACAATATAAAATAAAGGCACTGGTTAAACAAGGAAGTATAATATATTTTCTACTTAATCAAATTTATATTTAAATGGATATAAGAACCCTTTAGAAATAATCAGTCAATGTAAGCCAACATCGTCAAGAACGTTCCTCATCTGTTCGTCTTTTAAAATATACTGATACATATTCACATGTCAAAAAAGATGCAAAGGTCATTGGACCCACAACCATAAAACCTGCCAAGAAATTGCCTGAAGATTTGGAAAAGTTCATGCAATTAGCAAGTGAAGGAGTTGTACTTGTATCATTTGGTGCCATGGCAAACAGTTTGGATGACAGACGTGCTGATATTCTTGTGAAAGCTTTCTCCATGCTCAAAAACAAGGTAAATCATGACGAACATCAAAAATAAAAAATTCAACCCTGTTTTAATTACACATACATGCGAAAAAATATCATTTGCTCTTGGCCTTGATGTTTTAATTACATAAATAACTATCATTGATTAAGTAGAAGGTAGATTAGACGATGGCACGTTGTTTGAGACTTACATCGCCTAACATGCGCCTAGCCACGGATATGTACAAATTTGATATGTACAAATTTTAATTTGTACATATCCGTGGCTAGGCGCATGTTAGGCGATGTAAGTCTCAAAATGTTAAAACTTAAAAGTCCATAACAGGGGCGCGGATCCAGAAATTTGTCAGGGGGTGTCCCAATTGCAAATAAAGAGCTCTTAAGGTCAGCGCCATGGGGTGTCCGGTCCCAAAATGTTTTAAATATAATAGACGTTATTGCAGCGGTAGAGGGGGGATGTCCGCCGGTGCCACTAGGGACACCCCATTGATCTGCCCCTGCATAAAACTGAACTAAAGAAACGGAAAACCGTCAAAGAGTGATGATAGAAGGAGAATTCATAAAATTTTCCATTTTAAAAACAATAAAATACCTCCATATCTTAGGTGCTGTGGAAATACGCCAAGTCTTTTCCTGATGTGAAAAACCTCAAAACAGTGACATGGATGCCTCAAAATGACATACTGGGTCATCCAAACCTCAAACTTTTCATGAGCCATGGTGGTCTTAACAGCGTCTATGAAGCAGCATATCATGGAGTGCCAATGCTTCTTACTCCTCTTTGGGGAGATCAGGTTGGAAATGCTGCTAAAGTCAAAGCTGCTGGGTTTGGTGAATCTGTAAACATCAAAGCAGGGGATGTTTTTACTGCTGAAATGATTACAGATCTAATCAACAAAATATTGGATGATTTTAGGTAGGTCACATTAAAGGGTCTTGATTAACAATGCAATGGTTTAGCTGAATCTAAGCTCAGTATAAAAAAAATCGTTTGTATATAAAATCTAATTTACCAAGAGAATATTGTAATATTCTCTTAATTAGATTTTATATACTTAATATTCTCTTGAATTTACATATATTTTGATCCATACAAGTGAATCTGACAAAAGCCTGTGTATTTTCAGTGGAGTTCATTCATATTGTTATTTACATTTAGCGTTATTATTTAAATATTTATTTATTTATTTAGAGCGCCGTATGTTAGATAACTTTTAGTGTTAATACGTATTTTCCCTCGTAAAATAAAGTTTATTGTATTGTATTGTATTGTATTGTAGTTGTCCCAGGCCGACAACATTTTTTTTTAAACTGTGAGAAAGGTACACAGATGAGAAAGTAGCGCTAAGGCGTGTGCAAACCATGTTTCATTACTGAGCTGCGTGATATAACTTGAGAAGCTTGAATTGGGGGTTGTCACCCTGAAAATACAATTTGAAAGTACCGTATCTACTCCAATAAGCGCATTTTCTTGATCTCACTGTCCCCTTCTTGAGCAGAACTACAAATATTAGGGAGATAACTTAATGGGCGAGTTGTGAAATATAATTACTTTGAACTGAAGAATATAGCTTTTGATGAAAAAAAATATTTCCATGCAATGCTGTTCTAGAATATCATTATAGCGTTCAAATACGCCGCTTATCAGAGGGCGGCGCTTATTCGAGGAAATAGGGTAATCTTCAACTGGTGCACATGTTAGGTAGAGAACGAAGGCAGATTTCTAAATTTTCTACAACTGTATTTTTAGGGTTGCGCATGCATGTGCAAATAAGTAAATAAATAATATTTGATTACAGATACAAAGAAAATGCAGTCAGGGCATCCAAACTTCTACGAGATCGTCCACGAACACCAGCAGAGGAAGGAGCTGATTGGATAGAATTTGTCTTGAGAAATAACGGCACACGTCACCTGCGACCAAATTCTACTGAACTACCTTTTTACCAGTATTTCTTACTAGATGTTATCCTTTTCCTAGTGTTCGTTGTTTTCTTGGTATTATTTATTATTTGTAAAACCTGCAAGTTTATCAAATACCTCTGCTGCTCCAGAAAATCCAAGGAAAAGGTTCACTAGCATCAAAGTTTTATATCTTATTTTATCCCACATCATATAAAATACAGCCAATCAGAATGCTTGAAAGCTGTTGTATATTTAAGGAATAAACCACTTCTGGCGATTGATATATCGAGGAGTATTGTCCGAGGTTGAAAAGATGGTACGAAAATTGAACAGTCGGCCGAGAAGCGTAGCTTCGAGGGGCAACTGAGAAATTTTGAGGACCATCTTTTCAACCGAGGACAATATTCCTCGATATAACAAGTAAGTGGTTTTATTCGTTTTATAACCCGACGACTTTCCCGGAAAAAAATCCGACATTCAAAACATCAAAACATTTTCTTCAGTTTCATTGAGAAAGCCAGAATAAAAAACTGTTCTTGAGCTTTTTTTAATTTGCTTAGGTGACCCAAGCAAAAGCTTCAAAAATCAAATTCTTGGAACGGCCAGAAGGAGAACTAAATCAATATATGGACCAACTTGTGCAGATTATAATTTCTGATTTCTATCCGAGATTAAATGAGATTGAACAGTTTTAAGAAATCACACAATTCTGCTTTACTGAATGATTTATGGATAAAAAAATATAAAATATAAAATTCTCTTATTGATTATTTGAATCATGCAAATGTTTGTCAATCCACACTAAAGAATGTTACATTGATGTTCATGATTGTCCAAACGCGTTATAGATTGTTAATGGCTATGCTAATATCACTAATGAATGTTCAATTTTGGTTGACTGATGATTGTCAATAAATGCCACTGTTTGTCAATTCGTGCTATTGAATTTCAATTGCGCGCACAAGAAAATACATTCCACGCAAATGAATGTACAACTGCGCTATTGATTGTCCGTTAATACTGATGAATGTCCATGAATATTCAAATATTGTTATTGAAAGTTGATACTCGCTAATGATGTTACTTGTGGTGTTGATGAAAGTATAATACACGTTATTGATACAACTATTGGCACAAATGAATGCCCATTTTCTGTTAATGAACAGCAAAAGGTGTAGTACTGATGAAAGATCCGACCAATTTGCAGAAGCAGAATTAAATGACGTTATCAAGAAGGCATGCGTGACGTTTCGAGCTTTAGCCCTTTTACTCCGACGAAGGCCTTTGGTGTTATTAGCTATCGAACTCTGCTATCAGACCTATCCTATACACCTATTTTTAAAAATCGTTGTCGCAAACAAAGCCACAGTCCACACTCTGAAGACTGCAAAGGATGTCGGTATTTCTTCTCTTGTTATCGATATATTCGTAGCATATTTTGGTTGTACGTGTTTGTGTTATATGACCATAACAAGTTATTTTTGTGGTAGATATAAATATAAATATTTATTTAAAACTGAAAAAGGGTAATAAATCACAAATTAAGTCCATATAACCAACATCCTTTGCAGGCTTCAGAGTGTGGACTGTAGCTCCGGCTTAAACACTAGTCTCCCTCGCAGCTGTTATTAGTGTCGGGCTTCTTGTGTCCCTCCCCACTATGTGATGAGGGAACGTTGCGTGACGAGGCTAAACACGGCTGCGGGGGAGACTACTTAACCACCAACGCAACCTACTAGTTTACTCGCTTGTTGTATGATCAAAGATAGTATTAACGATGATCTGACAGATCTGACTTTTCTTGGTTTGTTTAATATTATATTATACGAGCTGAGCATTTCCTTTTAAAACATTATACACACTGTACATGCAAACAAAGAATGAACGTTTCATCCTCCCCCCCCCCCCCCCCCCTCCCCTTAGCCTACTAATCCTCTAATCCTCCCTTCTACCCTCTCCCAGAGGAGAGTAAGTACTTGTGATTACTCAGCAAACTTATCAGAAGCTTTTATACTGAGAGAAGCTTTACTCAAGAGTAAGCATATTTAAAAATAGACGATGAAGTCCGTAATTGTGCTCTTTGCAGTTGTTTTCCTGTGTTTGGCTGTCCAAATCCACTCCGCTAAAATAGCAGTGATAGTGTTGCCTGGAGGTGGAAGTCATTTCTTTATGTTACAATCAGTTGGACAACAACTAGAAGCGAGGGGTCATCAGGTACGTCAACCGGCATAACTAAACTCCAATACTTAAATTATCACAGTTTAATCACAAAATCTTATGGCAGAAAGGATCAATTTGTGGAGGTAAAAAAATTTGATGTACAACATGGTTATATAATTAGTGGTCAAGTTACATTGCGTGACATTTGCCTAAACATATAAAAAAGTATGTAATCATCGAAAAAAAACAGCAGTAAGTTTATCAAGAAAGTATTTTAAGTTAAAATTAAACCAGATGTTTAAAATTTGAAGTATATTCTGATATTTCTCGATACGTTGGGTGTTTTTTCATACTGTAACTCTAAAAACAAATTAGTGATGCAATTTATGTAGTTGTTGTATAATCAACGAGAAAAGAGAACTTCAACTGATGCATATTCAGAAACACATAAATGGATTATTCCCTTATGAGTTTGTGGCATATCTTAATAAAAACAAACACGGTCTTCTATTCGTCCTAATCGTTGAAAGCTTTAATCTCAGAGCATTTATTAAGTGACAATAACACTTGCACAAAGACTGGTGGCTTGCATTTATTAGCGCTATATTATAATACTGAAGCCAACAGTTGATTCGGTTGACTAAATATACTGGGCCAATGAACGTCCTAATGTATCAGTCAATTCCAAGGGTGCTTAATATAATGATGTCTGATCTCTTGCATTCATGATTGTGTTGATGACTACATTAATACCTTAAATGAATATAATTTTCTGCTTGCTGGGTGTGGGGAAATTGACAGTCTTCCATGCATGGCCCTGGTGGTGGGGCATTTGACAATGTAGCTAATTCCCACACAGGTGGGGATTTGACAAATGTTTTTTTTTTTTCAAAGATCAAATGCCAAGTGTGTTGCACGGGGGAGGGGGTGAGGGTGGCACCTTTGACTGATACATAAGTTCATTATAGAATATTTTGTTTGTTATACACCCTATGACAAATTGTGTGACAATAAAGATATACCTCATGCATGACTAACTGAGGTATATCTTTATTGTCACACAACTTTTTCATGGGGTGTATAACAAACAAAATGTCATCATGGTCATCCTAATATCACAATTAGTATTTTATCACATGACCATTAGTATCATTATAATTATTATATTACATGTTTACAATCATCTTCATCACAATCATCATCATCTTCAACATGATTGATAATACCAAAATATTTTTTCCAGGTAACCTATGTGCTATGTACCCATACAACATTGGCTGAGAAAGTCCAAGTCAAGTCCAAAATGTTGTATCATACTCCTCAATACCCAAAGAATTACTTTCTGCAACAAACTGTTGATAAAACTATCAAAGAAGGAGATTTGGGTTTAGGTGTGATGTTCAAGGTTTTTAGTATTTTAAAGGATATATGTGATGCATTGCTAAGCAACCAAGGTAAATAAATAGAAGTACACAGATTAATAGACCAAAAAAAGACAAGTACTGAATTGTTGGCATCAATATCCTTCTAGGTCAATCATTGTGATTTTCTGATTGTGCGAATCCTCAATTGAAAGGGATTAATGCTGTTGTCATGGAAAATTTTGTCAACATGATTTAAGAATTCATTTTTAAACTTACTGCGGTTTTCCACTTTCTGCGAACTCAGACATTCCCATGGCTTATTGTGAAACACGTTTTTAGCTGCCGTCAATCAAAACTAATTAGATGGTACCTTTTAAATCCTTGATTGACAGCAACTACAAATGTATTTCACAACGAGCTGTTGAAATGTCTGAGTTCGCAGAAAATCGAAAACCGCAGTAAATAAGAAAGCTGAGACATTTGGTGGCACACAATTTATAGTTCACTCCTGCTTTAAATTAGTCTGCAGTATTCTTGTTTAATTTAAAGAAAGTCAGCAGTTTACTGTATTATATTGGTATCTCTGTAATACCACCCATGGTTATAGTTCTTTTTTTATTTTTTCTCTTTTTAGAGATCTTAGAACAGTTGAAAGGATATGACATGTTGTTTGCTGATAATTCTCTTTTTGGTTGTGGTAACTTATTGAAAGAAAAAGCAAATATTCCTCTCATCGTGGACTATTCATGCTGGGGATTTAACGACATATACAGTTGGCAATATGGTATTGTCTGGCCTGTTGCATATGTTCCAGCTGAGCCAATACACAGTACAAAACAGGGTATCCCTTTTATATGGCGTGTTGCTAATACTCTTGCATATATTGCTTTCCAAACAATTAACAAAATTCCAAACAAGAACAATGTCGCCGCACTTAAAAGTAAATATGGCATTGCTCCAGATAAAACCTTTACACAACTTGTATCTGAAACAGACCTTGTTCTGATCCCAGTTGACTGGGTTCTGGAATGGCCACGCCCTGTACCACCAAGTAAGTCACATAAAAACGTAATTTGAAGATCTTTTGAGAGTAAAACATTATAGATTATTTCCTTTTAATTGCATTTTACTTTATATTTTTCATTATGTCTGACTGAATTTAGTCATTTAAAAAGCATTCAAGTAGAGAGATTTCAATATTTACCATTTTGTTGTTGTTGTTTTTTTGCATTTATTCATATTTTTTCTTGCTATCTGTGAATTTACTAACACATGCTGACATTTCCAAAAGATGCAAAGGTTATTGGACCAACAACCACAAAACCTGCCAAGAAATTGCCTGAAGATTTGGAAATGTTCATGCAATCAGCAAGTGAGGGAGTTGTACTTGTATCATTTGGTAGCATGGTAAACAGTTTGGATGACAGACGTGCTGATATTCTTGTGAAAGCTTTTTCCATGCTCAAATACAAGGTAAATCATGAAAGTACTTCTATTCCTTTTATGAAATACATATTGAGATATTTGATCAACATTCAAACACACACATACCGTGTGCTCTCATAATAATATTAAACATGCACCTCAATCCATCAGAATGTACAAATTCTGTTTTGTTATTTTATTATTATGAATAATATAATCACTATGTTGTAACTAGTACTTATGGTTAATAGTTCATCTATACCTTAGGTACACACACATGATAGAAACGGATTTTATCAAATTTCCATATTTTAGACTTGACATCAGTATTATTTTAAAAACAATAAAATACCTCCATATCTTAGGTGCTGTGGAAATACGCCAAGTCTTTTCCTGATGTGAAGAACCTCAAAACAGTGACATGGATACCTCAAAATGACATACTGGGTCATCCAAACCTCAAACTTTTCATGAGTCATGGTGGTCTTAACAGCGTCTATGAAGCAGCATATCATGGAGTGCCAATGCTTCTTACTCCTCTTTGGGGAGATCAGGTTGGAAATGCTGCTAAGGTCAAAGCTGCTGGGTTTGGTGAATCTGTAAACATCAAAGCAGGGGATGTTTTTACTGCTGAAATGATTACAGATCTAATCAACAAAATATTGGATGATCCTAGGTAGGTCAGCCGGAAACATTATAACAAACCAATACAATGCAATGGTTTAGGTGTATAAAAAATACATGGACCATATATGGCCCTCATTTTTTTTTGAAATACATGGACCATATATGGCCCACATAATTTTTTAAATACATGCATGGATCATATTATGACCAAAAGAAAGAAATTTCCTTTCTGCAAGCAAGTAATTTTGCTTTATTGAGAAAATAATTAAGTACTTTATAATATCCTCTTGAATTTACATATATTTTGATTCATAAAAGTCAATATTACAGCTGCCTTTGTATTTCTAGTAGAGTTGTCCCAGGACAACTACATTCTTTCAAAACTATGTGAGGAAGGTAGGTACAAAGATGAGAAAGTAGAGCTGGCTAAGGTGCATGCAAACCATCTTTCATTATTGAGCTGCGTGAGAAAACTTGAGCATCTTTTTAAAATTGGGGGTTGTCACCATGAAAATTCCATTTGAAAGTAATGTTCCAACTGGTGCACATATAAGATATTAGAGAGTGACAGCAAAATTTCTAAATCATAAGTAAATAAATATTATTTGGTTACAGATACAAAGCAAATGCCGCCAGGACTTCCAAACTTCTACAAGATCGTCCTCAAACACCAGCAGAGGAAGGAGCTGATTGGATAGAATTTGTCTTGAGAAATAACGGCACAAGTCACCTGCGACCAAGGTCTACTGAACTACCTTTTTACCAGTATTTCTTACTAGATATTATCCTTTTCCTAATGTTGGTTGTTTTCTTAGTATTATTTATTATTTGTAAAACATGCAAGTTTATCAAATACCTCTGCTGCGGAAGACCCAAGCAAAAGCTTCAATAATCAAATTCTTGGAACAGTCGGAAGGAGAACTAAATCAATATAGGGACCAACTTGTGCAGATTATAGTTTCAGTGTCTAGACATCATTACCACCTTGGTTTACTTAATGCCCAATAATACAATATACAAAGTTAACAAGTTTGAGCATCCATGTCGTTTATGCTTATTTGAAAGCATAAGGAATGGAAACTTTTCCATTTTCTCAAGATTATGCTTATGCTTTGAAATTCCAAGTGTGAACCGGTTGTACATAAGTATAGGAACTACCGTATTCTACTTAGCAGATATACACAAAATCTGTCCAGTCAAACTCTGACAGATAAAATGAACATGGCGACTTGATGGAGTTTGATGAAAAATTGGCAGAAACACACAGGCAGCCCAACTTGTCTATCAGAGGAATTTTTTTAAAGTGAATAAAATTATTTTTTACTACATTGCTCCTTGACTTGAGCGCGCAGAATACCCCGCCACGCACGGCTACAGGTCAAAACTAATATATCGGTCTCCCTGTATCTTAGTAGAACGAAGTATAACTATGAAGTGGCTACGCGGCTACAGGTGCTACAGCCGGTCAAAATTGATATATATCAGTCTTCCTGTATCTTAGTAGAACGAATAATCTCCGTGAAGTGGCATTAATATATCGGTCTCCCTGTGTCTTAGTAGAACGAAGAATCACTGTGAAGTGGCTACGCGGCTACATGTCATAATTGAATAATTGGTCTCCCTGTGTCTTAATAGCCACTCCGTAGCCGTAGCCACCAGCTACAAATAGAGGTATGAGTGTCGAGGTGTTCTGCAGTTAAGCCGGTGGGCTTCCTGTGGTGGTTGGTTTGTCGTGTGGAACCAGCGACAGAAATCGAAGAGAGAACGTATTTTGTCAAAATACTACCCTCTTCGACACTGCACAAGTTCTTGAGAAAATCTCTTTCGAAAAGCCACAGAAATTCCATCTGCGCACATTCAAACTAATGTACCAAAGTAACCCCACCCGCACGTTGAGAGATGGCGCCACAGGCAGCCCAACTAGTCCATCTGAGGAATATTCATTCTCGTACCTAGAGCCAACGGTCAACCGTCTAGCAGTTGACATTGGGCTCTGGGAACAAGAATGAGGAATATTTGTAAAGCGAATAAATCGAATATAATTTTTTACCGCGCGCCAAGCACCATATTAAAAACAAAATTAGCATGGAGTGAGTCCGCAACAAATTTTGACCACTGTTATGACGAATATCGTTGTCGATAAGAGTACAGACAACGTTAAACCACTTTCGACTTGTTTTTTTTTTACCACACTAAAATCATTAAAATTCTGAAAATTCGTCTCAGAACATGATATTCAGCGTTGCATAATATGTTGACGTGAGCACCGTTGTCTGGACTCTTATTTACAACAGCAAATCAGCCAATCAGATTGCGAGATTATCGGTAGTTTGGTTTCATTATCGGTTTGTCGTGCGCGCGGAATCGACTTTCTCACTTTCGACAGAAATCGAACCCCACCCGTGCGTTAAAAGAACGAAAAACCTTTTTCCAATATATGGCGCACGGTAAAAAAATAATATTACTTATTTAAAAAATGCCTCAGATAGACTAGTTGGGCTGCATGTGGAAACAGTAAGACTACCTTTGGCCTTGTCCAGAAGAAAGAGAGAAACGATTGATCTCCGAACGCACTTGTAATATGGATTTTAAAATATATATATTTTTCGTTTTCACTTTTCGAATTCCCGATTCCGTCGTAAATTCCAGGTTATATTTTAGCTGGAATTAGGAATCCTCCTAAAAAAAATTGCCAGATCCCTCGCTGAAACCTTCAGTGGACCTCTCAATATCGTTGCCATTATCTTAACAACGATTTGATACTGATGGAAAATTCGCAGCTTCCACAACTTATTTTATCCTTATAATAAATTCTGACAAAAAGCGCGCTACCTGCTGTTATTGATCTAGCATAGGGGAGGGGTGGGGACATCGGTCGTACACGTACAGGCTATTATTAACGGCACATATTGTGGATAGGACATTTGGTAATGATGAAAGATCTGACCAGTTTTACAGAAGGAGAATGAAATGACATTATCAAGAAGGCATGCGTGACGTTTCGAGCTTTAGCTCTTATTTACTCCTTGCTCCTTTGGTGCAAATTTCATTTCATTAGTTTACTCGCTTGTTGTTTGATCTGACCAAAGATAGTATTAACGATGATCTGACAGATTTTACTTTTCTTGTATTATATTTTTAAACGTTACACACATTGTGTATACAAACAAAGAATGAACGTTTTTCCTCCCTTCCCTCCCCCCCCTCAAGACGAGCCTATTAATAAAGTACTTGTAATTACTCAGCATACTTAGAGAAGATTTAGTCAAGAGTAAAGAAGACGATGAAGTCCGTAATTGTGCTCTTTGCAGTGGTTTACCTGTGTTTGGCTGTCCAAATCCACTCTGCTAAAATAGCAGTGTTAGTGTTGCCTGGAGGTAAAAGTCATTTCTTTATGCTACATTCAGTTGGACAACAACTAGAAGCGAGGGGTCATCAGGTACGTCAACCGGCATAACTAAACTCCAAATATACTTAAATTATCAGTGCAGTTTATTCACAAAACCTTATGGCAGAAAGGATCATAATTCTTTCGATATTTAAGCTTAACCAAACGATTTGTCGAGGTAGGTCAGGTAGAAAAAGTTCCAGTACGAAATGGTTATAAGTGTTCACATTGCGTGACATTTGCCTATAACATATATTAAGTATGCAATCATCCCCGGGGGGGGGGGGGTACTCCCATATATTTACTATACGGGGATGATCCGCTGAACAGGGTATGGTTTTTCGAGCTTTCTGTCATAAACAGGGTATGGTTTTTTGAGTTTTCTGTCATGAACAGGGTATATATTTACCCCATTTTCCCATTTCCTTTTGTCATAATCAGGTATAGTAATTAGGTAATATGATGAGCAGCGCGGTCTTTCGTCTTTTGGGAAATTCAGCACGTTTTCGCGGCATAAACATGGTCCTAAACTGTCATAAACAGGGTCCCCTTTTTATCACTTGTCATAAACAGGGTATAAAAATTTGTTTTTTTCTGTCATAAACAGGGTAACCGTTTTAGGATCCCAGCGGAACACCCCTACCCAAATCGATTTCCCCCGGGGCAATCATCGAAAACAAAACCCATGCAGCAATAAGTTTATCAAGAAAGTATTTTAAGTTCAAATTAAACCAGATGTTTTGGGTAATGTATAATAGGTGTATGTTGCTATTTCCCGATACGTTGAATGTTTTTTTACTCTGTAATAAAAACAAATTATGATGCAATTTATGCAGTTGTTGTATAATCAACGAGAAAAGAAAACTACAACTGATGCATATTCAGTTATATTTTGGTAAAGTTAAATCATTTTTTACGGTGTTACAAATTTCATTATTATTTTTTCATTATTACCTACTCGTTGTTTCCATTCATTTTCCATTCGTATTCAATACGCTGCCTATACTAGTTTACTCGCTAGTTGCCATTCATATTCAGTTGTATTCATTATGAGTTTCTGGCACATTTTAATAAAAACAATCATAAAACTATACCGACGCCCAAATTGGGTTGGTCAACGTTTTTCTATTTGTTCTAATCGTTGAAAGCCTATTAATCTCAGAGCATTAAGTGACAATGACACTTGAAAGGCTGGTTTTCACTAGGCATAAGCACAAGCACAAGCACAAGATAGTTTCTTCTATTTTTCACTTGACATAAGCAAGCATAAGCATAAGAAAAATAAACATGTTCGTTTTCTTGTGTTTAGCTTATGCTTATGCTTTATATGCCTAGTGAAAACGGGCAGCCTGAATAAAGACTGATGGCTTGCATTTATTAGCGCTATATTATAATACTGACGCCAACATTTGATTCGATTGACTAACTCTACTGAGCCCAGTTAACTTCGTAAATTCATTATTGACTACATACATTTTGTTTGTTTGTGCACTCTATGAAAAAATGCGCGACAGTTGAGATCAGTTTGATATACGACACCGTTGCTTTCATTAGAAAAAGTACATCGAAATTAGTGATCTTCAAAAATTTCAGTGTAGTACTGGTAACATTAAATCATAAAAAGTAATCTTAGAGTGGTGAGGTAAACGACCCACCTAAAATTCGGGGGGGAGGGAGGGGGGGGGGTGTGCCGTTCTACCGTACCGTGTTCCGCTGGAAACTGAGCGAGAATGAACCAAAGATAACCACCATGTATTTACATCTTTCTTATCGCGTCATTCCCGTGCATATGACACGATCTAGCCACTAATGAACTAGTATTGTAACTTATTTCATTTTCGTAATCATTAGGAGTGTTCAGGAATAGCTACAACTTTATCAAATTACTAATTTAAACATGCTCTCTCTTATAATGGAAACATATTTATAGAATCATTTATGGTTCTTGGTGCTCGTTCCCAAACTTAGTCCTTTTTTCATAGGTTGTGTCTTTATGTCTGTCTGTCTGTCTTTTTTGTCTGTCTGTTGTCTGTATGTCGTTATGTCTGTCTGTCTTTATGTCATCATCATTATAGTCATCCTTATCACAATCAGTATTTACATCACATGATCATTAGTATCATTATAATTATTATATTACAAAGTTTACAATCATCTTCATCACAATAATCGTCACCTTCATCACGATTGATCATACCAAATAATAATTATTATCATCACTAATACATCATTTATTCTTCTAGGTAACCTATGTGCTATGTACTCTTGAATCATTTTCTGAGAAAGTCCAAGTCAAGTCCAAAATACTGTTTCATACTCCTCAATACCCAAAGGACTACTTTAATTTGTGCAACAAACTGTTCATAAATTTGTCAAAGAAGGAAATTTTAATTTCAGTATTGTGTTAAAGATTTTTAGTATTTTAAAGGATGTATGTGAAGCATTGCTAAGCAACCAAGGTAAATAAATACAGTGCACAAAATAGACCAAAGCAAATAATGTGCTGAATAGTCTCTTTCATTGTTCCCTGTGCCATCTTGAAAGGTAGCCGGCTTATGTATCATTTTGAAGCGAGATGTCATGATCGAATGTTGGGCTTGCAAATTATGATAGAGACATTTGTCTTATTTCCATGCAAAGGTCCAGCTACCTTTTCAAGATGGCGCAGGGAATAGTGAAGCGAAACTATTGTTGGCATCAAGTTCCTTCAATATCAATAATTGTGATTCTCTGGTTAATTGTATGAATTCTCGATTGAAAGGGATCAATGCTATTGTCAGTAAAGATTTTGAAAACATGATTTAGAAACTAGTCATTTTTAGACTTATATAAGAAAACTGAGACATTTAGTGGCACATAATATATAGATCACTGCTTAGTCTGCAGTATTTTTGTTACAGCAGTTTACTGTATGATATTGGTATCTCTGTAATAGCATCCATGCTTATAATTCTTTTTTCAATTTTTTCGTTTTAGAGATCTTAGAACAGTTGAAAGGATATGACATGGTGTTTGCTGATAATTCTCTTTTTGGTTGTGGTAACTTATTGAAAGAAAAAGTCAACATTTCATGCTGGGCATTTAACCCCATGTTTAACTTTCATTATGGTGTTGTCTGGCCTGTTGCATATGTTCCAGCTGATCCAATACACAGTACAAAACAGGGTATCCCTTTTATATGGCGTGTTGCTAATACTCTTACATATATTGCTTTCCAAACAATTCACAAAATTCCAATAAAGAACAGTGTCGCAGCACTTAAGTAAATATGGCATTGCTCCAGATAAAACCTTTACACAACTTGTATCTGAAACAGACCTTGTTCTGATCCCAGTTGACTGGGTTCTGGAATGGCCACACCCTGTACCACCAAGTAAGTCACATGAAAACATAATTTGAAAATCTTTTGAGAGACAGTATATAACATTATAAAATTCTTGCTTTCTAATCACATTCTAAATCATAACATATCATAACACTGTTCATAATTGTGTAACTTATGTAACTTCAAATGAGAGATTTTAATATTCACTATACTTGCTTTCCTGAGATGTTTTTTTTTTGTTGCATTTATTTATATGATATATTTTCTTGCTACCTGTGAATTTACTAACACATATTGATATTTCTAAAAGATGCAAAGGTTATTGGACCCACAACCATAAAACCTGCCAAGAAATTGCCTGAAGATTTTGAAAAATTCATGCAATCAGCAAGTGAAGGAGTTGTACTTGTATCATTTGGTAGCATTGCAAGCAGTTTGGATGACAGACGTGCTGATATTCTTGTGAAAGCTTTCTCCATGCTCAAATACAAGGTAAATATATTGAAAAATATATAAGATAGTATATACTTTTATTTCTTCTATGAAATAGGTATTAAGGTATTGGATCAACATTCAAACATGTGTGCTGTGTGCTTTCATAAAGCATGTGCCTCATCCAATCATAATGCAAATAGAAACTAGCGAGTAAACCAGTATAGGCTGCGGCGGTGTTTGATATAAACAAAACTAGGTAATATAATGAAATTTGATAACACTGTAAAAAATGTTGACTTAACTTTACTGACGTTTCAAGCTTTTAACCCTTTATCGGAGTAAAAGAGTTAGACTAAGAGAGATACTGAGTATAAGTATGAAGCAGGAAAAGTGATGAACCAATCAAAAAGCGATAGAAAATGTAGGAGGAGTTAAAGAACAATGGAATGAACATGAAAAAACAATTCGCTTTCAAATAGTTTTTCCACAGTTTTTTAACTCCTCCTACATTTTCTATCATTTTTTGATTGGTTCAACACTTTTCCCGCTTTATACTTATACTCAGTATCTCTCTTGTAGTCTAACTCTTTTCCTCCGACGAAGGGCTAAAGCTTGAAACGTCAGTAAAGTTAAGTCAACATTTAGTTTACGGTGTTACAAATTTCATTATATTACCATTTATAATTCATGTGATTTCTAATAGTTCTTTTAAAACTAATAGTATAATCACAATGTTGTAGCTAGTAGTTATGGTTAAATAGTTAATCTATACCTCTATTTATTAGGTGCAATGTGTTAAGATAGAAAGAGAATTCATAAAATTTCCATATTTTAGCCTTAAAATTGAACTGAAAGCCGTCAAGACTGTTTTTTTAACAAAGGAGTCTGTATAAACTACTAACAAGCAATGTGTGATGATAGAAAGAGAATTCATAAAATTTTAAGATTTTAGACATCACATTTTAAAAACAATAAAATACCTCCATATCTCAGGTGCTGTGGAAATACGCCAAGTCTTTTCCTGATGTGAAGAACCTCAAAACAGTGACATGGATGCCTCAAAATGACATACTGGGTCATCCAAACCTCAAACTTTTCATGAGTCATGGTGGTCTTAACAGTGTCTATGAAGCAGCATATCATGGAGTGCCAATGCTTCTTACTCCTCTTTGGGGAGATCAGGTTGGAAATGCTGCTAAGGTCAAAGCTGCTGGGTTTGGTGAATCTGTAAATATCAAAGCAGGGGATGTTTTTACTGCTGAAATGATTACAGATCTAATCAACAAAATATTGGATGATCCTAGGTAGGTTATTAATAATAAGTCAAGCACAAGTGTGAGGAGCAAGAAAGCTAAATATTAACAGTTAATGAGTGTTCACTACTTTAGGCTTTTCAAGTGCTCCTGTACTAGTACTTCCTTTATCTTAATTATTTGAGCCTGATAACATTAATCAAAAAAAGATATACATTAATAAAAGGAATAAAGTAGGAGATGAAGATTGAAGAAAAACCTTGGATCAATCATCATATTCAATATAACAATCCACCTTATCATTATTAAAATGATTACAGTAGAACCCCTCCTTACGGCCACCCGCTTTATACGGCCACCCCATTATTGCGGCCAGTTTTTTAGGTCCCAACGAAATGCATGCCCATTCATTTTCTATAAAATTTACCCGCTTAATACGGCCACCCCGTTAATACGGCCACTTTGGGCTGTCCCTTCGGTGGCCGGATTAACGGGGTTCCAGTGTATAATAATGTACGTTATAGGGCTAGTTTAATCAAAACCTCTTACATGTGCTAAATTTAATGCAAATTACAGCCAAACCTACAGAAGCGTTCCTATCGAGGTTGGAAGGCTCGATTTTTTCTTCCAAACTTGATTTTAAATTTGTTTTGAAATTTGCATAAATAAATCGAAACTTGTAAGTTTCAAAAACCGCCTCAAATCAAAACTTTACTTTCAATGTTTTTCTGGACAACGGAAACTTGCTAAACCTAGTCTGCTTACAGAAATATTGTTATAAATACTTACTAAAGTATTCTATTACAATAGCATTATCAGTTATTGACCACAGATCGTGATTTCTGGACCATTATCGGTTGACGGTTGAAGTCTGCAATTTGAAACTTACAAGATTCGATTCATAATCAAGTTTGGAAGAATAAATCGAACCTTCCAACCTTGATAGCAACGCTTCTGTAGGTTAGGCTGTAATTCAAACAATAAGTTTGCTCATTTGTATTATATTCAGCACATGTGAGATGGCATGTTTGAATCTCAGTCAACATTATCATTAATCATAATCATCATAATCATTATCCTCATTGAAACCATCACTATTATATCAATGATGTACTAACCTTATCTGAGACCTGGTTGAACACCTCAATTTCTGATGCAGAGATCCAGATCTCTGGTTACACCTGTATTAGAAAGGACAGACCTGGTGGTAAAGGTGGTGGTGATACTGCGGCTTATGTACGCAATGGTTTGCCGTTCAGAGTTCGTGACGATCTTAACACCAACGATGTGGAATGTCTCTGGTTCGAGTTAGTACGCAATAAATGCAAGCCTCTTCTAATCTGCAGCGTCTACAGAGCTCCGCATGTTAACCTCCCATCGTTAATTTCTGCTCTTGAGCGCATCTCTACTAATATTGACTTTTCAGCAAGCGATGTTGTTTTAATGGACGATTTTAATGTGGATGTTTCTTCTAAGAGAAATCCTTTGAAGCAACAGCTATTAAACTTCATTCGCTCTCTGGATTTCACTCAGTTAATTAATGAACCAACAAGAGTCACTGAAACCACAAAATCTATGATTGATCTAATCTTTGTGAACAATGAACATCGTTTTACTGACAGTGGGGTAGTTAATCTATCTATCAGTGACCACGCTCTTGTTTATTGTGTTTTGAAAGTAGGTAAACCAAAGGCAACTCCCAGGACAATTGAATACCGTTCCTATAAGAACTATGACCGCGATGCGTTTCTAAAAGATCTGGAAAACATTCCTTGGAACCTGGTCAACAACTTTGAGGACGTCGATGCGTCAGTCTTGACTTGGAATAAACTATTCCTCGATGTGGCTGACACTCATGCCCCGGTTAAGAAGCGCAGAATTAACGGTATCCACTCTCCATGGATGACTTCTCAAATAAAACAAGCAATGCAGGATCGTGACTTCCATCATCGTAAAGCTATAAGAACTGGCTCCTCCTATCATTGGCGAAGGTACCGAAAGCTTCGAAACTCTGTCAATGGTGATATAAAGCATAGTAAGTCAAACTACTACACACATTTGATCGAAGACAGCAAAGGAGACTCAAGCAAACTATGGAAAGCAGTCAACAAAGCTACAAGTCGTAATCAATATCAGACCTCAAATCTTAATTGTATAATCTCGGACCAAGTTCAATATCTGGAGCCTAAGTCCATCGCCAGCGTATTGAACAATCACTTTGCTTCCATTGGCCAACTTCTTGCCGACAAAATCTCCTCTGTGATGCCTGACTTTGCACCTGCCACTCTTGACAGAGATTCCAGTTTTCGTCTCGCTCCAATTGATGAATCATTTGTTGTTAAACAGCTAACATCACTAAAGACCAACAAATCGATTGGATTGGACAACATCAGTGCTCGACTTCTTAAAGATGCTGCTTACATAATCGCAAAACCAGTTACTAACCTTCTGAACTTATCCATCAAATCTCGCACATTTCCATGCATCTGGAAATGTGCTAAAGTTATAGCTCTATTCAAGTCCGGTGATAGAAGTGATGCCACTAACTATCGACCGATCTCCATTCTTCCAACATTGAGTAAAATCCTCGAAAAAGCTGTCCACCTTCAGCTCTATGAATATCTGGGTATGAACAATCTGCTCTCCAACAAGCAATTTGGCTTTCGCCCCAAACGGTCAACAGCAAGTGCATTAACAAGCTTTGCAGATGACATCCTTCACAATATGGACAATGGAAAATTATGCGGAGCTGTATTCTTGGATCTGTCAAAAGCCTTTGACACAGTTAACCATACAATTCTGCTGAACAAACTATCTTCAGCTGGTGTGTGCGAGAACGATCTTCAATGGTTTGCTTCCTACTTGTCATCAAGATATTTACGAACATCCTGCGGCCTAGAGCTTTCAGAGCCATTACCATGCAACCTTGGTGTGCCACAAGGAAGTATTCTTGGTCCGCTTCTGTTTATCATCTACATTAACGATCTGCCTGACATTGTCCAACATACTCAAGTATCCTTGTATGCCGATGATACAGTCCTGTACTATTTCTCCTCATCAGTTGCTGACATTGAAGATAAGCTAAATGACGATCTCAAAGTAGTTGGTGATTGGCTCAAACTCAACCGCTTAACATTGAATACATCTAAAACTAAAGCTATGCTGTTCGGAAGTAGGAGGAAAACAAAGAACATATCAAGCATATCCATCGAAGTACACTCGAAGAAGGTTGAAAGAGTGGATGAGTTCAAGTACCTTGGTTTGGTGTTTTCAGGCAATATGTCTTGGTCAGCCCACATTGAAAAACAGTTGACCAAAATCAACAAACGCCTTGGTCTACTGAAGCGAATCAAATATCTTCTACCAAAGTTTGCTAGACTGTTGTACTTCAATAGCTTAGTTTTACCACTCTTTGATTATGGGGACATTGTATGGGGAGATAAAGACAACATCACGCTGATGCAATCACTTCAAATCCTGCACAACAAAGCTGCCAAGATCATACTGGATCGCCCTCTCCAGTCATCGGCTTCTGAAGCACGAAGGGAACTTAACTGGAAAGAGTTAAATCATCGTAGACACTATCATCGATGTTTGTATGTTTTCAAATGCAAGAACAATTTGCAATCCTCTAATCGATCTGATGTTCACCAAATTAAATAAGCATGGACATAACACAAGGCATGGAAACGAGTATCGTTTACCAACAGTAAAAACAAATTGGGGGAAACAAAGGCTGTCATATCATGCCATTAAGGAATGGAACACTCTAAGTGAGGCTGTTAAACAATCCTCAAAAATTAACCAACTTAAGTCTTTTTTCTAAACCAACTATTTAACTGTTTATTTAATATTTACATTTTTGCATTATTGTATTTTTTCTCACTTTGTATCGATAATTTGCCTTCTTTATTTTAACTACGTCATATGGTATATATAATTAGTTTACAGGACCTTCTTGAAAATCACTAATGTGAAGGAGCATCCTGTTAAAATATCATTAAATAAATAAAAAATAAATAAATAGATAATAATTTTTAATTATATAAATCATTACCAAAAATATCATAATAAATCCTCATCATCCATACCAACAACATCACTATTACTACAATTTTTGTTCTGATCATTATTGTTATTACGTTTTTCAGTTACAAAGCAAATGCCGTCAGGACTTCCAAACTTCTACGAGATCATCCTCAAACACCAGCAGAGGAAGGAGCTGATTGGATAGAATATGTCTTGAGAAATAACGGCACAAGTCACCTGCGACCAAAATCTACTGAACTACCTTTTTACCAGTATTTCTTACTAGATGTTATCCTTTTCCTAATGTTGGTTGTTTTCTTGGTATTGTGTATTATTTGTAAAACCTGCAAGTTTATCAAATACCTCTGCTGCTCCAGAAAATCCAAGGAAAAGGTTCACTAGCATCAAAGTTTTATATCTTATTTTATCCCACATCATATAAAATACAGCCAATCAGAATGCTTGAAAGCTGTTGTATATTCGGCGGTATTCAACTGCCTCTTCCCATGAGACATTGTGGGTTCTCTTTATTTCATATTATGTGAGATAAAATAGTTATACAATGTTTTCTCATGAAATACTGTGAATGATTGCATTTTCTTTTCATATACACACTTGTCTAAAGGATCATGTGTATACTAGAAAATACAATTGACTCGTTGGATCGTGGGATATTCCATGGTATGTCACTCAAAACATTAACTTAGTATGTATACAGGTTTCTTATTGTTAAGTAAAAAGTAATGTATTAATTAAAAAGTTTCTTCTGCATTGATCATTGTTTTCAATATTTCTTTCTCAAAGCTTTCAGTTCAGAGCCATCATGAGTGAATAATAACATGAATGTCAAGATGAGACAACATGGGAATATTATCTTTGTTGAATGAAAATGTTTCCATTCAAAAAACAATATCATATCATGTCACTCACAGATAGCCTGTGTGCATTCTGTCTTTCCTCTGGTAGAGGAATTAGCAGATGCACCCAGAGGATACTCCCAGATATGGTGGCCCATAATTGAGCAGAAAGATTTATTAAGAAAATTAAAACAACTCATCAGAATATTTTAATTACAGTGCAAAACAAAAAACCGTGGGCACCTAGAAATATTTTATTTTTAATCGTTTATTATTCGTTGAACAACTCAGAAACAATTATATCACCGCAAGAAGTCTGACTGATGTGTAGTATGATAAACTTTTTGTAGTTGTGATTTGTTCACAGTTTTTAGATTCGCACTAAGGTTTATAAAGTTTAAAGCAGCAGTTAAAAGTAAAAATTTGTTATTACTTATAATTATTTTGTACTTTGTATTAGTCATTCTTTGAATTGTAGGATAAATAACTATTGCATGACATTTAATATTTATAGTTAGTGATACTATTGTTTTGAGTGTGGTACAACACTGGAACCAGAGGGTAGATCTTGATTTTGCATTTTTCTATTTAGCATTTTCACTGAGTTCGTATTTATTTACAAACGCCAAAATACCGGGCAAAACAAGATAGAAAAAACACAAGGTACGAATCCAGGTTATTAGGTAACTCTGAATAAATATAGTTAACGAGTTTGGTTTTTAAATTTTATAAGTTTAATTTAAACATATAAACGGTCATGTAACGACCGACTTGAAAATTAAACATTTGCTACATTTTTACAATTTCATGAACTTTTTTCTATGTAAAATAAAAAATGATGAAATAAAAATTCAATAATATTATGTTTTCAGAGAGGTTTCAGTTGAATTACCTTTTAGAATACCATTTAAGCGGCACTGCTCCACCACATCCCGGCCGCCATGTTGGTTTTTAAAGCTGGAACAGAAATGCGCGCGCGTCCACCAAAGCAATTTGGAAAGTGGCGGGAAAACTTTGCAGCCACTTAGGAGGTGGACTGGACAAGAGAGGTCGTCCATCGTTGAAGAAAACTAAAATTTAGTTTACAAACTAAAATTATTTAACCTTTATACATCCGATGTTGTATTTATTTATTTATCAACAATATTTTAGCAGAGATGCCCAGTTCAGCACAGCTGGTTTATATGGGGCTCAGCACAAAACATACATCACATTACGTTTACATACATAAAGATATAACTATAACTATAAATTATTATCAATGTATATCAGATAAGTATATACTAATGAAAATATAAGAACTGTGTTTAGTTACGAAAAAAGGACTCAGTAAGTGCCTGTTTAAAAGGCAACAAAGCTAAGATATTACGGATATTGGCAGCTAGGGAATTCCATGTTTTTGCCCCGTTGTAGCAAAACGAAGATTGGTACTTAGCAGTTCTTGCTAACGGTAAACAGAGCATATCTTTTGACTAGAAAACCGGAATTCCTTTAATAGGTATGCCTGCATGGGCTGGATCATTTAGGCATTTGTATACCAGCACACAATCCTGAAAATTTCTGCGAGCCTGAAGGCTGGGCCAGGAGAAATTAAGGTTTAATTCATTTTTGTCTGATTTGTCTGCCCTCAATAATTGCAGCAGCGCGCCTCTGTAACCTGTCTAGGTACTCTTTCCTAATGTTACTGCATCCATCCCAAGCGCAAGAGCAATAATCAAAAAGTGGAAGTACCATTGAGTTATACTGAAAGTGATACATGCATCACGTGGAATAACCTTACGTGCCTTCCGAAGCATACCGAGCCTGAACGATATTTTACTGGCAATGTGATCATTCCAGGAGAGGCATGGATCGAGCACAGCTCCAACGTATACATATTCATAGAGAATATGCAACAATGATCGTGTCTTAAATTGTTTTTCTTTTGGACTCAAGAAAGCTTCATTTAAGGACGCTCGCTGGAAAATGGAAGTAAATGTATAATAAAACAAGCACCCACTACAACGTGTGGGTTGTCTTGGATGAAACTCGCTTGCATGCAATGCCATATCCAATTGAATGCGCGAGTTGGCCCTACTCCCCACTGGGAATAAAAAACAATAATATTATCATAACAATAAACCTGCCCTTAAAGACTAGAATTTTTTCAAATGTATAAATCGAGTGTTGCTTAGTTAGTCTACGTACAGGAATTACCATTTATAGCTTAGGGGCTGGTTCTCTCCTCCCTCCGGACGAGCTGAGTGGGGGAAGGGAGAGCGCGTGATTTTTCTTTTTTTATTATTACTTTTTTCCTCATAAAAACAGTCTTTCTCATTCAAAACGTTTACAAACTAAAATTATTTAACCTTTACATCCGATGTTGTATTTTTTTATTGATCAACAATATTTTAGCAGAATTGCCCAGTTCAGCACAGCTGGTTTATATTGGGCTCAGCACAAAACATACATAACATTGCGTTTACATACATAAAGATATAACTATAACTATCAATTATTATCAATGTATATAGATAAATATATACTAATGAAAATATAACAACTGTGTTTAGTTACGAATAAAAGACTCAGTAAGTGCCTGTCTAATAGGCAACAAAGCTAAGATATTACGGATATTGGCAGCTAGGGAATTCCATGTTTTTGCCCCGTTGTAGCGAAACGAAGATTGGTACTTAGCAGTTCTTGCTAACGGTAAACGGAACATATCTTTGCTTCTAGTATTGTAATGATGGAATTGACTAGAAAACCGGAATTCCTTTAATAGGTATGCCTGGGCTGGATCATTTAGGCATTTGTATACCAGCATACAATTCTGAAAATTTCTGCGAGCCTGAAGGCTTGGCCAGGAGAAAGTAAGATTCAATTCATTTTGTCTGATTTTTCTGCCCTCAATAATTGCGCCTCTGTCACCTGTCTAGCTACTCTTTCCTAGTGTTACTGCATCCATCCCAAGCGCAAGAGCAATAATCAAAAAGTGGAAGTACCATTGAGTTATATAAAGTGATACATGCATCTCGTGGAATAACCTTACGTGCCTTCCGAAGCATACCGAGCCTGAACGATATTTTACTGGCAATGTGATCATTCCAGGAGAGGCATAGATCGAGCACAGTCTAACGTATACATATTCATAGAGAATATGCAACAATGATCGTGTCTTAAATTGTTTTTCTTTTGGACTCAAGAAAGCTTCATTAAGGACGCTCGCTGGAAAATGGGAAGTAAATGTATAATAAAACAAGCACCCACTACGTGTGGTTTGTCTTGGATGAAACTCGCTTACAATGCCATCATAGCCCTCTAGCGGAGTTTCGTATTTTTATGGTTGGCGGAGTGGTTTATTGTAGTGGCTTATTTGAATAACTGTTAATTGTTCGTGACTGGCTAGCCTCTCACACAATCATGTGAAAATTATTTTGTATTAACGTGAACTCGAGGCTAGTCAGTCAAGAACAATAGAAACTCTCCATATTCCAATTCGGTCTTTGGTTCCTTGTGTTACATAGCATTCTTTGAAATTTCTGATTCCGTTGTATTTTCTATCCATGGTTGGATCTTAACAAAAAAAATATTGAAAATCTTCTTATTCATTCATAAATAATAATCTAAACAACATTTTTTCAAAGATTTATTTCACATTCCCAGTTACAACATACAAGCAATTCATGAATCTCATTGCAACTTTTCATAAGCAAATCGGAGTGTCTGTATTTCCATCGATTTACATTAGTTATTTGAGTAAGCATGCATTACTCAGTCGTTTTTGCAGTGCTTGCGTTTACTACCAAATCAATTTTAATTCTAACAACCATTTATTTAGTAAATTCCAAAACAAAACTATTAGAGTGATTTTCATTAACCTGTGAAACACTCTTTGGTGTATTATTCTTTAATACACTATAATTCCATTGTGTCCTTTCATTGTTATTTGACTATTACACTTTACTAATACACTTTGTTTCACAGGTTAATGAAAATCACTGTAGTATATGGATTTGAAAATAAACAAATCACATAGAGTGAAGACATTTTACCCGTGAAACAAAATCAAATAGTCAAGGTGTAATAGTCAAATAGACACAAAAGAAAACAATGGAATTAGAGACTGCTAAGGTGTATTAGTGTAATATCTATTTCACGGGTTACATGACTTCACTCTATTGCCATACAGGAATTGATTTAATTACTCTTCTACTTCGCCAGAAAGAATGAGGTCAAACGAGAACGGATTAAAGTTGTACCCTTGCCCTATGTAGAACTTGCTCTGGAACTCGACCCTGGAAAAAAAAATAAGGTCAGATTTTTACAGAAACTCGCAAAGCCGTCTCTATTAAAAGTTTTAATTTCCGGATTTAAAACTGCGCTAAAATTGCCTTGTTGAAATGTAGAATTTAAATGGTAGATTAGCCCCTCCTACAACCATGGGGTTTTAAACATGCATAACTCTGACTATGCCACGCTTTTCCAGTCACCTGATGAGGACCAGCAGTAGAGTTGAAGGGGTAGAATGGAACTGGAATTGGCCTTATTTTTGACTGGGAAAATGGGATTGGATGCACTGGGACTGGTATTTACAAATAAAAGAACAGTAAAAAATGGAAATGGGATTGAAAACTTGAGCAAAACTGATGGGATTATGTGATGTTTGACAGGGATTTAGTCCAAATATAAACTGGGAAATGAGATTCTGCCCCCCCCCCCCCCTAACGTTGCGGTTAAAATTTTTGCACATTCATGAAACAAAAGAAATACATTCTGATTATCTCATATCCACAATGAATAACCTTTTATCATTTTGTAAAAACTACATCACATACCAGTGAAGACGAAGAGCGTGCAGAAATGCAGATAGTCCTTCCATGATGAGAAGAATAGCAATAGTAAGAACTAGAAATAAAGAAAAAATGTTATTTTCAACATCGATTTTATATTATACAACTACTTTAAGAAAGGTTGGCAAAGGTTTTGTTGCATGTTGCTTGTTGAATACCGTAATGCATTGATGATAAGAATTCAAGCAGCGAAAGGATTTTTTTCCAAACTTTGTCGGCGGGGTTATCCTGTGTTGCAATTATTTACATATGAATATAAAATAATCCAAGTTTGCTAAGCAATATGCAGCATATACAGCATGCAACATGCAGCAAAGCCTCCATCGACCTTTTTTGAAATAGCTGAATAGCTAAGTAGTTGCAATGACGATGATTAGTGTTAAAATAGAACCACAACAAAACAATTGAAGTGAAGCCTGAAAGGAATTATGGGCATATATATTATATATCCAGATGTTCAAGATACATACATATACATACATACATTTTTTATTCTCGTTCTTAAAAGGCTTTTCAGAGAACACAAATTACAAAATTACATATAACATATATCTAGAGTCAATAAGGAAAAAATAAAAAAATATCTCCTATAAATTACATTAATTAAATTAAGTGTTTATAAATTTGTGAAGCATATTTGTTTTAAGTTTCTTCTTAAACTCTAAAACTGTCTGACTTAGTTTCAAAGTCTTTTTTAAGACTGTTCCATAGTTTGACACATCTGTAATTGAATGTCTCTAGTCCAGTAGATATTATATTATAACCAAGACCAATTATTGTTTGTCACTATAATAATGATTGTAAGAACTTTCATTATTTGTGACCAGATGTATACTCTTAGTTACTTTTGCTGATGGAATGACGTTTGACAATCTTTTTTGAAATAGGTTCATACCTGCCCAAATGGTAAAGACCACAAATGTACCAATAATGCCAAGGGCGCCTGTTATTGGTAATCCAATTTGCAGAACCATAGTCCAAAGAACCTCAGACAGCTCTGAAAATCAAACAATCATTGTCCGTCAATAATATATTTTTTGAATGAAAATGTGCTAGTATAATATTATATCGAATCGAACTATTGCGACCAATTTGAATAACTACTTTTCTTGACTATAGTGGCTAGCCCCTCGGACATGTGAAAACGCTATTGTGCTCCAGCGTAAAAACGAGGCCAGCCAATCATATAACAATAATAGGTCGCCATATTTAGATTCAGCCTATAATACCATACAATGCAACTTGTATAGAGCGCCTAACCAGGCCTGTTGAAGGCGCTTGTGAGCAACAATTATAAATATTCAGTGCCTAGAAAGACGGACCAGTTGCAAATACTGCATGAAGAACTCAGAACCACAGAGTTATTTCAAAGAACATCATATCACTAAGATTTGTTTTTACAAATTGGTAGAAATACGTACATTTAAGAACAAACTAAGCAAGCAGAGAATAGGACACAATATTTATATTATTATTACTATTATTTACAATAATAACATAATAACCAACGTTATTTATAGAGGGTAAAACACGAAACAGTTTGCACTGATAAACTTGTGGCCCTCCTATGATATAATAATCTAAGAAAATGGAATTTAACTATATAAGTATTAAAATGTCTAAAATATACTATAAATATACATAAGAATAGGTAAGGACAATAATAAAATTAATGAATAAATCCTAACCTGCATGAGCTAAACTCAAAGCCCAAAGACGTAGATAAGATGCTGTGTTTGATATACATCCAAGGCAATACTCAATAGTATGGATAGCCTGGTGGACAAATACTTCACCAAAGTCAAACTGCAAAGAAAATAATATAACTAGATTTAGCTAGAGGTTCAGGTCGTCACGCAACACGCAATATATTATATATAAAATTGCGGATGTAAAGAAAAGAAAGATAGACATTCACCATTACAATAATTTGTGAAAGTAAGAGAAAAATAGATTACATTTTCAAGAGGCTAAATAAAAAAATAAGAAGAAGAACTAAAAATAAGAAAATACATCAAAATGATGCCACAATGCCCTCCGCGGAAAATTACATACAAATCCTTACATGTTTAATTTAGCTATGATGAAGACTCACAAAAACATGTCAGTCAAGACAAAAAAAAACTAATTTAATATTGTATATGTTTGCAAGAATTCAAGAAGTATTTCAAAAGTAGATACTGCAGGTATCACTGTTTGAATTAGTGTTCAAATCAATACCTCTTCTTGATGACCAGAAGATTGTTCTTTTTGGAATTCTTCATTGTGGACAACATCTCCTTGGATTTCATCTTGGATACCACTAGGTGAACCATGCGCAGAACTACTGTCATCACGAAGGCGATTGAAACCTTCCTGTTAAGTTATCAACACAATTGATATTATCATCACTACTCTTACCATGATCATTGTTCTATTCATCATCCACCATAGTCATCACCAACATCGTCATCACCAACATCACCATCAATATTATCATTGCAATCACCATGAACACCAACATCATTAAGTAATCAACACAATTAATATTATCATCACTACTCTTACCATGATCTATCCATGGCCAGTAGGTGGATTGCAACCATTCCCAGGAGAGTGAATTAAATCCTTTTGTTCAATTCACTCTCCTGGGAATGGCGGCAATCCATCTATATGATCATTGCCATTAACACTGACATCACATCGCCATCACCATCAAAGCCAACATCATTGTCATCATCAACAACATAAACATCATCATCATCATCTTAATAACATAAACCCAATCATCAATATCATTGTCTTTATCAACAACATCAGCAGCAGCATCATTATCATCAATTTCCTATTCCATCTCCCCCTCCTCCTCCTCCTCCTCCTCCTCCTCCTCCTCCTCCTCCTCCTCCTCCTCCTCCTTCTCCTCCTCCTTCTTCTCCTCCTCCCTCTTCTCCTTCTCCTCCTCCTCCTCCTCCTCCTTCTCCTCCTCCTCCTTCTCCTCCTCCTTCGCCTTCTCCTCCTTTATCCATTTCCGTCATTCTTGTCTGGACAATAGTGATACCTGAGATAATATATTACTTATAAATAAAACATAATTAAAGGATCTTCTTACCGGTTCGTTTTTCTTGTTGTGTTGGTGTCGTAGGTAGAACGGCTTGAGTAACAGCATCCAAGGTACACACAAAACAGCTACTACAACAAGGAAGGGTTGTAGGGCGGACTAATAAAAGACATAACGTTACGTTACATAAATTTAATGCATTAAGCACAAAGATTAGAGAACTATTGTTTTTGCTCTAGCAAGCAAACTACACAAATGTAAAAAGGATATCAAGGACTGCTCACTGACCTGTCCTTTAAACAGAAGGTCTTCTTTTTTTATCGTCTTACCAAACTGTAAGAACATGTTGATGGTAGCTAATAGCAGACTTGGTTGCTAGAAATATAAAATCATACATCATTATATGAATATATAACTACTAGTATGTAAAGCAAAGGAATGTAACAATAATGCCATAAACACAGGATTGGTTGACAAAGTAAACAATAACAAAGGCCGAAAATATTAAGAAAACTTGGCAAAATAACTATATAGCAGAGCCCTAAATGAAAATCCTAAGCTAACTGTATGTACAGCTGTAATAATAATAATAATAATAATAACTTTATTCTATATAGTGGCAATTACAAAAGCCCAACACCGCTTTACAATAGTGCAGTGCAGTAATGCTAAAGCATCTCCCTAAGAGGTAGAGTGGGAAAGATAAAATTTTACTATCAAAATGGGCACACAATTTCCTGTACTGCTCAAAGATATTTTTGCAAATAATTGCAATTTTGATCACTACCATCATCCCTCATCCCATCCCTATTAAACTTGATGCAATAGATCTAGAAAGAGATCAATAAGACTTACATGCTCACTGTTGACATTAAAGGAAATCCACTTATAGAAGATCAAAATGACAAGATAACCAAAGATACAACCCAAAAATAGCACCTATAACATAACAAAATGAAATTAATTGTATGTAAATAAAAAGTATAGGACTGGTGAACACCTACATGAAGATTCAATTTACACCTGTTTTCATTAGTGTTGTACAAAAGTTAAATAAAGTAAATTGTTGTTAGGAATTACATTAAATTCTCTTTTTATCATTAATGAGTAATAAACCAGAATAAAATAAATAGTATCACCTAGACTAGTAGTATAAAGACTGTTAAATAGACTTTTAGCTACCATTAATACTGATATGCATTTTAAATGCCCTTATGATATTTAGCCATTATGAAAATGAATTCCAAACAATATTTCACTCTTTTCTTTTCCATTTTGGACAACTGTGAAAATATATATCATTATAACAATACAATTAATTTACTGAACAGTATATATGGACAGTGATAAATATATTTGGGAATAGCCGATTCCAGCTATAAGCGATGCGCGCGGGGAATTGTGGTAGTTGAGGTAACATTTCCAAGATGGCGGCTTTGTAAACAAACCCGGCGCTCGCCATTTGTTGCCATTAATATGTTAAAAAAACACTAAAAATACCCCCAAAAAATCAAAAAACATATTCAAAAACAAACAAAAAACAAAAAGAAACAAGATTCTTCAGTTATGTGGTCGAGAAATTTGAATACGATGCCAGAATTTACCCATGAAAAACTTGAAGACCACCTTGTTTCGTCCGACTCGTCGATCGACAACAAGCCTAAAGGAGCTTCTCGGCACAAGAAACTTGGATATCAATTATTTAAATCGGGATATGTTACAGGTATTTGTGTTAAGTCTAACATCAAAATGGATGAACAATACTTATACTTAGTCCGAGGAAAAGTAAATGCACAAATGAAGAAAGAAGAGTACATTGTTTATGTGCATCTCCTCTGTGACTCCGGTAGAGTTGTTCGTGCAAGCTGTGGATGTCCAGCAGGAAAAGGAGGCTGTTGTAAGCATGTAGCTGCACTGTTATTTCAACTTCTTGATTACAAAGAACTGGAACTGACTGAAGTCCCTGTTCAAATTTCATGTACTGAAAAGTTACAGTCTTGGAACGTACCTACTTTACATCCCGAGAAAAGGGGAGCAGTCCTTTTTGAGGATTTGCTTTTTGAACAGGCAGACTATCACAAAGATAAAATTGGACGTAAGCGTCCAATGGTTAAGGGCAGAAGGGATGGTTTCAATGCGGCTCCTACCTTCTCCGAGAAAGTAACAAGAACTGATTTAAAACGACTGAGAGAAAGTCTTGATGATAAGTCACCATTAGCAGATGTACTAGACGAATGTGACTGTAAACCATTTGATTATGATGATTACTGCAAAAACCTGCCATCAAAGATAAAACTAGAAAATAAGAAAAAAACTCTTTTGCACTTAAATACAGAGAATGTTAGAACTGATATACTTAAACAACTTGACAATACTTTTGATCCATTTGATGTACTTTGCCCTGAAGAAATTGCAGTTGTCAAGAATAAAGTGAATGTTAGTGTTGATGAAAGTCTGGAAATTGAAAGGAATACAAGAGGGCAGGCTGACTGCCCAGAGTGGTTTCAGCACAGAGAAAAAAGACTTACCGCTTCTAATTTTGGTGGTGTTATGAATCGAAGAGAGACAATATTTCCCAAAACACTTCTAGAAAAAATGAAATCCAGTACCACCAGTCAAAAACTTCCTGCAAGTTGTAGATGGGGCAAAGAGAATGAAGAATATGCACTGATTAAATATTATGAAGCTCTCGATCATAAAGTAAAAATCTGTGAGTCTGTTGGTTTGATAGTCAACCCAAAATGGCCGTGGTTGGGTGCAAGTCCTGATGCACTAGCATTTGATCCACAAGAACCATCTCAATATGGGGCAGTTGAAGTAAAATGCCCTTCATCAAAAATTGAAATGACTATTGCAGAGGCTTGTCAAGACAAGAATTTCTATCTTCATCATATTAATGGACAAATTTGTCTGAAACAGAAACACCAATACTATTTCCAACTTCAGGGCATTATGGCTATCTGCCAGTTACAATGGATTGACTTTGTTGTATTCACAGTTGTTGATCTTCATGTTGAGCGTGTTTATTTTGATTTCAATGACTGGAAAACCAACATGCTTCCAAAACTGACAACATTTTTCTTGACCTATCTAGTATAAAATTAATCAAATTATAAATATTACACCTTCAAACACAAATGATTAAACATTTTATTTACAAATAAATAAATAAATAAATTTTGATATTTACAAATAGACACTGTGATATTATTATAAAATTATTAATAATTTATTGTTCGCATACATTAAAATATTTTATATAATGATTAATTCGTGGGCGCATGGAATTTATCTTCTAGTGTTCAACTTGATATCTTTAACACAAGAAGATACATTTAATGTCTCCATGCAAGCACCCATGTATTATTCTGTTTATTATATAACAAACAGTGTTTTAAACCAAGAAATTTATTTCAAAATGTTGAAAACATAGACAAGTGTGATAAATAGAAATATCAACACTGCACACATGTGTAATACGATTTTTAACAGTATACAAAATCCCTATAAGGGACTGGTCATAAAGTATACGGGGGGTGGGCCGGAAAAAAAGGTGGGGTGGGCCATAATTTTTGAGCATGAAAAAGGGGTGGGCCAAGAAAAATTAAAAACAATAGGGGTAATTGTTGTGCATTGTATAGGAGTGGGCTACTTGTAACTATGCATAGACTAAAGGGTGGGCCAATAAAAGTCATTCATTGGGAATTCTGAATTTTTCGTCCCACCCCCCTCTATACCTTATGACCAGTCCCTAAAACACTGTTCTTTTTAATAAAATTAAATTTATGTTGACAAGATTGATAAATATTTAAATTTGATTGTAAAATGTATAAAAACGAAATGCCTAGTTCGAGCATTAAAATATATTTGAATTATAACTTAGGAACTACAGTTCAAAGTAGCAAATAACAAGAAAATCAACTTGTAGCTGTCAATAAGGGATATAGCACTATTTGAAACTGACAATATATTATAGTAAACTCACTAAACCCATTGCTATTTACTCCCTAAAATTCAGTTTTTACTGCAAGTATATATGCTTTTTTGAATTTCTAAGGTGTATTAGTCTATAAAGTATATTTCAATAGTAAAGTACCTTTACTTTCAACTAGTTTTTCATGTTTTTTTTTGTTATTGGCACAAGTTTTCTTAGTTTATTTTTATTGTCAATGGTTGTTAATAATGTTAATAATAGAAAAGTACAAAAAAATCAGTAAAACCAATATGTAATACCAAATCAACTAGAAAACATGGTCTATATAAGACATCCAGGTAAAGTATCTATCCCTTATTACTATCTCGGGTTGTAGAAATAACAAGTGGTTTAAAAAACAATGTAAGGTAACAACAAATACCCCAGATCTTATTTATGTCAGCTGCCATACTTAATGGAATAACTTGTTGTAGGATTCTAAAGTTCTTAACTTTTTCTATAGCCCTCTCAACATGTATTCTTTCTTTAGCTATCCTTCGTGTTCTTACCTCATCTGAGTGACTAAGCTGAGTTGCGCCATTTAGAAATGGAGGGATGTTAAGTGACACATCCTCTGGGAGATCCTCTGCTATAGTAAATCCTCTATCAGCCATTATCACATCACCAGGTTCTAATAGGTGCAAGATTTCACAGTCATTTGTGAGTTCTCTGTCTGATGTTCTTCCAGCATAGAGCTCTGAGACAAAAGTCAATGTTCCAGCTGGGGAAATACCAATAAGGCCCTTTGCAGTGTTGTGGTGCTTATAAGTTGAAAAAGTTGCACTTTGAGTTGCTGGAGATGTTGGCTTTTCGATGAATATCTCAGTACAGTCAATTATCACCCTGGTTTCAGGATGATTTTCTTTGAAGCTTGGGGGCATTGCACTGTCAACCAAGGCTCTTGAAGGCCAGATAGGTATAGATTTCAAGCGTTGATGAAGAAAGGTAACCCAAGTTATCCAGATGTTACTAACCTGTGAGACAGAAATGTCATATGTATTTGCTAAATCTTTCTCCAAAAGCCCACAGCGGAGCCTTGAAAGGACCATAAATAATTCTTCTTCAGGAGAAAGGGATCTCTTTCTTCCCCGCTTCTGTTGCTGCTCTGATTCAATATTTCCATTATTTGAGCCTACATACCGTAGTTTTTGGCAGGCAGGAGATAGAAAGACGAAGAATTCTTTAAATTTGGAGTAATTAGGGAAGCCAGTGTAAAATTCGATATTGCTATCAGAGTCTTTGAACTTATCCAAAGAAAATCGTGATTGTTTTAACTGTTGTTTCAGGTCGATGATTTCTCCTTCGTGTTGTAGTTTCATACGTTCAAGTTCGTTTTGCAAATTTACTATCTCTTGTTTGAGCTCATTGATATCAGTGGGTTTTACTTTATTTTCCATTAAGTCAGTCTTATGAAGGTCGTTGTTATGTTTATTAGTTAAATCTGTAAAAGGAATGCGTTCCCGGCACATAAATGTCGATCTTGGATTGCTCACTGTTGGCTTAATTTTCTTTGGTGTTATTGTTGGCGTACTGTTCGTGTAAGTTTTCTTTCCGCCAGGAAAATGTGCAGAACATACTTTATGGTGATCGTTTGGCACAAAGTCCTTTCTAGAAATCCAATGTAGCCATGTGGATCTGGTTTTCCTATCTTTCGGGAATTTGTGGAATGATAATTCCGGATTTTTCTTTGTACTGTTGGTGCAGAGAGGTACACAACACGCCGTTCCTCCTCCTCGACTTTTGTTGAGTAGTTGACTTTTTCCTTTGTTTTCACTCATCTTGAGGGATTCAAAATGTTCTTTTTGTTTTTTTGTTTGTTTTTGGATATGTTTTTTGATTTTTTTTGGTATTTTAGTGTTTTTTTTTACATACTAATGGCAACAAATGGCGAGCGCCGGGTTTGTTTACAAAGCCGCCATCTTGGAAATGTTACCTCAACTACCACAATTCTCCGCGCGCATCGCTTATAGCTGGAATCGGCTATTAATTAGGCAAAAAACTATGAACTTACTTGAGGGATGAACTCTCCAATAATGTTCAATGGTTTCCTAAAATGTCTGTTAAAAACAGTAATCAAATATGAGTGAACATTGATAGCTTAATCACAAATACTCAGATAGTATATAAGGAAAATATGTGCAAAAGTACCAAACAATACAATAAGTTAAATGACAAATGAATGGTTTGATCCTAAAAGTGATGTTGATCAGTTGTTGTCTCCAGGTGACCTTTGTATAAAGTTTTTGAAAAAAGACTGCTATCAGTGTTAGACTGACTTTGAGATCCTGATTGGAAGTCATCCTCAGTATACAGTACTTTCAGGACAAGCTGTAACACACAAACTTTGCCACCTATGGGGCAATCCAGCACCAAATCCAAACATCATTTAGGATTGGTTTAAAAACAATAGAGTCTTTTCAAACAATTGCCCTAAACCTAATCAAACAATAGCTGTACTGTACTGGGGGGCAACCGCAGCTGGTGCTGGATTACTGCGCCAATGTCACACAAACTCTTGCAACTCTAAGCAGAATTATAATAACATTCTTATAAATACCTAATAATAATAACAATATCATGTTTATATAAATAAATGATATAATATCTTACAGCGCGACACGCAAAAGTATGACCACATTTAATGTATTCACATACTTCTATGCCCGGCAGTTTGTACTTTAAACAGACACATTTGCAAAGTTGTCTGATTTTACCAAATAAGGCGTGTAAAAACTTGTTTCGCAGCATAAAGACTAAGACTGTGCATAGAAGTATGCGTATATATATATTAAAAGTAGTCATACTTTTGCGCGTTGCGCCGTAACTCTTATATAACATACATATCTAAAGTTTAAACATTATCAAATACCTGTGGTTGAAGAAGCTCAGGGTGACACCAAACATCATGTGGACGACACCAAGAATGATTGACAGTTTCATTTTAAAAGAGTTGGTAAAATTCAACTTGTTTTTAGCAACCTGCCATATCTAAAACAAAGAGAGAGAAAAACAAAATAATTTTAAAAGGCTGTGCATCTATGCCATGCTAGATAATTGTGGTTAATAAATCAACCTCATCAAAATCAATATATACTAGCTAACAAAAGCTTTCTGATTTGGAGATCAATAGGCAAAAGGTCATGTGAGTACTATCAATTTTAGTAAATTATCATTACCATCTTCATTGCCATCATCATCATAATTATCACTGCAATTATCAATGTCATCATCCTCCTCCTCCTCCTCCTCCTCATCATCATCCTCATCATCAATATCATCATCATCATCATCAATATCCTCCTCCTCATCATCATCATCAATATCATCATCATCATCCTCATCATCACCAGCATCATTATCCTCATCATCAATATCATCACCATCATCATCATCATCATCAATATCATCACCATCATCAATATCATCACCAGCATCATCATCACCATCAATATCATCATCATCACCATCATCAATATCATCACCAGCATCATCATTATCATCATCATCCTCCTCCTCATCACCATCATCATCCCCCTCCTCATCACCATCATCATCATCCCCCTCCTCATCACTATCACCATCAATATCCTCCTCCTCCTCCTCCTCCTCCTCCTCCTCCTCATCATCATCAATATCATCACCGCCATCATCTTTATTCTTCGGCATCATCTCTATTCATAACCACTAGGTATAATATTTTTTCATAATGAAATAGATCTCACAGTATAACAAGTACTGTCATTGATCAAGGATAACTTACTGGATCAACACCAAAATAGTAGGGCACACCATTGTAAGTATCCTTAGGGTCCAAGAATGCTGTTTTACCCTTACCAAGAGCATCTAAAGCAGCATCACTGTTATAAAATAACATATTACCATCAAAATCTGAATACAAACTATTATACAAAAACCTATCCTTATTACTATTTCTATTTTCTGATTCTTCTTTGATAAGGGTGCCAACCAAACCATTAGTTTTGTATTCCAACACTAAACTTACTCCATCAGGGAGAGGGGGAGGGGGAGGGGGAGTGAGAAGATGAGATTAAACCACAATGGTTAACCCAATGGATGGTAATACAGTGGTACCTCTATTAAGCGGTCACCCTTGGCACTTTCCAAAGTGGCCGCTTAATAGAGGTTGGTCGCTCAATATCGTTTTGGGCACCAAGGAAGGCACAAAACTAGTTAATTTTATTTTATTACTGTATAAACTAAGGGCCCTTGGTCTAACACTGTTGGATGATGTTGCAATACGGTTTGTTGAACACAAGAACAAAAGAAATGTTGGATGATTTGTGGTGGGTAATAAACACTATTACAGCATACCTGTATGGCCCAGTAGAATTTTTATTAGGGAAGTACCAACAAGTCCCAAAGATATTAAATGACCGTGAGAAACAATCATTGTAAATCAAGCCAGTATACACAGCAAATAAACCCATCAAGAAAATGATATAGCGTCCATGGAACATAGTCTCAAACATCTTGAAGGGAAAGAAAATAATTTTGCATAAATATTTCAAAAAATGTATACATGAAAGTAAATGTTTTGAATGAGAACAAGAATATGGGTCAAAACACGGTATTTTGGTTCTCTGTTCCCCTCTGTAACACTTGACATTTGTGATTGTGACCAAGATACAGATGTTTGTATATTATGATACCTACCAGTACTACAGGCACATGAGAGTAAACAAATATACAAACATAAGTATCTTGGTCACAATAACAAATGTCAAGTGTTACATAGGTGAACAGAGAACCAAAATACTGTGTTTTGACCCATATTGACTATAACTGACATAGTAACAAAATAAATAATTAATTTAAAGCTTGTAGAGAAACAAAAAATGTTGCATTTCTCAAAACGTAGTCGCTTTCAATTACTTATAGAGTAGTATCTATTAACAATTAATAATATGAGAATAATAGGTTAAAATTGAAAAGGAGCAAAATGTTTGTATGATGCTTCAATCAATTAAGATTTGAGATCCTATAATGGTTTTGTAATGAAAATGAAAAGCTAGTTTCCGGAATCCGTTTTATTGAAAAACTGCTATATACTTCTTTAAATTTTTAAAGTTATCTTTTTAACACATCAGTTCAGCTGTAACCTTATCATGTTTAAATCAAAGCTATTATTATTATTAAATCTTGTTTGAGGTATACATAGTTTTCTTTGTAAGTGAGTTTGTTTGTAGGCAAAATTTATTATTTGTGATGGTAAATTCACCAGTTGGCTCCGTAAAGACTAACTGTGTGAAAGAATGTGAACATTATACAAAGGTACTAACCTCCCCACCCCCTTTGAAATTCTTCAGCTTTTCTTCATTAAGAACCAAGTACAGAGCAAAGAGGAACATGATTAAGCCATGACCACAATCACCAAACATCACAGCAAACAGGAATGGGAAAGTAATGATGGTATACAATGCTGTAAAATCAAACATTTAGTGTATTTACATTAATAGGCTGTATAGCTTGAATATGAACTATAATAACATTAAAACAAGTCACTCCAAATTGTAGCTCTATTCAATTTGTGGAGGATAAAACATGCTAAAACCATTGAATTGACATCATGGTTTGCATTTTTAAAGTTAGAAAGTTAGCCTTGTTTAAGTCTGCAATAGACCTTTTCATGTGAAATGGTCTATTCAGTTGCAGTACAATGTATATCAAACTTGAGTCTGCACATGACTATTAATTTTGTTGTAAGAGACTCCCTGATAAAGTGCTACTGTTGGGAGTAAAAACTCTGTTTAGCTTTCCTTTCAACCATATTACAGAGGAAAATTCTTAATGTTAACTCCTCAGTAATTAATTGTAATATTGATCAAGTAGTAAATGTCATTATTTACCTGGGTTAACTTCTTGGTAGTTAGCTACTCCATAAGAGTCAACAATAGCTTGAAACCCCCGTGTCAGTTTGTTAGTACGGTTAAATGTTGGTGGCTCTTGAGTGCTAGTCATACGGTTCAGAATTGATGGAACACTAGCACCACTACGATCCTAATTACATGAAAATATGATTCAAAATTAACACAAGATAAATAAATTGTTGATGCATTACATCATATATATCTATGAAATGCCTCACACTTCAAACATTTTCAAGTTCATATAGCTTTTTGCAAATTTGTTCTCAAGGTTGCACAAATTATTCTTATTATGAATGCTTTTCTTAAAAAAGCAATTTTAAATATTATGATAATTAGAGGCGGCCATTTTTGAAAGTCATCTTTACTTACAGTTCCCCTTTTGAGTGCTTCTTGGATTATCTGGAGGTCACCAACTGGACACCAACATTCAGCAATCAAACACTTTTGAGTCACATCCAAATTGAACATATTCATTGTGTGATAAATGGCCTTAATCTTCTTGACCTTAAATTTAAATTTTGATAATTAGAATAATAGCAAGAATCAACCATAATCACCTTCAAAACTTTAAACAAATAAATATCACCACTATCAATATAACAATCACTATCACCATTACAACAGTAACCATTACATAATGTTCATCATTATCGATATGATCATCATCAAAAACACAACCATTATTACAGCAACAACCACAAAAATTACCATCACCACTATCATAATCTTCACCATTATAATCATTACTATGATTCCCAGTTACACATGAACAACTACAATTTCTAAGAAAAATGAAAAGTAGCGTTTTGGACACACGTCCAACACATACTTAATAAACAAATATTATAATTGTTACCTTAATAAACCACTGGTTGATATTGTTGGACACTGTGACCAGTAATCTGTGTCTATGGTCTTTAGTTTGACCCAATACCTAAAGTGGCATAATGAACAGTTACATAAATTATACATCAATGAATTTTAAAAGTACTATTAGAAATCTTGCATTCTGATTGGTTGAGGCACATGCGTTATGAGAGCACACTGCATGCACTGTCCAGGGATTCTGGCATTATGCGGAGGTGCGGACCCGCATAATTGACTACTTTCCGCATAATCCCGCATAATTTGCCAAAAAAAAAAAATAGATAAAAGCACCAAAAAAGCACCAATAAAACAAATTAAATAGATAAAACAATAGATATCTATATATTAATTATCTCCCTTGCTTGCTTGAATAGTTTTTTGCCATTTTGTTACAGTCGTACGAAGTACAAATTGTTCATTTTCACGGTTTACACTGTACCAGCCGTCGAAGCAACGCCATTTTGTTTTTATTTCTATAGTATTGGGCTTCCTGTATCTCGGCCCAGGCTTCATGCTGTTTGGCGGTTTTCCAAGATGGCAGAACGTTTAACGGAAATCGTTAGTCAATCGTTAGTTCTTTAGGTTATAGTGTTGTTATTAATTTGAATTATTGATAAAAAACGAATGATATGGCATTTATGTGTAAAAAAGAACCAAAATAGTAGAGCTAAAGTAAGTGTAATTAGTTTTGTTTTACATTTTAAGCGATTACGTCATCCCGCATAATTTTCCGCATAATTTATCGTTTCTTCCGCATAATCTTCCGAAAAAATTCCACATAATTTTGATTTTTCCTCCGCATAATGCCAGAATCCCTGACTGTCATTAGCATGTTGATCAATTTGTATTTTATAAAAGAGATAGAAATCTTGCTTTCTGTGCTGCATGCAGTTATAAAGCACTTGGGGATTGTCAGAACACTCAAGAAATGTTAAGAAGCACTCTGCTTGGTCTTGTGCTTCTTTTAAAAATTCTCTTGTGTTCTGACAGCCCAACATGCTTTATAAATGCACACCATAGAGTCTGTTTTCTATTTCTTTATTGATGTTACCCTTGTACTTAAAAAATGGCTCAAAGAAGTTGCACATATTAGGGTTCACCATGGAATTATTAGATAGCAGGTTATTGAATTATGAAGATTATTTAACACAAAAAAGAATAAAAGCAGCACAAATGATACTCTAGCCAGGGGCGGACGTAGTGGGGATGAACTGGGTGACTTTTCACCCCTCCCCCCTTTTTTTTGTCCCGTTTTAGCAAAGAAAAGCGGGCACAAAAAGATATCACAGTTCACTCCCCTTGTCAAATTTCTGGATCCGCCCCTGCTAGCATTTTGGGTGCTTAAGTAATCTCCCAAGTGAAGGTGGAAAGTTTCTAAATGCAACATCATGACTACAATACAGTTAGTAATACTTACATTTTGTAGGTCTTCAATCCTTGTCTCAACACCAATGGCAACTTCCCTTCTTTCTGCAGCTGTCTCAGGGCATGGGTAAAGACTGGCACGGAACCTAGTAATATACAAATATACATAAACAGGATTAGAATTTACATTTAATTTTAAAAAGGAATACAAATGTTTACTAATTCATTGTATATTGTAAATAAATATCTGTTTGACTAACCCCAGTTATTTAGCTTACTATAAGCTTTCCAAGCTATTAATAGTAGCTGCCCTCAAAATATCTAGACTTTATTTTATATTTTCAATCAATAATGTATAAATTCACAAGTGCAAATAATAAAGTTGTTCTTGTTTCTTAAGTTATTGTTATTTAAAGGTATGTACAATACATGATATTTCCCAATGTTTCCCAGAACAAAAGTGTTTTCCCCTACCCTTCACAGATCTTCCTGACTCTGGACTTGAGCTGATCTCCCTGGAAGAAGATGATAAACACGCTCTTGTTGACCTGGTCGCCAGTGCTAGGGTCTTCTAGTGGCGTTTCAATCTCAGTCTGTTTGAAGAACACATTACCACGACAAGCCCTCCACAAGAGACGCTCAAAGGATGGCACTTTTTCTCTAGCTATTACACCAGTAACAAACCTAACATGAAAATAACGAGGTATATAATTAAGAAGAGTGTACAGGAAATGAAGAAAAATTGTATTTTAGCACATAGTATATCAAACACTTTTCATAATAATGCACACAATATCAGTAGACTCAACAACACCAAAAGAGACTTTTAGATTTGAGAACGACTACATGTACGAGTACAAGTTGTTTTCTGTGTGCACCCTATCTTTTCTTGATCAAAAATTAATATTTTAAATATGAGCTTGTCATAAGAAGAAAGAAAGGTTTTTTTAGATTTGAGAACGACTACATGTATGAGTACAAGTTGTTTTCTGTGTGCACGCTACCTTTTCTTGATCAAAAATTAATATTTTAAATATGAGCTTGTCATAAAAAAAAGGTCATCAAAGGAAATTGTATGATTGTTTTTGACATAAAAGATTTCTGGATAAAACACCTCAATCAAAACACTTTTATCTGATAAATGATGTACCATGTTGGCCAAGCTGACTTGACAAGAATGTTTTCTTAGATTAATATGATTTCTCAAAATATAACTAACTTTTAATGATAATGACTAGAGCACAAATACTAAAACGATAAAATAAAAACGAAATAGTTACCTGGAATTAATAATGTCTTATTTAGTGACTATTTTGTCCCTATTATTCAACCAGAAACATCAAATACAACAGGAAACAATACCTAATTACAACTTTCCTTGCCTTTGATAGTAACTAATTAGTCACTAAATGGGAACTATTACACTGTACTACATGTAGTTTTATTATATTTCATGGATAGAGCTGTTCTCATTAACCCAAGAAAGAAAGTGTATTAGTTAATGTGTGTGATAGTGCGGATTTCGTATGACTGTGCAAACAGCACGGACACAGCACGGTACAGTACAAATGAAATTTAGAGAGTTTTTTCTGTGCCTATCAAAACAGCACAGGTTGGTTACAACAGTGATTTCGAATGTCTTCATAGAAACTACGGCACGAACACGGCACGGCCGTGAAGGCACTGCACAGTCACGGGAAAAACTTTGAATCTTTTTATATAAGTTACGACATGGTCACGGCACGGTACCGTACGTTGCACAGTCATGCGAAATCCGCTCTAAAGTCAAATAACAACAAAAGAACACAATGCAATAAAGTGTAATACGCTAAAGAGTGTTTCATGGGTTAATGACAACAGCTATAAAGTGTTTTCACTAGATAAGATAGTCATAACTCACCCTAATTGTGTCCCAGATATAGGCTGTGGTTCTTCACCCAACAGAAAAGCAGAATCATCTGTTTTATGTGGATCTATCTGCTGTTGATGTACATGGTGTTCAGCCTAGTAAAACAGCATTGTCGAATGCACGTATGTCATCTAGCAACTACACACTTTTACACTTTTAATTATTATACTTAGCAAGTTTATCATAATGATATTTAAACATAAAGCTTTACAATTTAATTTTACTTAATAAATAAAACTATATATTACATTTTATATAACATAGAGTTTTATTTACTATATAGTATTTCAAAGCACACACAATCATTATTTTACAACATTTCATTATTAATTTTAGTTAATAAACATTTACCAGCACACAAAATATTTTTATGGTTGATAAATACATTATGTATATAGACTGCATCTTGGAATATCGAGAAGTGACCTATACACTATGATTTTAACTGATATTTCAGAGCTTAACTGTTTATAAGCTACTTTGTCATTAAAATATTTTATAGACTGAATAACATATGCTGAGGTAAATGCTGCATTGAAATAATAATTGACAATAATCATCCAACAAAAATTTCAATATCATTCTTTTATGAAATTTAGTGCTTTTTATTTACTGCATATAATAACCTACTTTGAAAGAAATGGTTTCCTAAAATTCGTTCAATAAAGTAATGCAATTTAAAATGTTTATTATCTTTTTATGTGATTGCATTTGTCGATGCACATTTGTGCATTTAAATGTGCAATCATAATCATTTTGAGCTTTATTAAACTTATATAAATCATTAGAAATATCCAAGTTTTTAGGAGTCACACAGTAAATAATAACGATAACCAAGGCTTTTATAATAGTTATATCAGTTTAAAAATTCCCTTCTCACATTAAAGCATAAAATCCCTTCTCTATTTACAGTGTGTTTCACATCACATTTGTAGGTTGGTTTCCAATATTCATTCAGAAGTTCCCAAGCTGGTATCGATCAAACAAACCCTGTTGGTGAACTTAAAGCTTATAACTTTCCCATGTAAATTTGCTAACTCAGTACAAATCAACCTCAGGTTTTACAATATAAAATGGCATTAGTGACAAAAGTTGAAAACCATACTTTAATTTCCCCAGCAGAATCTTGCAACACTACTTGCTGAGGTTGAGGTTGTGGACATTAACCGTGAAAATGTATATCCAAAAACATGATATAAAGTGGGGAACTTCTGGATGTATGTTGGAAAACAACTGTCAAACGTTATGTGAAATACACTGTAATAAAAGAACAGGGTGTCACCTCTTCAAAGAAGGTTTGCGTTTTCTTCAAGATGTGCTTCAGTTCTGTTAATTCAAGAAAACTTCTCATCAAGGCTTCATAATTGGCATTACTGTCCTTCATCTCATTCTCTAGCTGTTCAAGTTGAGCCTACGATAAGAAAGCAAAACAACCTTTAACAATTAGGGTGATTTATTGATTAATACATCTATTTAATATAAATCCTCTACTTTCGCATTACCAATAATAATGTCTTCTGTTTTTGAGGGGTAGATGTTGTAATTCAAATATGTTCTTTTTAGGTAGATATTGTTAATCAAAATTGTTTGATATAATTACAATTTGTTTGATTTGAATTACAATATCTACCAAAAATTACAAATTTTTCAAAAGATTGTATATATATTCAAGTCTCTGAAAGGACAGTACCTCTAAATCAATCATCTCCCTGGGGTGTGGGGCCTCAGGATTCTCTCCAGTATCAACCACAACTATCTCTGCTTTCTCTATCTCCTTCTGCAAAAATCCTACAAAAAGAAAAAGTAATAAATATAATAATAATTAAGTATAATAATAATTGTGTTTCTTTTGTTTATTATGTGCCATTTTCAAAAGATCTAATTTTCATGAATATCATTTGCGGGGTATTCTATAGTTATTCCCAGTTTTACAAATTTCACCAAGGATGAATAAAATGATGTTGGTTAAATATGATTATCTGGGTGTGTGTAGCTTGAGAAATACAGTTGGATGTTCTGAAATTAAATTTGCATACATTTGACGAAACACGCCGGCCATACGCGCGCTCAAAAATACCGGGGTTCGCCATTTATTGAGTACAGCGGTTTTACGCGTGAGAGTAAAACAAGATGGCGGACAGTCTGAGTGTTGAACAACTTCGCGAAGAGGTTTTACTGGATTCTGATGATGATGTTGTGGTGGATAATGTGGACGACGAAGAGGACAAGGATAAGAACATGTTGAAGGACTGGTTGGGAAAGTTTGATGGAGGAAATGGGTTTGATGGGGAGTTTTTTAAGCGTGAGGCAGTGAGTTTGTTGTTGCCGTTGACACATTTGTCAAGACGTTAGGGGAAATGCTCACTTCAACTGACACAGAAACAAGATTAAAAGGTTAGTTTTAATCTATAAAGCTCTCAAGTTTGTTTAATTTTCTGATAGGTGAACGACGAAACATGTAATTAACTTGAAAAATTTGGATTTACTATTAACACATATCTATTCTATTTGTTGTAGGAATTCGCTTCCTTCGATCGATCAGAGTCAAACTCATGCAATTCAATCTATTTAGTTATAAGTCAAAGTCATTATTGCTGTTTAAAAAATACGTTAAGTACCCCATTCAGGAGTGCATTTGCTTTAAATATTTGTTGACAATTAATCCACTGCTAGCAAGTGCTAGTCTGATAAAGTTTCAAACAGAATTACCATGCAAGCAATTTTAATTTGGAACCTAAAGTTAAATTAATATTATAATAAAAAATTATCTTCGAATTTGTTGTGAATTAATATTTTATCAAATAAGTCAAATAGCGATAGTGACATTGACTGTATAGGAAATGCTATTACTTTGATTGATGTTACTTAATTGTATACACAATATAAGTTGTACAGCACAATTTTCAGAGTTTTATAATTAGTTTTTGATAAGTAGTTTTGCCTAAACATTGGACAGACCCTGGTCAGGTTCTAAAAAATATTAATTAAAGTTGCAATCATTTTTATAATTTGACCATTTCATTATAGAGTACAAACACTAAAAGTGTGCAACATAATTACCACTAAATACTGCTAAATTATGCTAATTCTATTGTTCTCTATTGTTTAATCAACACTATTTAGTGGTAAATAGTACAAAGTATTGCACACTTTTAGTTTTTGTACTCTATTATTGGGTTTGTAGTTAGGCATGAACATTTAGAAATCATCTTGAAACGTATATCAAGTTAAGTAACAAACTTTATATTATTTTCATATATGAATGAGCAATATTTTAGTGATGACGCAGCTGTAATTAATATAATAGATTGAAATACGTAGTGGCACGATGAGAGTAATACATACATAACCAAACAGGTTTTGATTGGGGGATTCACCAAACATCTTGGTTCTGTATGTGTTATGCTGCTCACATGTCAACTATAATAGAAATTACAACTGCGTCATTCCTAAAATATTTCTTGTTTATATATGAAAGTAATATAAACAGGTTCCCATTTAAATCTGTACATTCCCATTTAAATCTGTACTTATGCAAATTGTGTTGATGTGTGCTAAACACACAGATCAACCAATCAGAGTATATTATTTCTGAAGTGAACTTCTCTGATTGGTTGATCTGTGTGTTTAGCACACATCAACAAAATTTGCATAAGTACAGATTTAAATGGGAACCTGTTTATAATGTTTGTTACTTAACTTGATATATGTTTCAAGCTGATGTCCAATGTATATACCTAACTACAAACCCAATAATAGAGTGCTTACACTATGTCCATGAAATATAATCTAAATAGTTCCTAACTAATAGTTTTTATTTAGTGACTATTAGTCACTATCATTCAACTGGAACAGCTTTAGTAACAAATTTATACACAAGGGAAATCAAATACCCAAAACCATTGAAAGTTAATACTTTATTCATTGTGTATTGTTACTAAAGCTGTTTCAGTTGAGTAATAGTGACTAATAGTCACTAAATAAAAACTATTAGTTAGTAACTATTTAGATTTTATTTCATGGACAGTGTAAGCACTCTATAATGAAATGACATAAATATGATAAAAATGTAATAATAAATATTTTTGGAACCTGTCCAATGTTTAGACAAAACTAATTAGAAAAACTAATAACAAAACTCTGAAAAGTGTGTGTTGTAACCTAGGAGTCATTGTGTTATCATGATTTATTAAATCAATAAACTGATTTGCACATAAATTATGTTTTAGTTGCACATTTACTGTCGTCCCACTCAATGACAACTGGATCAGTGCTTGATACGGAAGCTAGACTGTGGCTTAAACTAATATACCGCAGACTAGCTGGTCGAGTTACTATAAGAAGACCCTACTATGCTGAAATACGCCAGAACATACCTTATGTCATAGTCAGTGCCATGTCAGTAGTGATCCAGTCTATTGATAAATTAAGAGAATCACTATTGCTACTTGGCCAAATTAAAAACAAGAAACGTCATGTCATAAGTTTCACCTGCCTAGAGTCAGTCATTATGTTCTTTGGTCTAGTAGCAAGTCTGAGTAAAGAAGAAGTAGAAGCCTTCTTTGTGAGGAAGTTGAAGGGTTTGAAAAGAAACAAACATGTAGTAAAACTATTAGTAGAAGCAAACAAAGATTTTGCTTTTTTTTACCAAAACAATTCTGTCATGTTGTGTATCCAGTTTCATTATGGGGAATGGAATAGGCATAATTACCCTCGTCATCCATGTCAGCTTCAAAGTATCATTTAGGGTGTACATAATATATATAAAAGGAACAGAAGAAAATAAACAAATACATTCGTAAATGTTTATTGACAAAACATATATATTTGTTGACAAGTGCATGTGCTCTTACTAAATCCGTGAAATATTTATACTAAATATGAGTACAAAAAGTGCTAATGAAACAATATCACACATGTATATACAGGTTTTTGTATGAATTCCTACTATCTATTACGTCGTTATTCAATCATGAGTTTAATGGGAGCACTCTATTATGTAATATTTGTTATTATATTTCAGTATCTTAAGCATTCTAGAGTTGCATAGAGCATACTTTGCTGATTTCAAGCTTTCAATGAAGATGCTCTAGAATGTTTAAAATCTAGCAATTGATGTCATCAATGTATACATGCATTAAAACTGTTTTCATTCACCTGTGAAACACTCTTTAGTGTATTTTTTTGTTATAATATGACTATCACAATTTAACTAATACACTTTGTTTCACCGGTTAATGAAAACAACTCTCATGTGCATAATACTATACAAAGTTTGTTTTGTTTACTGTTGTTGAATTAGCACCATTTAGTGCTACTTACTGATATTTGCCAAATTTAAAAAATGTTGTCACAAGAAAAAAGAGATTAGTAATTTAATAGTAAATAAGGAATAACAAAAGAGTTCAGCTTGAGAGACCTTCTTTTGTCTTCCTTTGTACATATCTATTAAGATATGTGTTATAACACTGCTATCATAACTGTGACATAAACAAAACTATTATCAGTAATTACATAAATGACTGGTGTAGCTTGCATTACATGTACAGTGTATCCATAATCATCATAAAAGCCGGTTATAAAAGCCACAAGAGACCCCTTAACTGTCCTTAATTTTTATGTGTATCTGTCAATAATAAATCAAAACTCGCCTAACTCTAGCTTCATTTCATCAAAATGTGAATAAAAACAAATAAATGTTTATTTATTAGATGTCTACCCCCATGATATAGAGTAATCGAGTGGAGTGTTTTGATTATTGACAGAATGATATGAGCTTGGGGTGCCTGTGCTTGCTATGAAAACGTCTAATTATGTAAAATATAATGATAAAACATCAAATTGTAAAGAAAGCAACACAAAATATGAAAATGTAAGAGTAGTCTGATAGTCTATCAGGTACATGTAAAAATATTAAAGCTTGATAAACTTCACTTTGATAGTAAACATCGTGCGACCCTGCCTCTTCGTGTAAAAAAAATACCGCTCAAATTTAAAGGCCAATCCCCAAGATAGCTAATATTTCTAACTATAATGCAAACCTTCGTATCTAGATAGCGAAGTCTGTCGTTCTTTGCCTTCCACTCCTTCTCCTTCTCTTCTATCTATGCATCGATGGACTGCAATTCAGTTTCTAGCTTTCGCTTCTTCATGATATAAACTTGCTTTCGAACCATCTTCCTCTCCCTCATGTAGTCTCCAACTTTAAATCTTGGCCTTGGCATCGTACAAAACGTCGTGCGAAAACCAGCGATATAAAAATAATGAAGTCCAAACACGAAAAACTAAAAAGAAGGCATACTCGGCGAAAGACCAACGATGATCACACAATAAATTATTTCATATTAAAGTACAGCACAAAAAAGAAAAAACAAGGGTCAAAATGTGCTTTTCAAACGAATTTCATTCGGATGACTATTCGTGTCATTGAGATTGGCTCAAAAAGAACTAAAACAAACTTTTTTTTACTCGCCATCAAGTTGACCGCTTGTTCAATGGTTGCTTTGTCAAGTCCTATCAATCGATTGAACATAGGAATCGATCGATCACGTTCCGGAGCTATAAAACATTATGCAACCGTTGGTTCGGAAATTCGTACCCAGTCTCCCCAAAAATGGCAAACGTCCAATATGGCGACCGGTGAAATCAAGGGTGGTATTTTTGAGCGCGCGCGTGGCCGGCGTGAAAGTATGTCTTCTAAACTTACGAAGTTTTCGCTCCATTTCTTCGCATCTTCGTACTTCGTTGACAAATTTCCTTTGGAAGGCATTGACATCTGGATTAAGCTAGAGAAACGAAAAATAACCTTAATATTCCAGTGAATTACTAGTATCCTCGCAGAAATATTGACAAATTTATATAATGATAACAAATCAAATTGATGGAAATACTACTATTACTTACATCTCTAAACTGTACAAGACCCTAAAATTAGAAAATGATAAAATTAGGAATAACATTTGACAAAGAAAAATATCAAAACGAAAATGTCATTGCTATCACAGAAAAACCAAGATGGCGGCGAAGCAGGGCAGATCTCGCCAGCTTACCAGTTCTCCAAGCTCACTAACACACGCATATGTCGCCTCAGACTGAAGATAAAGCTGGGCTAAGGTCATTTCTTCGGATCTAAATAGCGAACCCATCTTGAAAGGGTTTATTTGTGAAGGAAATTCTTTCACAAATCAGTAGAAACCCTTCTCGTTCGATTGAATCGATTCACCCTGATGATCACATGACCTGACCATATGACGTAAACCTAGACAGCCTCGCACCCGTATACACAGGAAGCCCACACAAATTTTCAAAAAATTCATGACATGCTAGCCTGCGTTACAGACCCTTGTAAGCGCTCGAAACGTCTCCCGCCAACAAGCTTGTTGGCGGGAGACGTTTCGAGCGCTTACAAGGGTCTGTAACGCAGGCTAATGACATGCATGCATTTTAGAAAATAGGAAACAAAGTAAACAAAAGAAATAAATATCAAACTAATAAACGTTGTTTCGAACTCGTGACAGTTGCTTCTTCTTTAAGACAGCATCCCCCGGAAAATACAACTAGTGAAAAGTGGAGCGATTTCTCCGATCCTTCCGCAGTCTATAAAGACTATAAAGCTGAATTTAAAAAATCCATAACCTTATAAATCGTTCAATATTACATATACTGATTAATGTGATATGATTTAAGGAATATAGCGAACAATCTGTTTTCCTTAGAAACACCGACGCAGCCTCACTGATTAAAACCAAAAATCATTATGATTAACTTATATTTTATTACGTGACATACGTGATATTATCATTATTATTTTATTTAAAGCTATGTAGTAGTAGTAATAATAATAATAATAATAATAATAATAATAATAATAATAATAATAATAATAATAAAAATAAAAATAATAATAATAATAGTAATAATAATAATAATAATAATAATAATAATAATAATAATAATAATAATAATAATAATAATAATAATAATAATAATAATAATAATAATAGTAGGTTGTTGTATATTTCAGTGCATGCGCTTATGTGTGCCCCTCCCAGGGGTTTAGGGAACAAAGGAACAAGCGCATTTATTTTTAGAGAACAAGGTCGAAGCAAAATATGATAAAACAATAGTTTTTTGGGATCATAGGAACATAAGGTAAAACATTTTAGGGACACAGTTATTTTACTTATGGGGAACAAGGGAGAAAATGCAAAAAGATCAAAGAAGCATTGGAGCAGCCCCCTGGGAGGGACTCATATGTAAACATGTTAGTGATAAAATTAATTTAATGTGCGTAAATATACAATGAAAATTTAAAAATACTTAAGAGTCAGAAATATAAGTGTTTTCAATAAAGTTTTAAAACGATCAAGTGATGGGGCACTTTTTAGGCACTTTTTATAGATTCTGGTAAATTGTTCCATAATTTGGGGGCGACAGCTGAAAATGACCTATCCCCATATGTTAATGTTGTCTTTTTCCTGTAGGTGGCTTTAGTAGCCACAAAATGTGCAATTCAGAAGCTAAAATCCGCGGTATTTTCTCCTTTGATGTGGTAATGCACTTGCATCCCAGTAATGCTTAGAATAACAATTCATAATCAATTCCCATGATTATGTTATTAATTGAAATTTTAATTGTTATTGCCACCATTATCATATCTTCGTTGTCATCATCATTATCAAACCCACCACCACTATCATCACTTATTATTATCATCACCATTATCTTAAACACCGCCACCGCCGCCACAACCATCATTATTACAATTCCCATGCATTATCTTAACCACCACCACCACCATCATCATCATTTGATTGTCATCAACATCGTAATTTCTCTCCGCTCTTTTAACCCTCTTTCTTTCTTTCTTTCTTTCTCCTCTTGTTCACTACGTACCACTTTCTCTATTAATTTGCAATCTTCATGTTCAGTACGCACTACAGTAAAACCGCGCGGCGTGATAAGAACCTAAAATTTAAGAAACTGTCAGGCTGAAATTTTCATTTTTTTTTTTTTTTCGTAAAAAAGAGCCATGTGCAAAAGCATTGACCTGTATGTAAATAAAATATTAAGAAAGGTGTTGTATGACGAAGTGAGTTATGCTAATAGAACCTAGATAGCCTGATTTCAAGTTAAGCACCATTTATATAAGATTAACCTGTTCAGGCTGACTTGGAAAAATCTAGGTTCTTATACGCGGGGTTTTATACTGTATTTGATCTAAGTACTATATGTACATGAAGTATATTATTTCAAAATGTCTGCAAAATCAGCCAACAAATGCGCAGGTGATTGATATTGGGCCTTACACTGTAAACAACAAGGCTATAGAATCTTATTATACGTTTGCACAGCACTATTATAACAGCTGACTGCGCATGCGTATAAACCTCTCATAATAGGCTTTAGGAATACCGACTATCATGGACGTCACTAAATCAAGTACACCATTTTCAAAGAAGTTGTCAAAGGTGATAGTTGAGTCTAAGATGAAAAGCAAAAATCACACAATCCCATATTCAGTTTTGCTCAAGTTTTCAATCCGATTCCCATTCCCATTTCCTATTGTTCTTTCATTTGTAAATCCCAGTCCCAGTGCATCCAATCCCCTTTTCACAGTCAAAAATAAGGCCAATCCCAGCTCCAATTTTATCCCCATTCAAATATCTCATTTTTCGTAACAAGATGTATGTTTTACGCATGCATATATTGTACTGCCGTCATGGAAGTTAATTTCCTAATGGCCAACCTTTCTGGAAATGGCTGTATAATAGGGACCAAACCACCGCACTATTGATCTTCTATTTGTCCAGCTTGATAAGAGGATCATCGCCGCAACCATTAGCCTTTATAAATGTAGCAATTACACCCTGCTCAGTATAACTTGCTGCTATCCTGATAGAGAGCGCAAATATTAAAGCTGACTGGAGATGTTGCTAATACTTTGTTTGGGTCTTTCTTTGATTGGCTATGGGACGGCTTCTCCTGATGTCCTTGAAGGTAAGTAGAACCACTTTTATACACGAAATGGGGTACAGGCATTTCTTATTTTACGCAGAGAATAGAATATCCACTATATAGGTTCCATTAAAAATTAAGTATTCAAATCCCTCTTTTAAAAGGATCATAGGCTATACTTGGCTATATGGGAACGGCTTCTCCTGATGTCCCTGATGGTATAAGGTGGATTACCTTATACACGAAAGAAATGGGGTCAAGGCATTTCTTTACGCATAGAATAGAATATCCACTATAGGTTCCATTCAAAATTCAGTACTCAAATCCATCTAGGCCTACCCTGGGTTCCAGAGGCTCTAGAGGGGATTAGAGCCTCTGGAACCCAGGGTAATCTAGGCCTAGTCTGGGACCTAAACTCGCCTTAACTCGCTGCGAGTTTGGGTAAGACTGCGCGAGTTAAGGCGAGTTAAGGCGAGTTGTTAAGGCGAGTTAAGGGAAATCACAAAATTTCAATGCTGCGAGTTAAGTCAATTTAAGGCGAGTTAAGGAAAAATCCCATAATTTCATATAATTTCATATTTCAGCTTTGTGAGATGAGGTTAAGGCAATTCCCTGTGCATTATGACATTGAGCAATTTACTGCGAGCTTGTGCGAGTTAATGCGATCGAGTTAATGCGAGTTTGTGCGAGTTTGCGCGAGTTAAGGCGAATTTAGTTCCATGCAGACTAGCTATAGGCCTCCTGCATCTTTTAAAAAGATCATCAACTATATCACTGTAGTCTTTAATATATTGTTGGCTGTTAATGATTGTGTTGTTATACTAGCTGTTTTTCTTTATTTTATGACCATTGATTGCAGAGAATGCTGGTTCGGAGGACCCTGAGCTATTTCAAGGAGACATGATCTTAGTTCCGATGGAAAGACTCCGTGCAGAGCTTGGTATGGACGTCAGCGCTGGAATGGCTCGTGGTTCGATGTCCAGAAGACTATGGCCAAATGGAATAGTACCCTATAAAATCAACGCTACGTTGGGTAACTGTTTCACTCTATGGTAGCATAGGCATGATTTGAATTCATACGCACAATACAACGATGTAACATCGTACACCATGTCGTCTATACTCATTCGTTTGTTTTTTTCAATATGTTTGTGTCACAGCTTCAAACAGTAAAGCAGTCGCTGGTATACGCGCAGGTATGAAGCTATGGTCAGATAGCACGTGCATCAAGTTTGTACCAAGAACTAACCAGAAAGCCTACGTCCTCATCTTCCAAGGAAAGGGGTAAATCAATTTGAATAAATATATCCTAAAATAAAAGGAACGAACCACACAATAGTTGAGCGTAGTGTTTGCCCGGGGGGTGTACTCCCTTTGTCCAAGTGGTAGGGGTGATCGGCGGAGATTTTGAAAATGACCCCTAAAAGGTACGCTCAGATACAAATAAATCAGAGTAAAAACGACCCTTAGAACTGATTTTTGAGCCAAATCTCTAAATGGACCCTAAAAGATACGCACTGGAAATGTTCTAACCCTAAAAGGTACGCCGATCACCCCTACCACTTGGATAAAGGGAGAACCCCCCCCGGGAGTGTTTGCAAGTGTTGGTATTGTGATGCTAATTTGCCAACCATTTTCACAATAGATTTTTTAATTTTCTTTGATTGTTCTTATAATAACAATGGTTGGTTGGCAAAACCAAAACAAATACGTCACTGTACGTACGTCCACCTATACACATTACAATGAAGGATATACAATATAGTTGCACTGTTCTTCTCTATAGCAATATCCACTGAAAACATATTGTACATGCAGAATAGTACAATTATAGACAATACATTGAAACAAACATATTGAATGAATAGAGGACACTGGATAAATACATAAATGGTCTTTTGTGATGTATATTGAGTTAAGTAATTAGTACATTGAATGAAACAGACACTTGATTGACATAAAAACAAACCGTTTGCGGAGCTGAGTACATAAAGCTTTAATAAGAACTTTAACTATGACATACCTCTTTTTGTACACCAGTAGTATAATAGCTGTTATAACAGTTGTATGCAATGTTAAACAATGGATTCAAGTCGTGGCTGATCATGAGCGAAAAAGCAATAAAATCCATTGTTTGAAATCAGACGAGTGCGCCCCCATTATTTGCTAACCGGAAAACTAACCGGAACAGTTACCCGTAATCTCACTTTCACAATAATCATAATGCCGCCTTCTGTTTTTGGGGATAGTTATTGAAAGTGAAATCAAACAAATTGTAATTCAAATCAAATGAATTTAAATTCAGGTCCGTACCGGGGTAAATGATATGTCTGGGGGGATGGGGGGAGGAGAGGGAGGCGAGTTTGGGCGACTTACAAAATCTTTATACATATGGGACCAAGAATGTTTTTTTGAAGAAATGGGACACGACATAAGTCAATTTTAGGCGATTTTAAGCGACTTAGGGCGCGACTTTATGCCATATTTTAGAAGAAAAAATGTTTTCTAAAATTGACTATACAACTACTTTGAAACGTATTCATGAATACGTTTATGGGTATTGATTTATACAAAATTACAGGAAAAAGAAGAAGCACTTTTGGGCAATTCAATGCGATTTTAGGCGTTTTGGGGCGATTTTAGGCGACTGGCAGGCCTATATTTTGTGTATAGTATCGTCATATCCATCCAACAAATACAACTACAAGTTTAAATTAATATCCCTATATATCCCTTCTAGCCTCCATTCTTTGTGTGTAATTACTCTAACATTTTGGATGTTTTTTTATATTTGACTGGTTTAGATGTGGAATTTTTTAAATTAATTTAATGGGCCATAAAAATAAAGAAATTATGTAATTGAAGTGAAAGTAGAGAATAACAGCTATCTGATGAGCTATGTTTGGATATTTATACTGTAAAATAGTCGTAAAGCATTCTGGTATCGATCACAACATGGCCTATATATTCAACGATCATTATCGTGGCGTCACTAATAGTGTCATTCAATTGCAATCAAAAGGTGCTGGTCTTATGTTGGGCGAATTGGAAAAAGACAGAGGCTATCGCTAGGAAGGGGCTGCTGGGGTGGTGGCACTGTAGCCCACGAACTAGGTAAATGATGTATGATCGTAACAAATATCGTAATCATGATCGTCATCTTTATTGATCGTTATATATCATTACCATTAGAGTTGTTTTCATTAAAGCCTTGTTCACACTTTACTAGCGACATAAACCTAAGCACAAGCAACATACGCAGACTTCGTTGGGCTTTGCTCATTATAGCCGCACTCCTAGTCTGCGTATGTTGCTTATGCTTATGTTGCTTATGCCTGAAGGGACACCCCTAGATCCACCGCTGATAATATATATGTCAAATCTATTGCTATAACTCATTTCAGCTCATGCTCTCGGTTTCCATCACGAACAGTCAAGACCAGACAGAGATGATTACGTCACCATTAACTTCCAAAACATCAGAGAAGGCAAGTAACAATTAAAGCCTAGCGGGATGTAATTAGGTGATCTCTTAGGTAACTCAATTTTAGGTACGTGTTCGACGGTGAATATTATATTCGAGACAAGATCTCTCTCAAGGTATCTTTTATGGAGAAAAAACATTTGTTGACGCGCCCACGTGGACAAGTCTCTGGTATCTTTTAGGGGGCATCCCGGCCATTAACTTTTATACACCTATTTTACATCTAAACACGTACGTATTGTCGCAAAGCTGTCGGTGTTTCTTATCTTGTACATGTTATCCATTTATTCATACATATTTTGAAAGTATTCGTGTTTGAGTTCTATTTTTACTATGAAAAACGTGCAATAACTTTTTGGTCTTCTGTACTATTTTTTCTGCCTGGAAGCCGGTTTATTTTAAACAGAGCCCCATTCAATTTAAACCAGCTTTGCTGAACTGGGCACCTCTGTATAAATATTGTTAATAAATAAATAATAAATGGCAAATTATGTTCGATTTAGATTACAGACATCTTTATTTTGCGGGCTTCAGAGTGTGGATTGTAGCTTCGACAGCGACGATTTTTGAAAAGGATATACACCTACTTGCAAGAACGTTGTCATTAACATTTCAACATTTGTAATTTAGTGGATTAGGAATAAATTAAAAGTACAAAAGAAAGAGTTCTGCTTCAATGATCTTCTTTTGTACTTTTAATTTATTCCTAATCCACTAAATTACAAATGTTGTATGACAACGTTCTTGCAAGTAGGTGTATATTAGACAGGCATGGTTTATAATTTTATTTTCCTTAGAAACCAAAGCGGTCGCAGTCTGCATATCAACCGTTACCGTGTATTCGTATTATATCGCTAAAAAGATTCTTGATATTTCGGTTTTTAGGTAGAGCGGGAAATTTCAGAAAGTACAAGGTATCGCAGATCAACTCTCTCGGAACACCATACGACTATGCGTCAGTCATGCACTATGGAGCCAGATACTTCAGCAAGAACAGACTACCAACAATCGTACCAAAAAAGTCTGGGGTAAGATATTACGAGACCTTACGACAAGTACGATACAATACAATGAGATATGACACGGCTCAATGCCATACGATACAATATATAACTACTCGATACGACGCGATATGATTCAATACGATACGAGGCAATAACAACAATATACTATAAGAAAAACGATAGATTACGATGATACGCTACGTACAATACGACAGTTACGATCCGATGCGGAATTCATATAACCGCACTATATTGCTTTGGCTCAGTCCATAATGGATGGCATGGGTGCAATCATGTGCAAAATACCTTGGGACATTATCTGGCTTTTACTTGAAAAAATATTTCAACATCATTTTTCCGTTTCCCCCTCTCCCCCGTATCAATGTCGAGTTTTGGGAATGTGAAACAATTGTCATTTGAAAGACCAATCAACATTGCTCAGGGGGGAAGGGGGTTTGCAAATCAAATCGATATATTTTGTATATTTTTTAAAACTCAAACAAAAACGCTCATAAAAATGTGACAATGTCCCAACAATTTTGCATATGATTGGCGGCTTAGCGGTGAGAGTATGAGCGTATTTCTCGAGTTACGCGCTCGACACACCCATTTTGACATATGCGCGTAACTAAAATATGTTTCGCTGTTTCAAGTTCGAGTTACGACAAGAGCGCGAAACTCGAAAATAAGGTTTCGTTGTTTCAAGTTCGAGTTACGTGGGCAGTTACACGCATTTGTCAAAATGGGTGTGGTCTCAGCAAAATGGGCGTGCCCGAGCGCGTAACTCGAAAAGCGCGTAACTAGAAGCGCGTAACTCAAGTTTTTCCTTCCCTCTAAAGAAATCCCCCAGTGTGATCATCTGGTCTTCTTTATTCATAGGTAACAATAGGTAACCGCAAAGGCCCAAGCCAGATCGACATCAAGCAGATGAACCTTTTGTACAAGTGCCAATAGTGAATATACCCAGTCACGTGATTCATTGTATCATGTCAATAAACCACTTATAAAACGTAAAACTATGTATTTGAATAATGATTCATTTCATGACCACAAAATATACACCAAATAGTATACAGCCATTCTCGAAAAGGTTGTCCACCTGAAAAGATATATATACTATAAGAAATATCACGTGACTCACTTATATATACACTTTCCGCGCGTGTACAAAGTCAGGTGCGTTTGAAAGTAATATGGCGGTGAATTCAAACAAGCAGTATCTTCCCTCGTTAGAAGTACCTGACTTTCTACACTCGCGGAAAGTGAATATATAATGCATCACGTGATATTTCTTTTAGTATATGTCTTTTCAGGTGGACAACCTTTTCGAGATCAGCTGTATGTGGATTAGTCATTTTACTACCAATACAAGAATGCTTTACAATTGCTTTCCTTTATCATTCAGGTTTTAAATTCCTCTTGTGAATAGTTGGCACTAATTAATAGATATTTTACAAAAGAAAGTTGGCAAAGCATTCTGGTCTTGGTAGTATATGAAATTCAATGCAAACCCTCGCCCTAGCATTAGAACTATAAATGGAAACTAGCGAGTAAACTAGTATAGACTGCGTCGGTGTTTGATATAAATGATGGGTAATACAATGAAATGTGTAACACCGTAAATAATGTTGACTTAACTTTACTAAAAGGAAAGTTACAGACAGTTAAGCCAACTTATTTTACAGTACTACAAATTTCATAACATTACCTAGCGTTTGAACCTTTATTTAATGAGTCTACTTGTTGTTACATCTTTAGTTTGTTACTAACATTTTTTGACAGTTTCATGTATTTGAATACACAGTGATACACAGTCAGTCTTACTTATAAATACAACTATATTGTTAGTGATAAAAGAATATGTGTTTTCCTGAATGATATTTCTACTTGTTGTTACATTAATAGACTGTTTGATGATTACATTTTTTGACAGGTTCGTGTATATAAATACACAGTCATACAGTTAGTCATACATATAAATACAGCGATTGTTAGTGCTAAAAGAATGCTGTGTTTTCCTGAATGATATTTCTCTGAGTAAACCAAGCAATAAGTACATCTTTACACAACTTTAAACATCAGGACCCCTACGATTGTGTTAAGGAATAGATACATTCATGCATACATACATTTTCAATGTTCAAACAATGATACTCTACCAAACAAACAAAATACATACAAAATAGTCCTCGAAACTACTTTAAATCGTAAAAATTACTCATACCTCTGGCATCCAGGGTAATGAATACTACACCACTAAAACAAAACAGGATTAGGGGGTGGAGTACCCTGCAAGCAGAGGTTCCTTTCTCTTACCCAGAACGATGAGAAAAGAAACCTTTGCCAGCACCAACAATTTTACATCCACTTTTTTTGGAGTTTTTGACAACATTAAACAGAAAGCATTTTGCCATCTTTGCTGAATTGCACGAAAAACGATAATTAAACTTGTCATGCAAAAACCTAATTGATAGACTTTTGGAAAATGCACATGCTCAACAGGATTAATTGCGAGTGCCGGCAAAAGTTTCTTTTCTTGTCATTCTAGGTAATAGAAAGTGACCTCTGCTTGCAGGGTAAGGGTGGAGTAGTGGTAGTTTACAGTTGGCAGCTCACTTCTCACCAATGTGGCGAGGGCATGGAAATATAGAATTGAAGTGGCAGATCCAGAACAATTTCATGGGAAGGGGGAGGGGGATGGGATGAGGTGATTGTTCACTAGACAGGCATCACATTCTTTATTTAGTTCTTTACTTATATGTTATTCTTGTTATTTTTCAACTTCAAGGGGGGGGGGGGGGGGTGACTGGGCAACCAATTGGCCTCCCCTTCTGTATCCTAAACACTACTTCGGTCTATGCATCTTGGGCATACTACAATTTTTTACATGAGCGTCACTTCATCAAAGTTTAATAATGCTTTATTCTAAAAAATTAGTGGGGGGTCTGTTCCTCCACAGTCCACCATCCCCCCCCCCCCCTCCCCGCTTTAGCCGTCCCTGATGATCTACAATCTTTGATCTACGTTTCAAACACAACATAATGTCTATATTTTTAAGATATAATGTTAAGGATACTCTCCACCTGGAATGAGCTGTAAAGAAAATACAATACTAGGTTAGAAGAAAACTTGCTTTCATTGTCAAAGGGTATTTCAATATCTTGATAGTTTGTAAATGGAAACTAGTGAATAAACTAGTATAGGCTGCGTCGGTGTTTGATATAAACGATAGATAGTATAATGAAATTTGTAACACCGTAAAAAATGTTGACTTGACTTTACTGACGTTTTGAGCTTTAGCCCTTTGTCAGAGTAAGTTTCATTATATTACCTATTGATAGTTTGTAGATTCCCATTTTCAAGTAGAATTATTGTTAAGTGATCCTTTACTAAACATAAGACTTACCATGGTAATATTGTTGCCATTCAGTAAAATCTGATCTAGTTTTGTTACACGTTGACCTTCCGGGGTATTCTCACTAGAAATAATAAATCATTAATATTATATAAACTCAAGTTTTAGTCATACTAAAATAAGTGTAAAAAACGTGCATTGGAACTTCTCCTCTGAGATAAATATAATATTATCATATGCAGTTATTTCAATCTAAGCATAGTTCAACAGTGACCAAATGTTATATAATTATGAGTGATCCTCTCTTTAAAAATAAAACTCAGCAAATCAACATATTAATGTGTAACATCACACAGATTCTTAAACAATATGCTAACAATATTACTAGAGTCTGTTATATCCATGCCTCTCTGAATAATAAAACTGTATATTGAACTACTGTATATCAAATAGATAATATACAGATTATTTCAAACTAAATCTAAATTTTAACTGCAAAGGTAGCCCATCACAGCAGATATAATACATCAGAATTTAAGTCTATAATAGTAGCCCATTTACATCATATTGTAATATACTACCAGTACAAGAATGCTTTGCCTACTTTCTTTTGTTACATAAATTAGTGTCAATTGCCCTTTTCCAAAATGAGTAAAGGACTGGGTACAAGTTTCCCAAATTAATGTAATTAAGAAATATGAAATATACCTCATAATATAAAAGAGCAGATCAAGATATGTAAGATTCCTGAGATTTGGTGCTTTTGGTTGGATATTGAGTGAGTTACAGCCATTCAAAACTGCCCAAAATTACAAAGGAATGTATGGATTGGAAGGACAGGCATCCTTCCAAACCATACATTTCCTTCTTTTTTTAGGCATTTTCGCGAGGCTGTATCTTGGTCAGAATACAACCAAATGCAACCAAACCCAGGAATCTCACATATCTTGATGTCCTCTATTTAATTATGAGGTTCATTTCTTAATTACATTAATTAGGGAAACTAGTACCCAGCAGTAGTACTAGTAGTCCTTTACTCGTTTTGGAAAAGGCCTATTGTTCTAGTATTTTCAAGAGGGAATAAAACTCTGAATAAGAAAGAAAATTTGTAAAGCATTCTGGTACTGGTAGTAAAACGACGTCATCATGCAAATGGCCTGTTATTAGCAGTGTACAAAAAGTCTCTTGATATCACTTTGAACACTTTATGTATACTATCAAATATTATGAGAAATTTCTCTGTTTGTAATATTTGTCAATATTGAACACTGAGAGTTTAAGGTACTATTCTGTATACTTACAATTCTGTTACATCCTCAAGAACCATGTCTGATGATATATTTAAGGGAAAAACACTTTTGCACACAACATTGTCAATAATCATTGTTTATAAGTTAGAGCGCATGCATAACTATTATATCATTGCTATAATCAAACTTAATGTTTGTTTCAAAGGATACTGACATAGTCATCGAACCCAAGTAACGTCCCAACAATCTCTTTATCACTTTTCATGACAATGTGAATACGAGATCCAATACATTTATCAATAAGCTCTGTAATAGAATAAAAACATTATCAAATTGATTGGTCTAAAATCTGCATGAGCGTGGATGGGCGATGACGGATGATTATAAAGATAAGATACTAGCCCTACTATTCGGGGCACTTTGAAAGCCTAAGTAAAGGAAATGTTACATTGTACATTTTTTTCAGCCACTTCTCTCACAATGTTGTTACGACACAAGTTGCTGAAAGAATTCCACAGTGTAACCAGTGTTGTAGAACCCATTGCACAATGTAGAGTTCAGTTCTACTTTACACAAGCGAAACCAGCAACTTGAGTTGCCACGTTTTCAAGAATTGTAATAAAGTTACTGAGGAAATTTCACAGTCTGACAGTGAGTTTATATAGCAATTTTAATCAATTAGGAAAAACCTTGAACATCATTGAAAAAGAGAGAGCTATATCAATATTTATCAACAATATTTCAAATCTCTTTTTCATAGATATAAAGTTATGAATTATGCTTTGGATAATAATGCATTAAAAAGGAAATTGACTTTAATATTTGTGACAGTAACCTATCACGTGTTATCAGTTGAGCATTCCAAATCTTTTATAGAAACTTAATATCATAAATTAACGCTATTATAAATTTGGTCTATAAAACATCGTGAACACACAAGAGTATAGACAAAGTAAACCAGTTATTTTGACAAAACAGATCAACTTACCGAGCGGCAAAAGTTGTGGAGTCTCGGACGCCATTTTGAATCTACTATGAGGCCAGGTTACCAATGTACTGCTTTAGGGGAGGGAAGGGGAGGTGGGAAAAGGTTGCGAATCACTGGGGAACCGTCATTTTTGGTTTACAATAAATGGCCGGTATATTTCCATTTTTAATTTAGTGGTAGAAATAATAAGAATATTTTTCTACAAAGAAGGATGAATACATAGATGGGATCCCTGTGTAAAAATGCCATTTCTGAGCCCGCCGTATCAACCGCTAACCAGAATTCAAGATGGCGGTCATGTTTTCATCAAATATCAAAGCTAAAGAGATGTAGGGCGTATTTTCCCTGCAAAAGACATCTTCATATATAACAATTATCAAACGTTTTACTTCTAATATATATTTGGCTCATGGCGGGAGCGGCTTTGAAGAGGCTAATGGCCGAATACAGACGTAAGTGTTGTTTTAATTATCACAATTTGTGACCTTCAAAATACGTGTCAGGCCCTCAACTTTGGTTTTTCATAGAAAATGGCGATTGCATTACCAAAAACACATCAATTGGCTTTATTTGCCATCAAGGCTTTCTTTAACTTAGGTGGTCATAAAATACAAATGTGTATTGTAAATATATGTAAATGTATATATATATATATTGTACATTTTCTTGTATTGAAAACACAAACATTTATAAGCATGATGATACTAGAACAGGTTCGAAATATGGATGCTGAGGGATTATCAATTGCTATTAAAAAATATATATATTATCGTGCTTAAATAAAGGTTTATTACATGAAAAAAGTATTGTTATTAAAAATTTTTTGAGGGCAATTATTGTTTCATTCCTTTCACTCTGGAAATCTTATTGGAGACAAGTCTGTGTGTGTTTGTTTGCTTTTAACATTACATCTATTATAATAACATAATAATATTACAATAATAGAGTGCCTATGTTGAACATCTTACCAAGATCCATGTAAGATCATGCAAGATCCTGGCAAGATCCAGGTATGATCTTACAAGATCTTTGCATGTAACCCTCAATCTGCAAGAACTTGCATGAACTTTCAAGTTTCTGACCAGATTGAATTAAGATCTTCACAAAATCCTTCCAAGAAATTGACTAGATATTTGATGATCTTATCAGATCTGTTATTTGATCTGTTCTGCTCCAGCAATATCTACAAGTTTGTACAAAAAAATACAATTAGAAAAAATTCATTCATTTGTTAGTTTTGTTTCACAGATATAATGGCATGCACTATTATTTACATATTAAGTATTTTTGTTTTAGAATTGACTTTAAATCCTCCTGAAGGAATCCTAGCTGGTGAGTCTAAACTATGATATCTTGCTTGCACATTTTCATCTATTCTTCATTTGCATGTGATGTCATAGCCGCAATGTTGGATGAAATTTAGCAAAACATTTTTACAATTAATTATTTTGTTAATGTATATATGGTTTTCATGTCCTTTGTAATTTTATTCTCTTGGGAATGATTACAAACCATCAATATAATAATTTTTATATTATGTGTAAGTTGATTGTTTGAAAGTTGTAATATGTACAAATGATATGGCAAATTGCAAATGTTGACAGGTGTTTGATATAAACGATAGGTACATTTAATAAAATGAAATTTGTAACACCGTTAAAAATATTGACTTAACTTTACTGACGTTTCGAGCTTTAGCCCTTCATCGTAGTAAAACAAAACTTTTTTACTCTGACCAAGGGCTAAAGCTTGAAACGTCAGTAAAGTTAAGTCAACATTTTTTACAAATTTCATTATATTACCTATCAATATTAATGTTATTGATCATTTTGTGTGAATAGGTCCAATATCAGAGGATAATTTCTTTGAATGGGAAGCGTTAATATCGTAAGTAAGCTTACTGACTTTTACAGTGCATTTCAAATAGCTTTTGGTGGTTGGTTTGTGAGGAATACCCATTTATTTGCTATTTGTTTTTGTTCTAGTGGACCAGAGGGTACATCATTTGAGGGTGGTGTATTTACTACGCGGTTGACCTTTCCCCACGACTACCCCCTTAGTCCTCCTAAGATGAGGTTTGTTGGGGAAATGTTCCATCCTAATGGTATGTATTTAATGGTTCGTAGCATTGTCAATTCTTCATGATTCCATGACCCCATGGGATATGAGAGCAGAACCCTTTACGGGTGTGTCTGTATCTCAATTCTTTGTGTGCCTGGTGATGGTCCCATGGGATATGAGAGCAGTACCATCTAACTATTATTTGTGTTATATGTTTTATAGCATACTCAGATGGGTGTGTCTGTATCTCAATTCTTTGTGTGCCTGGTGATGGTCCCATGGGATATGAGAGCAATACCATCTAACTATTACTTATGTTATATGTTTTATAGCATACTCAGATGGGCGTGTCTGTATCTCAATTCTTCATGCACCTGGTAACGACCCCATAAATGAGATACAAGATCGATACCATCTAACTTTTATACAATATATTATACAGTATACTCAGATGGGCGTGTTTGTATCTCAATTCTTCATGCGCCTGGTGACGACCCCATGGGATATGAGAGCAGTGCTGAGAGGTGGAGTCCTGTTCAATCAGTTGAAAAGATTCTTCTCTCAGTTGTCAGTATGCTGGCAGGTAGGTTTATTAGTTAGTGTAAATTAGCAGTTCACTTGATAGACCATTTCACATTGTTCAGCCTCAGGCTCAATAAATTAGAGACCTTTGGATTTGAGGACAAGGTAAAGTATGAGTACTAGTTTTCTGTTTGCATGCTTCCTTTTAGACTAGATTCCAAAACAGTAAAAGGATATTTCACTAAATCACCCTTTTCTATTATTTTCTCAGCCAAAACAAAATTGAATTAGAAATGCCTGCTTGCCATATAAAGAAAGAAAGGTCGAATTGAAAGAAATTGTATTCATTGTTTTGACATAGATGACAGAAATATCTGGATGAAACTTCTCACTCAAAACTCGTACTCTAAACTACAACTGTTTCACTGCAAACCTGATTATCGTCCAAGCAACAACATTATTATGGTCTGAAACATTTGTACTACGCCAAAAAATAAACAACTTGTTCAAATCAAATTTAAAGGTTTTGAATGAAAATGATGAAAACATCAAACATTACAACACATTAAAAGTGCTCAAATTGCAGTCAAGGTCCATGCTTGTTTAATTGTACAATCCTTGTCTTTGTTTTCAACTATTACAGACTGTAGTCTTTATCAGTTGGTACAATGAGTAAATCTTGTGAATGTACGATTGGTGCCAGCATCTTATTAGATAAGGACAAGACCCCATTTTTTAAAAGTTCTTTTAATCCATTGTATTGTAGAACCAAATGATGAAAGTGGAGCAAATGTTGATGCCTCAGTAAGTACAATTATATACCTTTTCATGTTTATCATCAATCAACCTCAGCCATGATAGCATGTAAAACTTTTTGTAGAATTTTACAAATCCCATCAAATTTTTAAGAGTTTCAATTGTTTGATCACAGTAACTACTGGGTTACAAAATTCCGGTTACAATCACAGTAACTACTGGGTTACAAAATTTTACAATCACAGTAACTATACTAGGTTACAAAATTCCATTTTACAAATAACAGTAACTGCTGGGTTACAAAATTCCGGTTACAATCACAGTAACTACTGGGTTACAAAATTTTACAATCACAGTAACTGCTGGGTTACAAAACTCAACTTACAATGACAGTAACTACTGGGTTATAAAACTCCATTTACAATGACAGTAACTACTAGGTTACAAAACTCAACTTACAATGACAGTAACTACTGGGTTACAAAACTCCATTTACAATCACAGTAACTACTGGGTTACAAAACTCCATTTACAATGACAGTAACTGCTGGGTTACAAAACTCCATTTTCAATGACAGTAACTACTGGGTTACAAAACTCCATTTACAGTTACAGTAACTACTGGGTTACAAAACTCCATTTACAATGACAGTAACTACTGGGTTACAAAATTCCATTTACAATCACAGTAACTGTTGGGTTACAAAATTCCATTTACAATCACAGTAACTGTTGGTTACAAAACTCCATTTACAATGTCAGTAACTGCTGGGTTACAAAACTCCATTTACAATGACAGTAACTACTGGGTAACTTACAAAATTCCATTTACCATCACAGTAACTACTGGGTTACAAAATTCCATTTACAATCACAGTAACTGTTGGTTTACAAAATTCCATTTACAATCACAGTAACTGTTGGTTACAAAACTCCATTTACAATGACAGTAACTACTGGGTTACAAAACTCCATTTACAATGACAGTAACTACTGGGTTACAAAACTCCATTTACAATGACAGTAACTGCTGGGTTACAAAATGCCATTTACAATCACAGTAACTACAGGGTTACAAAATTTTACAATCACAGTAACTACTAGGTTACAAAATTCCATTTACAAATCACAGTAACTGCTGGTTTACAAAATTCCATTTACAATCACAGTAACTACTGGGTTACAAAATTTTACAATGACAGTAACTACTGGGTTACAAAATTCCATTTACAATGACAGTAGCTACTGGGTTACAAAACTCCATTTACAATCACAGTAACTACTGGGTTACAAAATTTTACAATCACAGTAACTACTGGGTTACAAAATTCCATTTACAATCACAGTAACTGCTGGGTTACAAAATTTCACAATCACAGTAACTACTAGGTTACAAAATTCCATTTACAAATCACAGTAACTACTGGGTTACAAAATTCATGTTACAAATTTGTACATTCCTTAAATTACTGTAGTCAAATTCTAAGGAATGTTAATATTACTTGCTATTTGAGGGTGAGGTTGATTGACTAGAACCATGAAACAATCTATTCTAGTATTCATAAAATGTTATTTAAGGACGGGGCCTATTAATTGAAAAGTAATGTCTTCTTCAAATAACTATGTGAGTTGTTTTAACCCTTTAGAGGGTTCTTCAAATCTGGCTAGAAAAGGTGGGGTCACTGGGCAGTTAAGAGAAATAATGAGTCTTAAATATGGCTGACGTCACGATTTTACCGGTATCGACAAATAAAAATGTTTTTCAAAGGATTTTCATTGGAACATTTCTTTGATAGCGGTAAAGAATCAACAAGTAATTTTCTAATAGGAATATATATTTTTTAACATATTTTCAAAAGTTAGTAGTGAAATATGATTTTTTTAGCATCGCAACTTGTATTTTACGAGGTTCAGAATATTCGAATTTTTGTCTATTTTCCATTTAAAAATCAGTTGCTTTTTCGAAATTTTACATCAAAACCATTGTTTAACATGTTCTTAATAATTGCAGTTGTAAAAAAATTGGGGTTACCGGGCATTTTAAAAAGTTATCGCATGGTAAACTTTGCCGCCGAAGATCATCATAAGACAATTTCTTTCCGGTCCCCTCCCTACTAAGTAAAGAAATTCGTCATCATAAGTGCATTGTGGGACTGTTTTTATAAAAAAACGCTACCGTCGCGTCTACCATCGTTAGATGTTTTTTTATTTGTATTTTGTCATCTTTTGAGGTAAGATAGCACGTTAAAATGGAAATTTATGTAGATGCGCAGTAGCCTGCGCAGTGCAATAGCAGGCCCCATCCTTAAGTATTCTGGTATTGCAAAAGTGAAAATGTTTTATCAGACATTAGTGATAATTATAATATGTTAGTAATAATAAAAATAATTATCCAATCATATATATGATTCTTCTTATCATCATCTGTTCAGCAGGAGCATCACAATGCCATCATCATCTCATCATTTTTTTATTCTTCAGAAAATGTGGAGGGAAAACAGAACAAGATTCAATGAAATTGCACATGACATTGTAAAGAAGTCTCTCGGACTTTGAAATTTTATTAAATAACCGACAGATTAATTCATGGGCAAGCAGAGATATCAATATTTTCATTGGATATCAAGATTGAACACAAAAAGATACATTATATATCACCAAGCACCCATGTATAAATATGTTTATCATATAACAAAATGTTGAAACATAGACACTTGATCAATAGAAATATCAACACTGGAGCGTGCAAACTCCCTATAACAGACTGTATGTTATATGGCATTATAAAATTCATGAATAATTAATGAGCAATTGACAACAGAGGTTGTAAATCTCATACAGATTTCATCCTGATTTGCATAAGTTTCAACTTGAATTTTCTCGGCCAGATTTACATTTATCTTGACAATTTTAGTAAAATATGAAAGAACTAACGTCGGACTTTCATAAGTTGTATACAATATGAGCGGCCGATCTGTATCCAATATACAACGGCTCGTCTTCGACCAGCCATTGTATATGGGATACAGATCGGCCGCTCATATTGTATATATTACTTATTGATTGGAGGAAATAGAGTCATCGCCTGACTAAGGAGTACAAGGAATAGTTATAAAAATATAAATACAAGTGCCAACCAGTTTCACAATAGATTTGTTAATTTTCTTTGTTGTCATAACAATGGTTGGTTGGCAAAACCTTAACAAAATACGTCACTGTATGTCCACCCATTTTTTGAAATATTGGTATTGTTAAAATATGGCCAGTGCACGCCTAATTTAAAATAATTTAAAATAATAGAGTACAACCACTAAAAGTGTGCACCACTTTGTACTATTTACCACTAAATAGTGTTGATTAAACAATAGAGAACAAAGGAATTTGCATAATTTAGCAGTATTTAGTGGTATTTATGTTGCACACTTTTAGTGTTTGTACTCTACAACAATGAGAATAAAATTAACAACTCCTGTTTGCACTCTAGTTCACTTTAAATATTGAATATACAACAATAGCAGTTATTTTAATGGCAAAAAAACAATTGGTGTAACTAATTCTTCCATACATTGTAAAAATAAAACTTCTATGAACCTAATTAATGATGCTTCTGGCATGCATTTTGTCTCAAATATTATATAAAAATTTTACACAAACTCTGAAAGATTGGAACTCATTATCAATTTAAGCTTTTATTAACAATTTTAGTAAAGTAAATTTATTTAAAAAGGTAAAATGTGATAGATTATGCTGATGACCCTGTAGCCCACAAATGAAACCAGGTTAATACATGTTATGTTAATATTTTATTTTAATCAAATACACAAAAATATTTTAAACTTTACAAAATAATGTTGTTTATATATAGCATAATATATATAGTTATTAACACAACCATTGCTTTCATGTGAACAATTTTTCTTTTCACATGCAGAGGAGAACATAGTCTCCCTTGCAGCCGTTCTTAGTGTCGTCACACAACATTCTCTTAGTGGGGAGAGAAAGTTGCGTGACGACACTAAGAATGGCTGCGAGGGAGACTAATGAGAACACAGCTGTCAAACGACTACTCATGCGTGGCAATATTTTTACTGTGGTAAATTTGCCATTGTAAACATTGGAAATTTTGGACTACAGTGTTTGCAAGTAAATTTATAAGAAATTCCCAGAATACATATTAAGCTTGAATTTCCATGCACATAGCCTTTGTTATAATGTGAAGCTATACCACTTGTTAATTCATACTTTAAATTTGTAGTTTTGTTTACATTTTGAGAAAAACATGCTGCAAGTCCTCTACTCCATAGTTTTTTGTGCATGGTCGTTTGAATGCATATGACGTATAAATAATGTTAACATTCACATATTATTTTCTACAGCAAAAAAACTTGTATGTCTTGTATGGTAAAACAAGATAGCTTTTTATGTAGGGTGTGAGTAGAGCACACTAAAGTATGTCTGAGTATTCACCTAAAAGCAATGTGTTATTATACACACAAAGCAATGTGTTATTGCTAGCAAAGTTTCGTACCTTGTTGTTAACTGAATCAAAAGATATGGCCCGTTAAAAATGAGGTCAAGTTTGCGAAGGGTACCAAGCCTCCTTAAGGGGTCATTTTCCGACACCCCTACCACTAAGACAAAGGGAGTACCCCTGGGGTACACAGTTTCTGAACCATGATCCATGATCTCTTGCACCACACTAGCTTGTATGCTTTTCACCAGTGACAAACATTACAAGGGCTAGCAACACTGATTGGTTAATATCAATCATATGTTGTTGCTTTATGTTGCTTTAACAGATCTCGCTCGTGAACTGAATTTAACACAACTCATTAATTCACCAACTAGAATCACTGACAAATCTGAAACCTTAATAGATGTCATCTTAACCAATATTTGAACACTTAGTGTATAATTTGGAACTCACTGCTTCATTTTAAGAAGTTTTGAAGCAGTAGAAGGTTCAGAAAATAATAACAGGAAAAAAGTCATGTGTTCACGGTTCAAGTATCCTCACTGTAAATATAAAACAAAAGCACCAAGGGTCAAAGCAAGACTTGCAGGGCATTGTTTGCTTTTACCCTTGATGAGAAAGGCCTATAGGTCCAGTGACCTACAAATTATCTCAGTGAATGGAAACTAGAGAGTAAACTAGTATAGGCTGCGTCGGTGTTTGATATTAATGATAGGTAATATAATGAAATTTGTAACACTGTAAAAAATGTTGACTTAACTTTTAGTAAAATTTCATTAAATTTCTTATTGTTTACAATCTCAGTGTTTAAAGTCTTTTGGGTTTACTTCTATAGTAACTATGGTATACATTGGCTCTTTTTTGAGTTTCAGCACTTTATACTTGAGAGTATTAAGACCATCTTTTAGCATTCGTATTCTGGCATTCCTAGCTCTAGCACCACTGGAATGACAAAATGTAACACAAATAAAAATAATGAATGATTAATCGATGACTGGGAAACAATGTAAAACAAATTAGTAAACCAACAAATAACTTATAAACAAGTAAATAAATGCTAAAAAATGAACAGTGGCAGATTCATGATCAGGGGGAGGTAACCAACGACAAAACACCGTTTGGAATCTCTTTTCTCTGCTCATGGGCTACCTGTGGCTACTCTCGCCCCAGTCTTCTATGTGTGGAACCTCCTTTCTATAATCCTGGATCTACCACTGATGATACACCTATTTCAAAAAACGTTGTCAGAAGAGATCTGAATCTGCAATCTGAGACCGAAATGAATTCTGGGTACAGCATTTTTTTCTCATTGTGTGCACTTTCTGGCTTCGGATATGGCGACGGTAAATATAAATCTGAAGGTGCTAAGCACATAAAACAAAAGACAGGGCCAGGTCTGGTTTCTGCAGTATGCAATTTCCTGAATTCATTTCGGTCTCAGATTGCAGATTCAGATCTCCTTCTGACAACGTTTTTTGAAATGGGTGTATACACTGATGAATGAATACTACCGGTAAACAAAACAAACGTAATAGAAATTGATAAAAACAAACTAAAACAATCCATATAAATAGGTAAACAAAAAATGAATAAATACATATGAATAGTTTTAATACAAAAATCAAACTGGATTGAATTTTAAAGGGAAAAGAGGAACACCTGCTACTGAATAACAATAATTATTTTAAATGTTTTTGTCACTCGGTATCAATGTAGATTGTAAAGTATGTTTCGCCCGGAAAGGGAGAGGTCACGGGTTCAAACCCAGCTGGGACCAGAATTTTTCTTTGGAAAAATTTGGTTTTTTTTTTACACTCGACAAAACATACTTTAATAATTCTTTTACCTGATAATCATTTTCCTGTCTAAAATTCCCTATCCATTGCTACCTATCTTTCTTCTCAGTTTAGAATTTTAATATATTTACAAATGCACCTTCAAATTTGCTTACAAACTTCCGCTGTGAGAAATTATTTTTTCAACAACCATGCACACTCCCTTTATAATGATTTTACTTAAATAACTGACAATATAATATTACATACATCAATTTTAGAAAGGTTTTCTAGCTTAAAATATATTTTTTCACATATCTCATTAAATATTAATGATTTTCTTCAACTATAACAGCTCTGAAGCGGTGAATTCCACCTGCATCACAGGTAGCCCGAGCTCACTGTTGGTGTTGATTTACTTAAGGATATATTGTAAATATGGACCTAAGTGCCCTAGCTTATAACTGTAATTTATGCAAAAATGAAAATAAAATCTGATGACGGATAGCTATCCGAAATATCAAACCAATAACTTGATAGTCAAACTTCTGGTTATACACTTCATTATATAGGATATATGGGTACTTTTCAACCTTTGATTTTTTGCCTTAAAATTTAATAAAATTCAATAAAACTCTTAGTGTCTTCTTGTTGATCTCTATAATCCTCCGAGTTAATTTCAGCCGATTTCGTTCAGAAAAATTACTTTCTCCATGCCTTACATATATCCTTTAGTAAATCAACACTAACAGTGAGCTTGGGCTACCTGTGCCTGCATAAGCCACATACAATAAATATTTAATAACACATGTATAGCATTGTGAACAGTTGAAATGTCTTTACAACTGGACAACCTTTATGAAATCAACTGTATAAAACAACATAAAAAATAGAACAAACTTGCAATTTTTTTTTATTAACTGAATAATAATAAGACACATGAATAATCAATGAGTATACAATTGAATGAAATCAATGAAATCAGTCACAGGCATGAATCTTTATGCCATATTCATAATAATTTTAAAATTGTTAACAATAGTTCCTTACACAGTTCCCTGCTCCATCTTAAAAAGTAGCCAGGCCTCTATATCAAAGCAAGACTAATGCTGAGCTTGCAATGATGAGACACATGAATAATTGTCCCATAAAGTGCTTAAAGGTTTCTATCATTGCAAGCTCAGCATTTGCCGTGCTTCGATGCAAAGGCCCGACTACTGGAACCTTTCAAGATGACTCAGGGACTGTGAAGGGGACAATTGAGCCTAACAAGAACAACATAATCATAGATGAACTGTCTTTATTACTATCTAAAAGTAGTCAACTTACAAACACTAAAAGTATGCAATATTTTGCACTTATCACAGGTAAATAGCACTATCCACTTCAGGGATAGTTATATACTAGTTGGTGCTAATTACATGTTGTTAGTGTTTGTAAACTAACATATAACTATGGCTACATAATTTCATGCAGAAATATAGTGTATTTGATTATGATTAAATTACATGCATATTGTACATGCATATTTTATAGATACTGTTTGCAAATAGCTGTTATATGCAAATGTTTTCAAACAATGGATTAAAATTACGGCTCTTTTCAAAAAGTGAAAACTTGCCCTGAAAGATTTAACTTATTGAATCCATTGTTCAAAAGCATTGGCATAAAAATGTGATAACAGCTATAGCTGATCCATATAAAAGTATTAATTGAAAACTATGAATATTCATTTGTGCAAATCATAATAATTGTAAGGATTTTTTTGTGTGGATTCCAAGCAACCAACTACAGACAAAATAATATTCTTCTCTGAAATACTCCAGTTCCACATTATTTAACACCTCTGTATTTCAACGATAGCCTTGACTCAGAGTTAATAATCATGTGTATAGCAGCATTTTTACCACATTTGATAATTTTTTCGCTTTCTGATTGGTCAAAAGCCATGGTAAATAAGAGTACATACCACGTTTGCTATTTTGCTCATTTTCTAATGCGGTAAAAAACAAATTCACGATACAGGGGCGAATACAGGGGGGGGAATGGGTGGATTTCCACCCCCCATTTTGATCCCTAAAAGTTTAAAAAATAAACTGATTTTAAATCAAACAATTAAAAAATGAATTGATTCTAAACAAAATATAAAAATAAATATAAATCAAAAGTTCCGTAATGTTCACAATGAACTGAATTATCAATTCTTGTTGAATTATGTTGGCTCTAGTATTTTTGTAAATTTCAGCCGCCAAAAAGCGTAATGACCTTGGTTGATTGAAATTTTTTCCACCCCCCCTTGAAAAATCCTGTATCTGCCCCTGCAATAGTTTCTTGTGGTATGTCCTCATATTTACCACGGTTTGTGCCATCTCATCCGTGGTAAATAAGAGGACATACCATGTAAAACTATCGTAAAATTATTTGTTAAATATATACATATATGTACTTTAGAAAATGAAACTGGGAGTTTTTTGAAAACCTATGAGTGTGGGCATGCCTTTGAACTCCACAATATTTTTCAATGGAACACTTACTAGTAATTAATGGAAAACCAGAAAACCTGGAGAAAATCGCTGGTGGCAAGGATAAAACCATCTATCAAATTCACATATGACCTATGCCAGAGCTAAGTATTTGAACCTTGACTGTAACCATCAGGTTTTACCACTTGACCACCATTTCTACCTGTTGAGTGCTTACTTAAGTACATGTGTCTTAGTCTTATGTTTTATTCATGTCCAGATAACACTATTGAAACAAATTGATCCAAGAGAAATAGATTTTGCTCAAGATAGAATAAAAGTCTGTGAGAAAAATGAGCATCCTTTTAGTTTAACTTCTAGTTTAACCTCTCAAAATAAATAAAATTGTCTGAGATCAACTAGATTAAATAGATCCAAGTAAAAGTGGCATGTGTTCAATTATAATATTAGTGGCTATAGCAAGCAGTATTTAACTCAAAACAAGACTCTCAAAAGAAGAATAAAGCTACATTCAAGATGGCCAGGGCTAGACATAAACCTTAGTATAGTAAATTAATGATATAAGGGAAACTATTTATTTGTGTTCAAGATATAATAATAGTATCTTTCGTGAGCAGTCTTTTAGTCTAAATCAAACTCTGAAAACAAGAATAAGGTATCCAGGATGGCTAAGAAGAAATAAACTATAAAAGAATTGTTCCAACAGAAATTGTTTGTTTTCAAGATATCATGGATTTAAAATGCACCACAAAAATTGAATGAAAACAAATCCTGATGAGAAAAGCCCTTTGCGTTTTCAATAAACAGTGACTGACTTGTTCCAAGGAAAATCTTATAGATCAGTACTTTATCAATATTCCAGAAATAGAACTGGTAAAAGTTACTACCATTGATTCTACCGGTAACAGAGTTTAAAATATAAAGTTAAGGTTTCTATATTATGATCAGTACTTTATCGATAACAGAAACAGAATTGATAAACGTACCATTGATTCTAACAGAGTTTAAAATATAAGTTAAGATTCCTATATCATAGATCTGTCCACAGGGATTTTATCAATCTTGAGTAGCTTTTGTATTTGAAATAACTGCAATAGTGACCAACTTGTACCAAGAAAAATATTACTAATGGTCATGATCAGTACTTTATCGATAACAAAAACAGAATTGATAAACGTACCATGATTGATTCTAACAGAGTTTAAAATTAATTAAGATTCCTATATCATAGATCTGTCCACATGGGTATAACCAATCCTGAGTAGCTTTTGTATTTGAAATAACTGCAATAGTGACCAACTTGTTCCAAGAAAAATATTACTAATGGTCATGATCAGTACTTTAACGATAACAGAAACAGAATTGATAAACGTACCATGATTGATTCTAACAGAGTTTAAAATTAATTAAGATTCCTATGGTATCATAGATCTGTCCACGTGGACTGTTACCAGTGTATATAAACTCCGTTCCTCAACTTTTTTCAATTGGTACTTGAGAGAATTTAGGCCATCTGAAACCATACGACTAGCAGTGTCTTGTAACAAGTTATGCCTGAAAAAAGTCAGAAAAAATTTATTTTAGATTTAGATTTAAAATTGTGATTTATTAATTTTAGGTATTAGTATTTTAAGGGTTTTTATGTCAGCTTTTACCTTTCACTGTTATCTAGAATATCCTCATTGATTCAGTGCATATAATTTTATTATTCAGCATTGAATTGCTGATACTGAAAATGTCAGAATGTTTCTGATAAAGTTAGACAGTATCTCTTCCACAACAATAAGTTGTGTCATCAATCTTATTATTTATTATACGACTATTACGTAATTTTACCTTATTAGGAGAAGAGAACTCGAAAAATATGAAGCCGTATTTATCGAGTTCTGTCCCGGTTAAACCGGTTTTGAACTCGACCAAATAAGGGCTGCAGGCCAGTTTTCACACAAAATGTTTCCAAACAATTGCTTACCAAAAAAAATAACATTTTTATCATAGAGTCGTATAATAAATAACTTATTTGTGATTTTCCCCGTAATACGGGCGGACATTTTACTCGTTATTCGCATACATTCACAACTTGTAAAATATCCGCCCGTATTACGGGAAAAATCACAAATAAGATATAATTATACTATAAAATTTTAAAGTAAGTATATGGGCAATTCCATTCTTTACATCATTTTTTAATTTAATAATTGTAAATAGCTTATAGATTTTTAGATTAGTATAGTTTTTAGATTAGATTAGATTGATAACAATACATTGTATTAGATTAATTTAGATTAGATTAGATTATAGATTAGGTTATATCTCAATTTATATATATATATCATACAGTAACTATTTAAATGTAAATTAATTTATTTTAGATTCTTGACACTATTAATGTAAATTTGTAAATTATTGATTATGAGGGCCACAATTTTATTAGCTTTTAGCTATTTAGTGCTACCCTCTATAAATAAAGTTTCTTACTTACTTACTTGCTTACTTAGAGAGCAAAAATTCATCAAAATGAAAACAAATAATCTGAGGCCAACTATACCATATTTGAATAGGGTAATAGTTGAGTGATTGGAAAGTATATGACTCAAGTAGAAATCGGCACTATGTTAACTTTTAGGGGGGTCTTCGACATATTTCAGAAGTATTTAAGGTAGATCTGGCACCTTGGATTGTTCTTACTTAATTATTTATCCATAATTTACCCTTAAAAGCTTCATTAGCTATAGCATGGCTGTATTCAACTGATTTTTTAGTTTTCAGTACAAATCCCAATTTGCTCTTCCCCAAACCCTCCCCCCTCAGTCAAAACTGCAAAATTCCAGGCAAAAGCAACCATTTAAAGTGTGATATGAGCAGATTGCAGAAGGATAGGGCAATAAAGAGGTTAAAAGAGGTTTAAATAGGTGAATATTTCATACAATGTAACGTCCATGACAGGACCTGTATAAACGTCCATGACACTAGTTTGTCACCCGTTAACAGGAGCAAAAAGGATAAGATGTCAAAATAACAATATACAACATTAATATAATCCCACTGCTATATCTATATACCCTTATTGGTTTTCTCTGTTGAAAAAATTCAGAGCATTTTTATATTGAAATTGTTCACTGAAACGTGTGGTTGTTTTTTTGTAACGTCATGACATTTACTTATTAATTCATATTTTCTTATAGATTTGAGGTAGAGCAATTCTTCATCCACTTACCAATAAGGCTCAACCCAAAGTATCTTATCAAAAGGACAATTAGCAAATTCATGCCTTTTTCTAAATTTTATATGGAATTGAAGTTAAAAAAAAAGCCTTCAAATGTAACATCCATGATCATAGAATTGACCATATGCATTGTATCCACTTGTTTTAGCAAACCCCTTTATTGAACACCACTTTTCAGAATAAAAATACCAATAAAAATCATCCTTGAATAATTGCCACATTTTTGGATTAAAATGAAAGCTAATATTATTAGTTATTCTTGTGAATTGAAATAAGATATGTTAAGGTTATGTTATAAAGATAAAATATTTTGTAATTTTTACTTTGAAAAAGTCATTGTCAATAATTTCAAAACATTGTTTCACAATAGTATATATAGGTTTTCATTAGGAATCAACTTTTTATTGAAAAAATAATTGTTTTTGAAAGGGTTGTTCAAAATGAATCCTTCGCTTAAATATATTTCAAATAGTTTTTCCTTCATTTGATCACCTAGGAAACAATAACTAAATCTCAATTAATTAAAATTATTTTTAAATGATTTATCTTAGTAAGCCAATGAAATTATCAATTTGAACAACTAGCAATTTTAAAATTAAAAACAGTATTATATGAAGTTTTAAAAAGGTCCAAATCTCTCTCAAGTCCAGGTTTTTGTCTTGTTGTTTTTATTCAACAGTTAAAATAGAATAATTAGTTACTAAAATCGTTTCAAATTCCACTTATCTGTAACATTGCTTTGCCATAATTTGATCACCTTGGAAACATAAATGAACCATTTTTAAAATCTGATGTCTTAAATTCAGTAAAATCCAATTCAATTCTCACAAAAATATCAAATCAAATCAAAAAGTAAGTTGTTAAATTATTACAATGACAAAAGATGCCTGAATCAACTGTTAATCACCTAATAGACCCTTTTAATAAGTCCAGAAGTGTTGTGTTTTCCGTGCTTGATGTCAAATTTATTCTTTTGAAATTTGTATAATATGAAAGGAATTGAAAAGAATAAATTTGATGTCAAGCGCGGAAATCACAACATTTCTGGACTTATTAAAATGGTCTAGTATATAAAATCCAAAAAATAATATTGATTGGTCACCAAAAAAGTGGAAATAATTTGTATCAAAACAGTGATTTCTTTTCTTTGTAAATGATTGGGCCCTCAAAGAAACAATTTCCAACAATAATAATTTTAAAAAATATATGAGCATTGTATGTTCTTTAAAAAAATAATTCACTTTTTGAATTGAATTTTTTGAATTATTTTTGTCTTGCTAATCAAAAAATGCTCAAATTGGAGAATATGTTATGTGGGATTAGCTTTAGCCAGCCAATTTTGAAAGCACAAGCTTGTTTTGAACAATCCGTGATTCAAATGACAATGAATCTAAAAATTGAACAACAGAATACAGAGAAAAAGAAGATAAAGGAAAAATAATTAACCATTTCAAAAATGTGTCATAACCACAAGAAAAATTGTAAAATGACATAAATTTCTATTATTTATAATGAGATTCAATGCACTGCACAATAAGAACTTCTTAAATTTTAACTAAAATATAATATTAGTCTTCAATTTTAGGTTAATTTAAATAACTTTTGTTTTATGTTAGGTCTATTATGAGCATGCAGATTAGTTGGCATTGCATTGGATAGATAGATAGGTAGGTGGGTAGGTAGGTAGGTAGGTAGGTAGGTAGGTAGGTAGGTAGGTAGGTAGGTAGGTAGGTAGGTAGGTAGGTAGGTAGGTAGGTAGGTAGGTAGGTAGGTAGGTAGGTAGGTAGGTAGGTAGGTAGGTAGGTAGGTAGTAAATATATATATATAATTTATTGTGAATATTCTGAACAAGTACTTATTGACTGAGTGCGAGAAAATATGGCCTGACCCAACTCAGTTAAGAACAATAGTTATTGAAATTGTACGTCATATCTCAATTCTGTCAATAGCAGTATTCAAACTTTTTGTGTTAAACAATCCTTATGGTAACAATATTTTTGTACATTAATAAGTTGAAATAAAAGCTGGGAATTAACACAGGAAGCCCAACAAACCCACATGAAAACCACTGCTCACCTGATGGTTTCAGAGTTAGTCACACTATATGAACATGTACAAACTAAATGATATGACGTCTGCATGTAATAAAAAATAAATGATGTTATGTGAACAACATAATTCTATTAGTTTAGGTTTCCAGGTTAGGTAATTAATTAAGTCTTTATTTATCGAGGGTAGCATTTAACAGCTAAAGGCCCAGGTAAACAGCTTCAACATTTGAACCACTGGCAATGTTGAAGCCATTTGCCACCCATTTTAACATTGTGGAAAGGGGGATGGCAATCAGTTTCAACATTACAATAGCTGTTATTACAGTTATATGCAAATGATTTCAAACAATGGATTCAAATCGAGGCTTTCGGGCAAACCTATTGTTTTCGCCCGAAAGCCTCAACTTCAACCCATTGTTCAAAATCATTTGCATATAACTGTAATAACAGCTATTCAACAAAATTGAACAGATATTGAAATCATTTGACTCTATCCCCATGCCATGAGCTCAATTACTTATAATTTATGATAATTTAGAATTTCTTAGAATTTCTTAGAATTTATAAGTTTCTTATAATTTATGATAACCTTTGTCTTCGTACTAACATGATTATTCTCCTCAGGCTCGATACATATCAGTAAATAATAACCTTAACTTTGTCTTGGTTATTATTCTCCAATAAACAGGTTCCCATTTAAATCTGTACTTTCCCATTTAAATCTGTACTTTCCCATTTAAATCTGTACATATGCAAATTCTGTTGATGTGTGCAAAACACACAGATCAACCAATCAGAGTATATTATTTCTGAAGTGAACTTCTCTGATTGGTTGATCTGTGTGTTTAGCACACATCAACAAAATTTGCATAAGTACAGATTTAAATGGGAAAGTACAGATTTAAATGGGAACCTGTTAATGTTTATCTTGCCTTTGGTGTATGCATCTTTTTTATATGCAGTTTAAATTATAAAGATATTATTATTATTATTATTACTATTATTAATTATTAAAATAGAATAACTAAATAAATATTTCAATAAATGTTCTACAAACAGAGGGTATAACCCTCAAAGATACAAAGAACTCTCAACCATCTCTCAATGTCCATTTGTGTAAAATCAGTTTTCTAACTCTATTTTCTAAACTGTAAGTACTTTTGGAGAATTGACAGTAAATAAGATTAAATTGTACTAATCAAATTGATGCTGAGCTACAAACCCAATGGCTGACTCATTGACTATCATCTGACCGACTGTCTGTCTGCCATACTGGAGGACTAATACCTGCCTGATTGACTTACAGATTGCTGACAGACAAATTGACTGATTTTTGACTTCCTACCGTGGACATGATTGGCTGGATAGTCACCTGAATGAGTGGATAGTAACTGACTAAATGAATGACTGACAAATGATAGACTGACAAAATGACTAGCTGCTAATTGACTTACGGAAATAAATGACTGACTACAGACTGCCTGATTCACTATTGATTGATTAAAACTAGTCACTGCAAAACCAACATCTAGACCGTAACAATTCTACTGGTAAATGCAGGGTGTTGTAAATGTTTCACAAAATACATCTATTTCAATCCAATTTGAAATCAGATACATGAGAAAAATATCATATGCCCTTGGCTGGAAATGATATATGGTATTTTTCTCATGTATCTGTAAAACACTTATACAGAACGTATTTCAATCCAGTTTGAAGTCACATAACAACTTGGCTTACCTGTTTGGATCCGCCTTAGAACTCTGATGATGATGTATTCTAATCATTTTATATCGTCCTATTTGAGCAGATGGTCTACTAAGATGATGACCCTTAGATACAACCCTGAAAAGAACCACCATACACAGTCACTTTTCTTTCATGTTTGTAATAAATGTAATATCATGTTATCTTGCAATTTATAATTCTTGAAAAATCTTATTTACTCTTGTAAAAAATGGTTATGTTTGTGTATAAATTTACAGTAAACTAAAAACGATCTGGTACTTGGACATAAAAAAGTATTTATTAAGTAAATAAAAATAAACCTTTTGCTCACTGTAAGTTGCTTGAAAATGGTGTATGAAGATTATGAAAAATACTTTTCTTTATTTTTGCTATTATGAGCACAGTCAAACATAGATCCTGCTCAAGATAAGTGAATAAAGCTTGTGGACATCCTTAAAAGATAGTTCTAAATATTCTACAAACCTTTGATATAAGTCGTCATCTTCTCCACCCCATCCCCAGAACTTGTTGGAGAATCCATTTATTTCTTCAAAATCTTTCTTTAAAAAAGAACCAGCACCTCCAAATATACTGGCATACGGTAAACTAATAGAAAATAGAGATAATCATTAACTTTGACTTCCTAACGAAAGAAATAGAGGGAGGGTAGGGAGGGAGGGACAAATAGAAGAAATAGAGGAGAAGGGCAAGGAAGAGGGAAAGGAGGGGGAAGCAGGTAGAGGGAGGGTGGAGTGAAGGAATGAAGAAACTAATAGCAGGCTGAAAGTGGGAAAGAAGTAAATAGGAGGGAAAGAATAAAGGAAAAGTGGGAAAACAAAAAAGAAACAATGAATGAAACTGGTAAGGAAGAATGGATAGGAAAAGGACGGAAGGAAAAAGAAGGCAGGGAATTGGAGAGTAAGAATGTAAGGATGAACTTAAAAAATGATAAAATTACAAAGAGGTTTGAGACTTACTGATAATTAAATTTATCTACAGCTACAGACATGTGTCTTGGTGATGTGGGACATGTATACAGATTACGGTCATCTTCAGGGATAAGATCCACATCATGGAATATAAAACAATTAAAATTTTTGAACTTTAATGCTTCCTTATAGCCAATATTGAACAGGATTGCTCTGTTAAATGGTGTACTGCCAGACTGTAAGCAACAAAAGAAAACATCAGTCATTTCTTTGTACATTTATATAAATCATCTCCACTGGGAGAAGCCCTTGTGTTTATGTGTTTTTTTCTGGCCAATATATTCATATTATTTTCTTTTTTTTTTTTTCAGGTGCCAGCACTCGATAGATATTTAATAAAATGTAAAGTGTAATTAAGATAAAATGTTGGAAACAAATTAAAGTATTGTTGTTGTCCTGTAGATAAATACTGTAAGCAATATTATCCAGGGTTCGAAATTCCAACCAGATTACTGGCTAAATGCGAGTTGAATTGTTCACTTATCGAGTGCCAAAATTTCAAGCAAACTGCCTTTTACAGTTTCAAAATTCAGATTTAAAAATTGTCTTAGACCTCGTCTACACGAATCCGATCCGGCTGAAACCGCATAGAAATATTTGCGTCCACACAAATCCGCGTATCCGGAGGATTCAAGTAAAAGTATGCGGTTTCGATGACCGGATTCACTGGATTCGTGTGGACGATAGGCCGATTCGCATAAAAAAGTATGCGGTTTCAAAAGTATCCGGATCCGTGTAGACAGGGTCTTACATAATCTCTGGTGATGGACAATCTGATATTTCCAGAAAATCAAAGGCAATTACAATTTTAATACCTGATAAAACACATGCCCATTAGGGGGGGGGGGAAGCATTATCATCCGTTTCCTGGGAGACTACCTAACTTGTACTTGTTTTTCTTTTTGAAAAAATATTGACGAGCTCAGAGTAATCCCAATATTGGGATGTAGAACTTCCCAACTTTTCCCAATAATGGGAATTTTCCCAATAAAAAATATATTTTTTTTTTAAATTGTGAATCCAAAATTGTTTCTTGTGACATAATTTATTCATAACATATTATAATACTATAAACAGGTTCCCATTTAAATCTGTACTTTCCCATTTAAATCTGTACTTATGCAAATTGTGTTGATGTGTGCTAAACACACAGATCAACCAATCAGAGTATATCATTTCTGAAGTGAACTTCTCTGATTGGTTGATCTGTGTGTTTAGCACACATGAACAAAATTTGCATAAGTAAAGATTTAAATGGGAACCTGTTTATAATACTAGTACCTGTTCCACTACTATAATTCTGTAGTCAATTTCTTGGCGTTTCAACATTGGATGCATGTGTCTAACAAATATTGCTAGTTGTTCATATCTCTTCCTGAATGGTATAATTAATGCCATCTACAGATGATATAGAAAAACAAATTAATAATGAAATCAAAAAACGTTCTGCCTGGGTAAAACAGTAATAATGTGGATGGTATCAATATTTTGTAATAAGAAAACTAGCGAAAATAAATTACAACATTTCATTGTCATTGCGACAACATTATCAAGTAAATGATGGTGCAAAGAGAGAATTATATATAGTGGTGGACAATGGAAAAAATACAATAAGTTAAACCGAAACTGTTTATTGAACTTATTGTATTTCTCTCTTTGCACCATCATTGTCGCGATGACAATGAAACGTTGTGATTTATTTTTGCTAGTTTTCTTATTAAATTGTATAAGCAAAGTTCTTCAGATTAGCTATCAGTATTATCAAATTAATAATGGCTTGGTACCTAGGAATAATATTGAAAATAAATTTGTGTCAGCTACTGTATTCACTTGAATAAGTGCCACTGCACTTATTATTTTTTTCTCAATCTCACTGTCCCCTTTTTGATCAGAGCTACGGATATTGAGGAGATAACTCAATGGGCTAGCGGTGAAATTAAAAATTACTTTGAAGTGAAGAATATAGCTTTTGGTAAAAATTTATTTCCAATGCTGTTCTAGAGTAATTATAGCATTTAAGTGTTGTGTTTATTCAAGGGCGGCATTTATTCAGAGGCGGCACTTATTCAAGTAAATATGGTATGCATAAAAAGCTATGATTTTAATGAATTTGAACAATTCGTCCATCCTCAGGGCTATACGAATGACAAAGGACCATGCAAGCTAACTATTTGTACTTATCATATTAAATTAAAATTACAACTTTAATTCAGTATCAATATTATTACAGGCACTTTCACATATATCTTTTTTATTAAATTATATAAGCCTATATAGACTCTGTGTTTTCTCCAAGATCTGTGCTCATCGTGGGAGATCACACAGTACTGATTTACAATATTTATGGAGTACAGGAATAGAAAAAAGTACAAATACAAAAGTACAAATATTGACATAATGTAAAATATGTGTCTTTTGATTGATCAGATGCTCTAAATATCAACTGGGATATAAAGTATTACTATTAATAGTTACTGTACTTCATTTTGTTGAGTTCATTTTCTTTGGAATGTGCACTAGGCCATACCTTAACTCTTGGTTTACAGTGTGTTGGTTTCCAGGCCCCACCTTTCTGAACCCAGCCTCCATATTCTTCTGAAAAATGCTTTTCAAGGTCCTCCATCTTGGGAATATTTTGATTCACATATAAAGGTCCAGCTAAATCAATAAACATAGTATAAATTAAAATAACATTAAAAGGAGTATTGTTTTGAATTTACCATGGCAGCTATAAATGATTACCGTACTGGTATTTCATAGCGTAACATTATTGGTTTTGACATAATTTATTCAACTATAAATATTGTGACTCACACTAACCATGCACACTCTAAGTTCATTCCTCAAAACAACAACTTCACACATCAATGGTTCACTCATGTGTCTCTCTTATTAACACATGACATCACACATAGAATATGACGTAACATTTGGTCTAGTGGTCAGGGGATCGAAATTCGGGCCTAATGGTGCCATGAATTGATAAACTTTACCTGATCTGATCAAGATGTATTTTGCACCAGATACAAAGCATAGATGGAAGTTTTGATTGATGTGAACTTCAACTCAGTATGAACGCCTCGACAGGTGAGAAAGTTAGAGTTAGAATAGGGTACAAACTTGACAATTTTGTACGGTTGGATTTGAAATCTGTTGAAAGATTGCCCAATTCTGGAGTGCAGTGGTCCAGTGATCCAGTGATCCAGTGATCCAAATTGCAGCGCGAGTTATCGACAAAGGAAATTGGAGGACAATTAAAACACTAGAGTCTTGGCACACTGCTTTGACTAGTGGAGCAGATAACAACTCTAAACCGCTCCCTGGACAATACTCTATTCTTTTGAGTGAACTTTAAATATTGTAATTTATTCAATCCAATACTTCAAAACTCTGTTAAAACTCTAATTACTATTCATAGTTAAAGGCTTGAGCCTGGGAGCCGAAAGCTCATCAAATTAAAGTCAAAAAACCAGAGAACGTTTACTTCTATTACCATGTATCCTGGTTTCTCATCTATTTCCAAATAATAATTTGTATTTCATATAAAAATCCTAAATATCATTGACAAAACTTTAATAGTTACTGTGCTGTTAATTTTAAATGAATGTTTCCCTATCTAATGCTTTCTATAGTATCCAAAATATAATGAAAAAAATTGGCTAAAAATTGGCTACCAAAAAATATGGTGGTAAATTTAATCAATCTTTTTATTTAAATTTATACAACAATTATTTATTACAACTTACTTAAGGTTGGGGGCTTTGCTGGACACAACTCCAAATTCTCATCATCTTCATCACCACTTTTAGAGGCAGGGGTATTCTCTTGCCCATCAGCTGTGTCAGTTTTTGGAGGACTACCAGTTGAGGTCGCCTGTTCTTCGGAGTCGTCTCCATCAGGCGATTTGTCCGACGGCTCCTGATCTCCATCACCATGTCCTCCTTTTTTACTCTTTTCTAAAGAAGTTTCTATAAGTTTGTCGACAGAATCCCCACCTTCCTGTTTAGAATTTGATGAATTTGGCGTTGATAAAACAGATGATAAACTGGTAGTTGGGCTTGTAGGTAGATTGTCTTGTGTTGGCATTTTCTCTGTAATTTCTCTAGTAGTTATCACCGATGATGGAGCTTCTGTCTTTAGAGTTTTTGAGTTACCTATATTTAATAAACTTAACACATTTCTGTTGGTGTAACGGACTGTATAGATATAAAACATAGCCAACGAAAGTACACCACATACCACGCTAACAGACAACAGAAGTTTCACCATGCGAAACATCGTTTCAAGTTAATTATCGGCCTAAAAGCCTGTCAAGTAGACCACCATTTTGATAGCAGCATATTTTTGTTTTTGTTAACTGTTGTTGATGGATAGCCGGTGGCCAAACATTATCGACAATTCAAGGCATAATCAATATAAACGCGCAAAAACTTTATAAGATAACTATGACTCGAGGGAAAGAAATTCCAAATGCTCAATTTTCATTGGATCTCCCCAGTTTCTTTTCAATCCCAACAGTAAAAAAACGCACAGGAAGCCCATTTTTTTTTTTTTTGCGTGAGATGTTAGAAAAATATCTGGGCTGGGTACCAGAGGTTATTGTCTACTTGCTTTAGGGTTTGTACATCTTAACGTTCAAAAAATCAATTAGCGACTTATACATAACTACAAACTATTATACACACATTAATGTGTTGATATTTCTGCCGTTATTTTGCTTTTTATCTATACCCCCACCCCCATATGGTAATATGAGGGTCCTGAAGGGGTAAATGGGAGCTGGGATTGGCCTTATTTTTGACTGGGAAAATGGGATTTATGCACTGGGACTGGGATTTACAAATAAAAGAACAATAGAAAATGGGAATGGGATTTTTGACTGGGATTTGGTCGAAATATAAACTGGGAAATGGGATTCGGACCCCCCCTTCAGGACCCTCTAATATCTGTGCAAGGAATTATAAATACAAGGGTTATAACTATAGACCCAAGATATATCTAGACAAAACCCTTGAATTGGTAACTGAGGGGTTTAAATCCGAAATGCATCCCTATGAATAACAAAAAATAAATCAATGCAAGAAATGTTCATAGATACCAACAGCAGAGATATCAATTTTATCGAATTTTCTGATATGGATTTTATTATGAACGGCTTTTCAAGAAATCGATTTTATCCTTTTGAATAGTTTTTTAATATTGATTGTTATTATATATATTAGCCATTATATCACTGCCACGCCCATCAACACAGGGGTCAGGTCCCTTTTAGGGGTCATTTTCAAAATTATGACGAACATCCCTACTTGCTTTAGGGTTTGTACATCTTAACGTTCAAAAAATCAATTAGCGACTTATACATAACTACAAACTATTATACACACATTAATGTGTTGATATTTCTGCCGTTATTTTGCTTTTTATCTATACCCCCACCCCCATATGGTAATATGAGGGTCCTGAAGGGGTAAATGGGAGCTGGGATTGGCCTTATTTTTGACTGGGAAAATGGGATTTATGCACTGGGACTGGGATTTACAAATAAAAGAACAATAGAAAATGGGAATGGGATTTTTGACTGGGATTTGGTCGAAATATAAACTGGGAAATGGGATTCGGACCCCCCCTTCAGGACCCTCTAATATCTGTGCAAGGAATTATAAATACAAGGGTTATAACTATAGACCCAAGATATATCTAGACAAAACCCTTGAATTGGTAACTGAGGGGTTTAAATCCGAAATGCATCCCTATGAATAACAAAAAATAAATCAATGTAAGAAATGTTCATAGATACCAACAGCAGAGATATCAATTTTATCGAATTTTCTGATATGGATTTTATTATGAACGGCTTTTCAAGAAATCGATTTTATCCTTTTGAATAGTTTTTTAATATTGATTGTTATTATATATATTAGCCATTATATCACTGCCACGCCCATCAACACAGGGGTCAGGTCCCTTTTAGGGGTCATTTTCAAAATTATGACGAACATCCCTACTCTCTTTTGAATGAGAGTCCCTGCCCCCCACTAATCCTCTATATGTAGGTGTTATAGAAAAAAGCGAAATAACTACAAAATCGGTACTATAGTAAGTTAGGGGCTTGGGCTACCTGTGTTATTTTATAAATTTTATGACACGCCCACCCAACTCATACGCAAGAGACTGGTACCCAGTGTCTCGCGATGCTCACAGAAGAAGTCGAACTGCAGAAGGAAAAGTTTGACACAACAGTTTTCAGCAGTGGTATATTTGAACAAGAGGCCTTACAATTTATGCTGAATCAAGGCAAGTTATTGTAGTTATTATAACTGTAAAGATCTCGGTGTAAATTATCGTTTAAGGTATCTATTTGGGTTTATTTGTGAGTGGAAGTCGAAGATCGCTTCCTGCCTCAGTTTGGTCACACTTCGCAAGATCCTCAATACTTCGCCATTTCAACCAAGTTTACATAGATATTGTGTTTATTTAAGTCTTTATCGAGTTGTTTTAATGTTTATACGATGCTAAACAAGTTTTAAAGGACCTTGAAACTGCTTAAAATGGGAAAAAGTTGTCTTGAATGCTATCTTAAAGAACGAAGATGTTTCAGAGATTTTGGTTTGAGCAGTCGGCCCTTGTAAGTGATGGAATTTACAAAGTACAATACACAAAGTGTAAGGCAGCTATTTATAAAATTGCTTTCGTTATTTATGATTCTGAAAGTTGCATCAAATCTTTTTGATCTGAATCTTCGCAGACATATTTCCTTTAAGCTCTGATATCTAGCTCAAACTCGTGTTATGAAATTTCCTTTTCCGTCCAAATAGTCGTAAACAAGGATGCTGGTAAATAGTGAAACTTCAAAAAATCAGGCACACCAAAAAGTCATCTTCTTAAGAAAACCTTTCAAAATCTAAACCAACAAAATCTTGGTTTCAAAATGAAAAACTTAGAAGCTCTTCTGTTCGTGATTTTTCTATTTTTTTGATGGAAACAAGCTGATATTAAAGCTTGTTTTTTTGGCAGAGTAGAATGTTCATTTCCGGGCGTTCGATTTGATCTAATGGAATTCGAAAAGAAAAACAGCGAAAGAATAAAAAACTTTTGCAAGGAAATCTTATTAATTAAAATAGGTTAGAAATGAACTGAAACTGTACAAAAGACATGATTACTTAGACAATCGTTATATATATCAACATAATGTATTTACGAAAAACAAACTGACATTTTCCATACTGACAATTTGATTATTAAATCAGCTGTATTTGCTGAATGACTTCAAGAAATAATCTGTATTTAATGACATTATTTGCATTAATGCTATAAGGGAACTAATAATTTATTTATTGCGAACACTTCAACGAGGAGTTCAAACAAAATCTCATCCAAGGCAACTATAGCATATCTGCACATGATATTCATGTAACTGATTTTTGAAAACAACACATACAAAACAATAGAAACAAGGGGAGATGGATACTTTCAACATCATGTTTTCGGCCGGGTATTCTATAGTAAGTGTACTATTATATCTGTTACATTGACACTATGTATTATAAATACTCTTTATTTAATCTAAAAAGTAACTATCAAGGTATTATATTTAAGTATATTACTGAACCAGCAACATCAAACATACATGTACACACACAGTTGGCTGGATGTTTAACTGTTTTGTCAGTCCAGTGCTTTACGCTTTTCTATAATGGTGTGTTCACCAGGGAAGAGTTGATAAGGTATATTCTCCAGATGGACAAATTGTAGGAATTCATCATATATATATAAGTCATGTCAGTGTGGTCTCTGACATATAATTAAAGTAAAAAAGCAAATGTTTAGACGTGATAATTTGGACTATAGAATTCTAAACAGGATCTGTGGCAACAGATTGAAAGATCTATACTTCAATTTTATGTCAGAGACATTTAAATGTAATCATAATATGTAATCATGAAATAAGTGTAATCATAATATGAATCCTAACTGCAATTATAATATCTTTAGTTGTTAAATAACAAACTTTATGTTTGATTGTTTATCAGGTTCCGGCCATTAAAATGAGCAGCAGTGGTCCTTCACCTGAAGCAACTATTGTCAAAGTTGGTTGGCTGCAAAAAAGAGGTATCAATATTCTTTAGTTCATTTTTATGTTAAACATATGGACTTCCCATTGGCTGTACATGTACACGAATGACAAAGTGATGTACAATAATTGTACATTTTACATGGTAAAACTGGAAGAAGTTACCAATTCTTCCTAGCCAGTGTCTGATATTCGTGTTTGTCAAAGGAGTTGGACTACCGATATCAACCTAACATCATTCCAGTCTACCCATCGCCTGATGAAGACTAGCAGTAGCAGTCAAAACGTAGTGATCAAAACCTCCAACATACATGAGACAAACAAATGACTTTAGACAAGTGTTTGATACTCAAGTATCATGGACAGAATGGCCCCTTGATCGTATTGAACATATATACTTAATTTTTATACATATGATTATTTATTTCATAGGTGAATATATCAAGAATTGGAGGCCCAGGTATTTTCAGTTATGGAGTGATGGTAGTTTTATTGGCTGGAAGGAGGTCCCAAAGGGCAAGGATGTTGTTCCATTAAATAACTTTACTATAGCTGGTAAGCATCTTTAAAATAATGAAATACTTGTATTAATTACAAATTTTTACCTCTGGGCAATCTTATTGTAAATTTATTTTAAACTGTATGTAAATTTGTGTTTTTTTTTGTCTTTTAGAGGCACAGATATTAAGAGTAGATAAACCAAAAAGTAATTGCTTCCAATTGAGGTACAGTACATCAAATTCTTTGTAATATTTTACCCACTGTCCAAGCCTTTATTCTCAACTTATGTTGTCAAGTTTTAAAATGGACCTTAGTTGCTTTCCCCAAACATTTTCCCATTACAATGATTGTATGTGTTCAGTTAATCATTTCCCAAGTCTTCCTTCCCATTTATCAAAGCTTTACAAGGCAGCAAAGAAAAGTATCTTCAAAGAGGATTGAATTGGGAATGCTATAAAGCATTATCATTTCTCATTGTGCCATGGGGCACAAAGGGCCATAGATTTATTTTGAATGCAAGCAATTATAAATTTCAAATTGCAATCATTCTGTCAAACCAATCACAATGCATGTAATCCCCAAAGGAATCTGCATGGCAACCAGTATATAATACCTAACCTTACCTTAATTCTAAGACTATAAAGTAGTAGCATTCAAAATGTCATAAGACAAACTAATAATTTTCTTGTTCTTATAGGTGTCTTCAGTGGACAACATTTGTAGAGAGGATTTTTCATGTTGATAATTATGAAGAAAGGTAAATTTTTTAATCAATTTTGTACATTTGCCACATACTAGAAGTCTAGTCTCCCTAGTTAGTAACCAACACTTATGCATCCAACTTTCTGATTACCCTTACATTGATTTGAGTGTTTAATCATGTACACATAAGAAACTGCCTCTTTCTTGGTGTTGTAGGGCTCTACATAAATGGAAACAAGAACAAACTTAAGATTATAATAAGAAACATAACAATGCCCTGCAATACAAAGAACTCTTAAGCCAGAATATAGAGCAAATTTCATGACTGTAAAAAAAATTCAGTGCCGTGTGGCTGCCTTGCTGTGACTGCATGATGTTTCTAGAATTTTGATGAAACTTGCCATGCCTTGACTGTGTTAATGCTGTGAGCTTTTCATTGTCATACAAAACCTGCTTTTATCTTGTATAAACACCAAGAAAGGCCCTGAAAAGGTTAATATGTACCTTGTTACAAAGGCGAGGACAACAAATCCAACTAACATGTTATCCATGTCTAGAGCCATGCTACAATCTTGGACAAAAGTAGTTGAGACATTCGCGCGCTTTGTACGAATAATGTAAATAACTGTCCGTCTTGCTAACTAACATTAATTTGATCGCCCTCCCCTCCCCCTCCATTCAATGTTGGATGTTGGGATTGTCTGGACCACTGGCATTATCTATCAATACATACAACATTGATTGGAGGGGGGAGGGGGAAGGAACAGCTGAGAAATTCTGACTAGGTCTCTAAAAACCGAAAGTGTCTCAACACTTTTGTCCAAGATTGTAGAGCTTTAAGTACCTGCAATTAATGTTCTTATGATCAATTGAATGTTTCTGTTTTAGAGAAGAGTGGATAACTGCAATCCAAAAAGTAAAAGAACAAGTAAAAGAGGACACTCAAGCTACAGGACAGTCCCAAGAAGATGAGGCTTCTCAGAAGTTGGTACGTAGAGATTGAAATAGAACTTTTCACTGTTCCGTTCAGAGATATCATTTGTTTAAATTTTGTTTCAGACACTTGAGAATTTTACAATGTTACGGGTTCTTGGCAAAGGAACATTTGGAAAGGTATGCCTTAACACTTATATATTTATAGGGTTTTATAACAATGTTATGCTCTAATTTGTGACCAATAATACTATTCATTGAAGGTTATGATGGCACGTATGAAAAGTACTGGAGAAATATTTGCATTAAAGATTTTGAAAAAGGATGTCATCATTGCCAAGGTGGGTACAGCAATCTTTTTAGCAACTAGTAGTTGCGGTTCCAGGAAGGGGGTTCCACATATAGAAGACTGGAGCGAGAGTAACCACATGTAGCCTAAGAGCAGAGAAAAGAGATTCCAGACGGTGTATTGTCATTACAAAGGGGGCTTCCATTGAACTGTTTGACCTCCCCCTGGATCTGCCAGTGATTAGATTGATTAGGTAGCCTGTGTTCTAAGCTTTGGATCCAAATGCTTTTTGGAGGTTAGTCCTCTTTCAATTCTCCTTGCACCACCAAGATTAGGACACTTGCTTTGCAGGCTATTTATTAGGTGCCCATGATCTCTCATATATGTACTATCAAGGGAAATTACTCCCTTACAATGCTTCCTTTCACTGTTTTACATTGGATCTAATCTTTTACAGGATGAAGTAACTCATACATTAACTGAAAACAGAGTTCTACAATTGTCGAACCACCCTTTCTTAACGGTAAGCAACTTCATGCATGTTCTTATATTATGATCTGCTATTGTCATCCAGTGCCTTTCAAAATTATTATGTAATGTTTACAACATGAGCAGCCGTGTTGTATCGCCGATACAACACGGATGCGAATGTTGTAAACGACTTAAAAAACGTCTACTTAGGTAAGCTCTTTCATATTTTACCAAAATTTTCAAGATTAAAATAAATTTCGGCGTGGAATAACAAGTTAAAACTTATGCAAATCAGGATATACAACACTAGTGTTGTATCAGATTTACAACACTTGTCATGGTCATGGTTTCTTTTGAAAATGTCTCATTAATTATTCATGAGTTTTTTAAATAAATTTGCAACCATCCAATGGTGCTGGCAATCAAAAGCAATTATTAGTCAGAATTTTAATTGACTATTAGTACACAATGTATAATTTATTGTAAAAATGGCTTTTACACATTTGCATTTGATCTTTAAAAATAAATAACCACATTAATTCTATAATTAAAGAATTGAAATACATTTGGTGTATAAGTGATATACAGATACATGAAAAAAATATCATATGCCCTTGGCAGGAATGGAGCCCTACAATTTCGGCTTTCTATCTAGTCTGATGTGTTAACATGCACTGAACCACAAGGACAAACCACACTGGATATGCAGCCAGACAATGTAGTATTAGGGCAACTGTGGGGGTCCCAGGGTGATATTAATCTCTTAGATAAATTTGAACACCGTAAGCTAATGTACACCCATACATTTGTAATTATGCTATATTATAATTACATATTATGAAAGGTATATTCATTTGTTAACTAATTGGTTCTAATTTAGATATTTGTTGATGAGAATATTACTTTTTATTATTAGGAATTAAGATACTCATTTCAAACCTCTGATAGACTGATTTTTGTCATGGAGTATGTAAATGGTGGTGAGGTAGGTTTTCATAATTATACAATTGCAATTTAGAATTATTGTCCTCATTATCATTTAGAATTTCAACCATCATTGTCATCATCGACCACATTAACTATCATCATGATGGCCATCATCATCAGAATAATAATCAATCATATATCGTAATTAGAATGATAATCATTATTATCGGAGTTCTAATCATTATTTTCATCATGAGTAATGATAAGCATTAGAGTAATCATCATTGTTGTTGCTTAATCATCATCATCAATAGCATATTATGTATCATTACCAAACCATATATATAATACTGAACAGTAGTTTTTGTATTCTGAAATAGTAGTTGTCAGCGGAGCAGCTATCTGTACACTACAGTTTTATGTCTTATTTTTACATTTTAATATTCTTTTCTTTTTTAAATTCCAGTTATTTTTCCATTTATCAAAAGACCGGGTATTTTCTGAGGAACGTTCAAAGTTCTATGGTGCTGAAATGGTTCTGGCCATCAAATATTTACATGACCATCATATTGTCTACAGAGATTTAAAGGTAATGCCCAAACGACTATCAGAAATATGTATGTATGTATCTTTAATTGTAAATTTTGTGTGTTTTTTTTTTTCTTTGTTGTTAGTTATTAATAAAAAATAAAAATTTAAAAAAAAAACTGTTACCACACATGGTGCTATACGACAGACCTGAGACTTTTGCATGTGAAAAAATTTACGGCTTTTAGCATAAAACTTTGTTAGATATGACGTTTTGACTGCCGCAGTATGTTAATGTGGCAGCCTTCATCAAAGTGATAAGTTCAGAAGCATGCCAGTCTATTGTTGTTTTTTTGCCTGTGTTGTCACAGTCATTAGTCATTGATAATATTGCTGAGGTCTATAATCAACAGGTTCCCATTTAGATCTGTACTTTCCCATTTAAATCCGTACGTATGTAAATTTTGTTGATGTGTGCTAAACACACAGATCAACCAATCAAAGAAGTTCACTTCAGAAATGATATACTCTGATGTTTAGCACACATCAACACAATTTGCATAAGTACAGTTTTAAATGGGAAAGTACAGATTTAAATAGGAACCTGTTAATCATGCTTATCCATATTTTACTTTGTCATATTTCAGCTTGAAAATCTTCTCCTGGATGCTGAAGGTCACATTAAGATCACAGACTTTGGTTTATGCAAAGAGGAAATTGCTTTTGGAGCAACAACAAAAACATTTTGTGGAACCCCAGAATATCTAGCTCCAGAGGTTTGTTGACCGATATTTTTTGACTTCAAGATAATATAATAATATTATTTTAAATATCGATAATTTTAGAAATATATTCATCTTTATGTTTTTCTGAATGCCCTAGGTATTAGAGGACAACGACTATGGGCGTAGTGTCGATTGGTGGGCACTAGGTGTGGTTATGTATGAAATGATGTGTGGCAGATTACCATTCTATAACAGAGACCATGAGGTCCTTTTTGAGCTCATCCTGACAGTAAGTATTGTAAATTTGTTGATTTATATTATATCCTTGGTACATGTTGGTAAAAATCATGGGATCTGACCAGGATCTGTGCAAAATTAAGGATCTTTTGAAAATGGATCCATTGCCTGGTCCATTGGCAGACTATTTGAATTTACACAATGTTACTACAGTTTCATATCATTTTAATGAACTATTAAAACATTAAATTCTACTTGTCTTTTAAAGGAAGATGTCAAGTTTCCTTCAAGGATATCAGAAAAAGCCAAGAGTCTTCTTGCTGGTTTACTGTGTAAGAGTCCAACAGAACGGTTGGGTGGTCAAGTAGATGATGCTAAACATGTCATGGCACATTCATTCTTTGATAGCACCAACTGGGATGACATCTACCATAAGAGGGTAAGTTTGGAGTACATACCTTGCAGCATGGTCAAGTGGGCAGATTGGGAACATGAATTTTCCCTTAGAAATTTCCAACTGGAATATTGGGACCGCCTTTTCAGATGAAATAGATATTTTGGTTATTTTCTAATTTGTCAAACCGAAAAAGTACTTACCATTTACCTTACAATCAAAAATCCCATATATATTTTTGTAAATGGTAAACCCTCTATAATTATGTATTAACAGAAGCACCTATTAGTGTGTATAGCTAGTTCCAACAGGGAAATCTGATGGTGAAAATTATCAATTTTATTCAGTAATCTTGCCAGTTTGACTAATTAATAAGGATATTTGTTGTTTATATTCTAGATCAAGCCCCCATTCAAACCAGTTATCAAGTCAGAAACAGATGTTTCCAATTTTGATGAAGATTTTACAAGTGAACCAGTTCGTCTTACTCCTCCAGAAGGAGGTACTCATCAATGTTATCCTGTGTTATTATTTTATAATGTCAAGTGCACACCATTTATCTGGCAGTTCGCTGCAATGCCACAAATCTGTGAAACAAAACTAAAATTTAATTTTTCATTCATCATCTAGTTTGAAATTCTCAGTTATTCATTGTAAGTTAATCACTTTAGACTGAAAGGTAGAACATCATATTCACTAACTTAATAGTAAAAATGTAGTGATTGTTTCACTCCAAGTCTCAAACTCAATTCACGCACACAATTTGGGTCACATGGGTGGGTTTTGAAACCTATTGAAACACAAGTTGAAAATCACTAGTTGTTTTGCAAATATTTTCTTCACTAGTGTGCATGCACACATGCATGCAGATATGAATAGTTTGTTGAAGAAGTTATTCCAAAAACTTCAGGGGCGGATTCAGAAATTTGACAAAGGGGGTAAACTTTGATATCCTTTTGGCGGATAACAGTAGACAAGAGCGCAAAGTTTGTAATGTGCCCGCTTTTCTTTTCTAAAACAGGACTTTACTGCAAAAAGGGAAAAGTCACCCAGTTTACACCCCCCCCCCCCCTCCCCCCCTAGTCCGCCCCTGAACTTGTGCTTCATGCTTCTTCAGGGTTTCCTAAACCCTAATAAAACAGCTGTCATTTTTGAGATATGACTAAATGCACTTTACATACATGTTGAAGTTGTTCTTTCTTTGTTCATTTAAGATCACCTGGGCAGAATTGTTGAAGATGAAGAAGACACCTCATTTGAAAAGTTCACGTTCATACCAAACTCCAACCTTACATCATGATGGCACAATACCATCGTCATTCAATTGACACACCTTATCAATATTCATTAATTGAACATAATTTAAATCAATGATAGGGCATTGTTATATAAAAAGGTAGATCTGTTGATTTCACTGCTATTTTTTCCTACCACTAATGAAGAATTGAAGTCATTGATTTTATAGTTTTTGTTATATTTTTTTATACATACTATTGATAACTAGTTTCTACTGTTTTTCCTATATCAAAAAAATACTTTAAATTAATGTGTCTTTAGGTTTGTAGATTTTGAATCTTTAATCAAAGTGAGATCAGGCTTTTTGAATGTAGTTCCACAGCGTACCTTGATTAAGTTGAATCATTAATCAAAGTGAGATCAGGCTTTTTGAATGTAGTTCCACATAAATTGTTCTTGTGCATACAAAGTACATCTAACGTTAGTTTTAAAGTACAATTTAGCATTCAATCATAATAGGTCATAATCTAGCTATTTCAAAAATCTTTCTAAAGTTCAGTTTCCACTTATGTCAGAATAATAACCAGTCAGAATGGGTATCTGGCAATTTTTGAAGCTGGATTCTTGATACCAGCCAAAATACAAACAGGAATCCAATTCCAATTCTGAATGTGAGTGATAACCCAGATTACAGCTACTTTCATGATATTCTGACGCCATAAAACAGACAACAAAAGTGATTTTTGACTTTCATGAATGAAAATACCAAAGGTCTGACTAATAATTTTTGATTGGAGTCAGTCAGCATAAGCCTGCTGTTTCATTTTTGACTTTTGAATGTTGTTGGTCACATAATTATGAAAGATGCTGTAAACCTTTTTGGTCTTAGAATATAGCACACCATATACACAAAGATAATCAATAATTTTGATATAGCTGTGTCAGTACTTCATGTGAGACTTCATAAATGTCCTTACATAATTATACTCCAAAACACTAATTTGTGAAAACATGGATTTATTCAAGGTCATTTTGTTGGTGACTGCATGAAGTACTGACCTATAGCTCAATAATTTTGTCAAATATTTTGTAAGTATTCCAATATATAAGGTCATGTTGATCATTTTTTATTTTCTATTTTAAGTAATTCAATGTAAGTTCAACGTTGTAATAAAGAACATACATCAATTTTATTTGTTTGCTTTTTGAGTGTGTTGCACTCGTCTGGTTACTAATTGTTGAAAATCTTATAATAGTGTATCAAAATTTTCAAACATTAGGGTAAACAAATAAAATGAATTAGTACTAAATAGCCCCTGCCAAACAACAGAAATCTTAGAAATCCTAGTTTTTGATCGTTTTAGTGCATTTTCTTTTAAGTACACTGAGGTGGGCAAACATTAAAATAAAATGCTCTAAAACGGTCAAAAAAAACTAGCCAGAATGACACCAAATACATTAATTTTAACAACAGGATTGAAATATGTTCAAATTTATTTCAATAAAAAATACGGATTTTTTCCTCACATATCTCTACTGTAAAAGTGAATTGCTTGGGCTGCCTGTGTTCAAATGTGTGAATAGTTGAACAATTGGCACTTATTATTTCACAAAAATAATAATAAATTGGTAGTATATGACAGTATAATGCAAATGGACTTTTCACGCTTGGCATAAATGAACTCAAAAACGATCATCAGAAACGTCCTTAAAACTTGGAAATCCTATTTACTTTATGATGTGAAGTCCAAACAAGCTATAATTTTTACAGCACATTACAGAAATGACAATTTATAAAATTTTATATTTTAATGATACTCTGACGTTTCTATGACGTCACAGATGACATTTCCTTTTATGGTTATTTCTTATCCTTTATCAATGTATTGATTATTCTAGTTGGTCTGAATAGGTATATTGTGATAAATATTTAGACGTTAACCGGATCTCCCACTGACGTTTCTAACTAGAGTTATAAGGGTTTATAGTTTTTGTGACGTCATACAATTTGACGTCATATTGAATTATAATATGACCTTAAAAGTGGTAAAAAGACGCATCTACTTAATTGAAATTTTCGAAAAACGATAAACAAGTGTTGTTACTTAAAAAAAGTTGTAAAATTGTTATTTGGTAAGCTTATATAGGCATTTTAGAATTTATGTGACGTCATAGTGACGTATGCAATATTTCTCACCTTAATATCTACGTTTGGGCTTAAAAATTCAAAAAACTAAAAACATACGATTTTAGGTCATGACTGGTGTAGTAGATGTACGAATTTTAGTGCGACGTTGATATAAACTCGAAAAGATGAATGAAGCGAAAGTTTTTCCAAAGGTTTTCAAATAATTATTCCCGCCAAAAAAATGGCGGGAAAATTATGGATATTAAGAATTTAATAACTTTTCACTGACTTGTCCAATCGAAAAACGGTTTTCGAATTGATGTTATCTATATCAAGTACTGTCATACAGTGCAGTTTTACGACGTTTGAATCAATTTGAAATTATATCAAATACCATTGGAAAACGAGGTTTTGACGTCATTAGGACGTCATAATCATAGCAATAACGCTCAAAATCATCAAATTGAATTTGTCTGATTTATTACTATATTCCTGCCAAGTTTGATGAAAGTCAAACGTAAACATTTTAAAATACGCCCAAATGATCGATTTTGAGGTCATTTATGCCAAGCGTGTTTGTTCACAAGTTTAGTGCAGGTACTTGGGGCTTAAAATAGAAAACCAAATTGGCCTGCCACTACCAGTTAAAAAAAAACATTAAAAGATGATATCTAACTAGTAAATTTTAATTTTATTATCTATTTGGCAGTTCATAATTATTTTTGCCTGCCAATCTTAAATTTGGCCATTGGCAGGCAGCTATTTTGAGCTGTAGTACTCCACACACTTCAATAGTACCCAGATTGTTTAGTCCACTCAAAATGTTACTGTGAAATATCCACTATTTCAAAGTTGGAGATACAATCCAAAAACCAACTGACAGGGACAACAGATAGTTGTTCATACTTATGTATTGGTTTACTTTGTGATAAAGGATCATATATAATATATCTTGTACATCGATATTGTTCACTGTCTGCTTTAGCATGGTAGGCCACAACAGGCAGGTCAGCAAGAGGCATTCTTGTCTTGTCTTTTGTTGGTAGAAAGAGTTTGTAGTCTGACTGTGATTTGGGTTCTCTTGTTAGGACTTTACCACCGCCATATTTGGCCAATTGGATTAAGGTGTCTTTGTTTGGTGTTTGTGGATCAAAGATGCCGTTGAAATAGAATTGACAGCCATCAAACAAGCCTGGAAGCTGGTGAGAAACAATGGCATTATGATAGATCACTTTGGATATTTTGGTTGAATGATTAATAAAATAAAATGAATCAAAATTAAGAGGCTCTGGGGAAACAATGAGCAATACTTTTTTCCCCTGGAGTCTCATTTTGGACCTGTATTGGGCACAATGATAGAAGAATCATTGCGGACATAACAAAACCTGGCTGTAACCACCCTCGGTGACTGACTAATACCAACACTCACTCCCTTCTTTATTTAGTACTTGCCTACTTACTAAGTAGCTTACTTACATACATACTGGGTTACTTAGAAACCGTACAGGTAAAAGTAACTTTTTCTTTTTGATAGGCTTCCATCAATAAAATATATTTGACAATAGTCCCCTTCAGTGCCCTGTGCCATCTTGAAAGGTATCCAGGCCTTTGCTTAAAGTGAATTGTCCGGCAAGAAGTTTAAATATCTCTTTCATTACAAGCTCAACATTTGTCTCGCTTCAATGGAGATGGTGCAGGGAACCGTGAAGGGGACTATTGACCACACAAAAATCATTATACTTCACTTTAACTGGGAGAAAATAACTTAAAACTTTCTCTGAATAAAAGTATTTTAAATATATACATACAAGCATTGTGCTTTCTGACCAATTCTCTTACCTGCTTTTCAGCATTGATTCTGGAATATCTTGTAACATCCTGTTTTCCTTTGCTTGTTCCTTTAACTTCATATTGACATTCATCAACCCATGATTTCACTGACAGACATTTTGTTATCCCTAGTGTACAATTATTATCAATAGTAAATTCACAAAAACATATGAGTTTTTTCATTACTTTTTTTAACCCACATCCCATGAGCAAATAGATTAGAAATAATATTTATTATGAACACTTGGTGTATTTGAACTCACTGCTTTATTTTGAGAGGTTTGAAGCAGTAGAAGGCTCAGAAAATAATAACATGAAAAATATTGAGTGTTCATGGCTCAAGATTTAAAAACATAGTAGTACTAACAAGGTTCTACTTACAGGAGAAAGAAACAATCCACTTGCCAGATAAAAGAGCACTAAGATATTTGATGGTACGTGCACAGTGACCTGTATCATTGGTTGCTGTTACCAAGTGGGTCACTAGAAGAATCATATATGGTCAGTCAATATTACAGAGAGTACAATAATAGGTGAGCCTAGTGTTTGAAGGTGTTGTAATTGTGATGCTAATTTGCCAACCATTGTAACAAAATATTTTTCTTTGTTCAAATAACAATATGTTTGGTTGGCAAAACAAAATATGTATGTATGTCCACCTATTATATATAATTATAGTTATCCTAACGAACATGTTGTCATGACTTTTGTATTTTAGTTGGAAATAAATAGAGTCCTTGAGTGATGATGACATGACCATACAAAGCCGCGAACATGCAGTGATTTTGATGGCAATATTATATTGTATTCAAGTGGTCATATCTCAGCTGCTATTTGATTGATTTCCGTCAAATTTGCTGTGTGTACAGTAAAAACCCGCATATAAGAACCACTCATTGAGATAATACATTTGTAAAACATTTTTCTTGCATTGATTTTAAATTTGGTCATATTCAGACAGTTATATTTTTTCAAATGACCAAATAAAGCTTGAATCCTTTCATATAAGAACCAGTCTAATTGTTTAGGCTAAAGTGGTTCTTTTTTAACAGGTGCTTAAAAGCAAATTTTAGCCTAGTGGTTCTTAATCCACTGGTTCTTATATGCGGGTTTTTACTGTATGTCCTTTTGTTTGTCAAAATTTGATTTATTTTGTGATGTCACATTTGAGGTCTATAAAAGACAAAAGAAGATCACACAAACTGAACTCTTTCTTTTCAATTGTTATTTCTTTCTTACTACACTATAACTGTCCTTTTTTCATGTCACCAAATTCTTACAACTAGGAGAACACAATCCATTCACTTTAGAATCATATCAACAGCATAACACCTTTATTCACATTTGACTAATCAGTGATTTGTGTAGACATATTGTAATCCTAGTGAAAGTCACCTTCATTTTCTCTGCATGTAATAGTAATCATTATCAATGGTAAAAAAATACAACATTTATCTTACACCCTTTATTTCAGTCTATAAAAGGTGACCTGGCACGTTCTAAAGATTATTCCATTGATTAACTTACCATTAGAAGAAAATTCTTTCACACACTTCCCACCATTAATTATTGTGCATTTTTCCAGAGCAGCCTATGATAAATAATGGTAATAACTTTTATTTTTTTAGTCATAATTTAACAGGCAGTATTTATTTTCCTACCTTTTGTTCAGGTTTCAAACCAGAGCACAGAATTACTTTAGGTGTTTGTTGTTGATTCTGAAAATACAGTGAAACGTTAATCAAATTGATATATGGCCTGTATAGTTAGTTAGTTAGGTTGCATGTCAACTTACCCTGCGAGCAGAGGTTCCTTTCTCTTACCTATAAACGACGAGAAAAGTTACTTTCCTCGTCGTTCCAGGTAAGAGAGAAAGAAATCTCTGCTCGCAGGGTAATGTCATCTCAACCTGATATCTTGAAATTTTGGCTTCCAAACATCCCTGTCCAACATACATTTGTAGCTGACAATTTTAGATTTCTTCAATTTCTTCCAGTTGAGTACCGGTAAATAAGTATTATTATATTAGCTAGTATCTTTTAGAAAAAATAATGTTAATCCAAGTTACAAGTAGATCTTTGTCAATGATTTGTAAAAACATTCTGGCAGAAAGTGAACTGGGATTGACTTATGGAATCAATCTACTTTCGCCAGCATTTCAAGTGCACATCAACTCATTTTACATTTAATGGAATCAATTTTCTTTATTCATTACACCAAAGAAATGTTAACTCACCAAGTCAAGGTATTTTAATTCCTTTTGAGCTGCTGGTATTTTTCTATCAGGTGATTCAGAAGATTTCAAGATGTTCCTCATTTCTTCTGTAACAGCATAGTCCAGAGGGGTCATTCCTTGCTTGTTTCTAGAGACACAACAATTGTTAAGTTAATGTTATTTAAAAATAATAATAATAGGTTTATTCACACATCTATACAAAAGAAACAAAACGACAGCAAAGTTTTAAATTTACTGATGAGTAATAAGGAGACATTATGGTATCTAACGTGGTGGACCAGGACAAACTCAAAAAGGTATGAGTTTGTATCAGCCTCAATACATTTCTTTAGTGTCTTTACATTATGCACCTATCAATGTCTTTCCCCAACAGGGGGAGTGCGGGCAAAGTCGGGCTATTGAACATAAACTTTGCCCATACCTGGGGCTGCTTGATGTTTTTTTGACAATTTCATCACAAAGTTCTGCGTCCACAACAGTAAATATATGAGTAAGTATATGAATTTGATGTCCCCAGGATACGGGCTATTGACAAAAAGATATGAAAAATGTCAATAGCCCCTGGGTATGCCTGCACTCCCCCCATTTGAGCAAGACATTGAGGTGCATTATACCGGTCTGAAAAATGGTGAACATGAACTTAGACCGGCCCAACTTTGTATCGCTTGACCAAAACAAGTGATTTTAGGACCAGTCTGAGTTTGTCCAAGTCCCATGTAATCACCGCCTAAGGTACCTTGCTGTCAGAGGTGCTCCTTGTTGAACTAACAACTTGACTGTTTCCACCCTCCCATTGGACACGGCATCATGAAGTGGAGTATCATGGTTCTGGCCACCAGGGAGGTCAATTACTGCACCATAATCTAACAACATCTTGGCAATGGCTGTATGCCCATGGTTACATGCTTCATGCTGTAAATAACATTAGAAGTAAACATTACAATCACAACTAGATGCCATCTGGATGATCACTCGGGCTTCGAATGAGACATGATGTCATTGTTGCTAGGAACTGACCCTCCAATTTGAGGACCAAGACGATGACGACAAAAAAAAGAACCGTTTCATTTTCTAGACTCGGCTTTTCCATTCACGGAAGCCTGAGAAATTACAGATCCATCTTGAATGTTTTTATTTAATCCTGTGATTGGTGCATGTAATCAAAACATTAATACTCCTATTGTTCTTGACTGTCTAGACTGTGTACTCATTTGAGCACAATGGACATTTGGCAAAAATGTATCATAGCTTTTTAAGATACACTTTTAGGGAGACTAGTATTTTTTAATATGCTGAGATTATATGCGTACACAACAAAGCCCTTGAGTCCTTAAAAAACCTTTCAGCTGTAATTTTAGTTCCTTACCTCATTTTCAAATAAACTATGAAAGACACTGTATGTGTGTATTGCAAATAAACTTATGGGTTAAGTTGCAATGTCTATCAAGTGAAGAATTATGTACCGGTACTTACCAAGGGTGACCATCCTGCATTGTCCCTGTCATTAGGGTTGGCACCTTTTTCAAGTAAGCATTTGACATTCTCTGTATTGCCCTAGTAGGATAAAACAATGCAAAACATGGTAAATCACATGGAAAATATTTCAGACAACAGAGAGATACCCTTTCTAATTTTCACTGAAAATTTATTCCTATTTACTTTTAAGAGATAATAAGCCATTTGTACATTTTTGCAGGAAAGATTCAACTGCTGTGGTTGTGGGTACAGTATGGTAGTATTACAGGCTTATAAAGTATAAGTATAAGTAATATGAAAGAAAACTGTGTACCATGTCTTTCAAAAATATCTTGAATGTGTCATGCTATCTCTCTTATTTATTGTTATCTACTAAATATAAATATTATGCATTCATCATTATCATCATTTGTCAACAGTATTTGAACAGCCGACTGCATTAAGTCTCCAAGTATTTCGGTCTTTGGCAGCACGTCTAATGTCATTCTCTGATAGACAACTGTTAGGGTCTATCCATTCCTATTATTTATCAATTAGACAAGAGAATGTTGTACACCCATGGCATTATAGATGCAAGCTTCTGAAGCCATTCATTGAAATCAGTGTGTGTGAGCGTGCAGCTCATGGGGAAATAGTTCATAGGCTTTTGACCAATAAAAGTGCACATAATAATTTTGCTATATAATAATATTTTATTATTCCTATTATCTATTGATTATATTCAAACTTGGAGCCTAGTATTATATGTCTCCTAGAAGTTTTCAATGAGGTAAACAGATAGATATGAAAAACACTAACAAACCTTTATTGCTGCTACATGTAACATCCCCTCTCCTCTTTTGTTTTTCTTTGCTAATTGGGCTGGTGATAACATCATTAAAGATGATGGAGAAAGCATCAGCTTGTTGCTTGGTGACGGAGTGCATTTTACACCATTCTCTAACCGCAAAGCTACACTTTTCTTCCTTATAGGAGTTGACACACATCTGTTTTGAATTTCTTCAGATAGTTCAGCTTCATTAGCTTTCTTGATTTTTTTGGAGCTGCTATTGCTGTTATTATTCAATTTCATGGATTCAGAATGGTGTTTAGATCTAGAGATATCAATTGATGATATGTCATTACTTTGAGTGTGATCTGTCTCACAATCAGAAAGTTTTCTTTTTTGTTGTTTCACTTCCTTGCTGTTTGACTTTTTGCTAATTTGACAAGTAGATACATCAGAGTTGTTGTTCCATAAAGAGTCATTGGACAGAGCTCTAGCTTTCTCCTTTATTGCTAATCCTGTAGATTTTCCTTCACATTCACATGATTTTACTTTCCCCACTGAGCAAACAGAAGAGCAAGAACGTGTATGGCACTTGCATGTACATGTAGATGCCCCAAACCTGTTTTCATTTCTAAAACTCTCTTTTAAAAGCTTACTCTCGTTATTGATGCCATTGTTAATATCTTGGCCTTTTCTTGTGCTTTGACATAAATCAAATTTCCTTCCAAAGCAACAGGCAGTGCATGGACTTGTTTGAGCTTTACATGATGGTCGGGAACCATGTTTGTTTTCTGGTGTTTTATCCAACTGTTCAGTTACATGGCTATCAAAATTTGCATCATCTTTCTGGTGTCTAGATGGGCTAGATATCTTTTTGGAGCATTTAAACCCAAAAGAATTGTTATGAATTCCATTTATATCTTCATTGTTATGACATTTGTTTGCTGCAGTATGATCACCAATAGCCAAGCTGTTTAAACCAGCATCATCTGTAATGTGTTCGCATGGACTAGCTCTACTTTCAGAGCAGCAATAATTATCAGAGTTTGTACCAAAAAGTTCAAATGAAGAGCTCAATGTGCTGTGGTCAGTCTCTTGAGAACTTGAAGAGTCAAAGCTGTTATTTATTTGATGGTTGTTATCAACACTTTCAGATTGACAACTGAATGTTTCTTTTTTGAGTTCAATATAGTTTACACTGTAATCGTTGAAGCTGTTGTTTCTATCATTCTCATTACGCCTACATTCATTAATAACAGCTCCATTTTGAATATAGCTATGACTGCTAGAAAAGCTGTTCTTTATACCATTGTCATAAATAACTACAGATTCAATAACCTTTTCAGAACCATTTTGGTTGCCATCATCATCTTGCTTTGTTGAAGTTGTTTTTTGACTCCCAATAGTATTTTGCATAGTTTTACATAGTGACACTAAGTTGGTGAGCTGTCTGTTGGGTTTAAGGTCTTTTATCCAAGCAAAGGAGCCACATTCAGGACATCTATTACTAACACCAACAACATTTACAACACATTGCCTAAAAATCAAATAAAAAAAACAATAAAAAAACTATTAGATTTTTGTGCATTCTGCTCAGGCGCATGCTTTATGAGAGCACACTGTATGTGCGATCGCATGTTGATCAAATAATGATGTCAATTTGTATTTTATAAAAGTAATAGAGAAATTGCTTTCTTTGCTGTATGCAGTTTTAATATAAAGCATGTTTTTGTGCATTCTGCTGCAAGATGCATGCTTTATTAAAGCACACTGCATGTGCGACCGCATGTTGATCAAATATGTCAATTTGTGTTTTATAAAAGTAATAGAAAAATTGCTTTCTTTGCTGTATGCAGTTATAAAGCACTTTGGGATTGTCAGAATACTATTTTGTCTCTTCAATTATATTGTGTTCTGTCAATCCCCGCAAGCTTTATAACTGCACACAGCACATGCACACATTTTCTATGTCTTTACAAAACATTTTGCCATTCAAGATTATTGAATGATTTATTTGAATGCATTAAAACAATACAGAAATCTGTTTTGAAAACAGATTCTTGTATTAGACAAGATGTTACAAACAATGACAATTTCATACCATTTTTCTGACCAAATGAAATTTGGTTTACAATGTTGATTATTTTTAGCATTTTTGCTTAAACTTATAACATTATAAAATTTTAGTTTGTACCTGCAAAAATAGTGGTCACATGCCTCCAGTGAGCAAGGTTCCTTGACCAAGTTGTGACTATAAAGAAATATAAAATACAATGTCATCTTCTAAGTATTTCCAAGTATCGCATTTAATAGTACGCCTCGAAAATAGTTCGATCGATCAAGCACTATTGTCAGTGTTGATAACGTTTCGCTGAAGCGACCAAAATTGCACTGATTCTCTGATGGATTTCTTTCGATTCGTTACACTGGGACCCTGATATCATTGATAAAATCATACCATAACAATACAATGGATATCCTAGGATCCTTACAGATACTATAATATTTCTTATATATTTTTTATCGATTAAAAATATTCAATATTATTGCTATGGCTTCGATGACTTCTCAATTTCAAGTTCTGACAAGTCATAAAGTTCACTTACCAAATTTTACAAATGAGAAGTCTTTCTAGCTTTTCTAATGCACCAGTTGTGTGCTTCCAACCAATCATTTTATAATTTTAATCTTATCAAACGAATTTGCTCATTACAGTCTTCGAAATTACTCGTTTTTTTAGTGCTGAGCGTCAGCAGAATTTTACAAAATTCGCGCCATCTTTCATTATCAATTCGCACATGCGCATCAAGGCCTCCAATGTTCTTCGGATCCAGACCCCAATCTCTGCATTCGACACAGGAAATCCGACAACAATTATGGCGTTCAATTTTGCAATCTAATTTTTTAGTCAAATTAAATGTAATCTTAATTCTTTCACAATGAATGTTTGTGTATTTCTAATCAAAAGCATTTGCATCAAAAAAATTAATTAAAGCATTTTTATCAAAATTATATATATATTATATATTATATTAGCGTATATATATTATATTAGCGTTTGTATTTATTTTAATTAAATATTATATATCATTATTTGATACATTCATTCATTCATTCAAAAACACATTCAATCATCAATCCATTCATTATTCATTCATTCATCCATTTTTCGTTCCGCCATTCAATCCTCCAATCATTTATCCATTTATTAATCATTTATTCAGAAGGATGTTGAACTTCTTAGTACTTTCACTTATTTATATTATATATTGTACACGCAATTCAGCTGACTAGCTGCAAGGTGTCTATCTATCTATCTAAAATCCCTTTTTTAACACTATTCATTGGCATATTAAGATGTGATCAAATGTACACTTAATGTACACTACTAAATATAATGATATAATACTGATATGTTTGTTGTACTGAACTATGTCTAATAATCAAAAATTGGAAGTACCAGCTGAAGGCAGGGCCAGGAGAAAGTAAGATTGGATTCAGTTTTTTTCTTATGGAGTCAAGAAAACTTCATTTAAGGACGCTCGCTGCACTTGAAAAGGCCAAGTAAATGTCAATTTGCTGAGACTTTGCCAGTTGATACAATTAAATGAGGGACATCAAATAAGCTATAAAGAATTGGGGGTCACCGTCATTTTTTTTTTTTTTGAGAAAAATGCATGGCTTTAAAGTTGGATATTTGGTTAATTTCGCAAGCAAACAAACATGTTTTAATCCCACTTATTCATGTGTTTATTATTCTTAGCAATTCTAGTTTTTAGTATTTTTCTGTATTATATTTTATTTTTGAGGTGGAGATGATTAAATAAATAAAATAAAATATAAGGTGAATTCAGAGAAACCAGAACTATCGATTAGTCATGATAAGGTTCCCGATATTTAAAAAAAAAAGAACCCACTACAACTTGTGCATGGGTTGTCTTGGATGAAACTCGCTTGCAATGCGATATCAAATTGAATGCGCGAGTTGGCTCTACTCCCCACTGGGAATAAGAACAATAATATTAGCATAACAATAAACCTGCCCTTAAAGACTAGAATTTTTTCAATTGTATAAATCGAGTGTTGCTTAGTTAGTCTACGTATAGGAATTACCATTTATAGCTTAGGGGCTGGTTCTGTCCTCCCTCCGGACGAGCTGAGCGGGGGAGAGGAGTGCGCGAGATTTTTTTTTTGATATATATTTTTCTTTTTTTCTTATAAGAACAGACTTTTTCATTCAAAACGTTTACAAACTAAAATTGTTTGACCTTTACATGCGATGTTGTATATATTGGCAGGTAGGGAATTCCATGTTTTTTCCCATGTATAGCGAAACGACGATTGGTACTTAGCAGTTGTTGCTAACGGTAAACGGAGCAGATCTTTGCTTCTAGTATTGACTTGACTACAAAACCGGAATTCATTTAATCTAGGTATGACTGGGCTAGATTATTTAGGCATTTGTATACCAGCATACAATTGTGAAAAGTTCTTTGAGACTCAAGGCCGCTGGGCCAGAAGAAAGTAAGATTTAATTCATTTTGTCTGATTTTTCTGCCTCAATAATTACCGCAGCGCGTCTCTGTAACCCGTCTAAGTACTCTTTCCTAGTGTTACTGCATCCATTCCAAACGCAAGAGTAATAATCAAAAAGTGGAAGTACCATATATTGAGTTATACAAAGTGATACATGCATCTCGTGGAATAACCTTACGTGCCTTCCGAAGGATACCGAGCCTGGACGATATTTTACTTGCAAAATGATCAATGTGATCATTGCAATTGCAGGAGTGGCATGGATCGAGCACAACTCCAAGGTACATATTCATAGAGAATATGCAACAATGGTCTTGTTTTAAATTGGTTTGCTTATGGAGTCAAGAAAACTTCATTTAAGGACGCTCGCTGCACTTGAAAACGCGAAGTAAATGTCAATTTGCTGAAACTTTGCCAGTTGATAAAATGAAATGAGGGACATCAAATTAGCTAAAAAAGTTGGGGGTCACCGTCATTTTTTTTTGTTGAGAAAAATGGATTTAAAGTCGGATATTTGGGTATTTTTCGCAAGCAAACAAACATGTTTTAATCCCACTTATACATGTGTTTATTATTCTTAGCAATTCTAGTTTTAGTATTTTTCTGTATTATATTTTATTTTTGAGGTGGAGATGATTAAATAAATAAAATATAATATAAGGTGAATTCAGAGAAACCAGAACGATTTATAAGTCATGAAGAGGTTCCCGATATGAAAGAAGCACCCACTACAACGTGTGGGTTGTCTAGCTCGAATGAAACTCGCTTGCAATGCGATATGAAATTGAATGCGCGAGTTGGCTCTACTCCCCACTGGGAATAAGAACAATAATATTAGCATAACAATAAACCTGCCCTTAAAGACTAGAATTTTTTCAATTGTATAAATCGAGTGTTGCTTAGTTAGTCTACGTATAGGAATTACCATTTATAGCTTAGGGGCTGGTTCTGTCCTCCCTCCGGACGAGCTGAGCGGGGGAGAGGAGTGCGCGAGATTTTTTTTTTTGATATATTTTTCCTTTTTTTTCTTATAAAAACAAACTTTTTCATTCAAAACGTTTACAAACTAAAATGTTTTGACCTTTGCATGCGATGTTGTATATATTGGCAGGTAGGGAATTCCATGTTTTTTCCCATGTGCAGCGAAACGACGATTGGTACTTAGCAGTTGTTGCTAACGGTAAAGGGAGCAGATCTTTGCTTCTAGTATTGACTTGACTACAAAACCGGAATTCATTTCATATGTATGACTGGGCTAGATTATTTAGGCATTTGTATACCACCATACAATTGTGAAAAGTTCTTTGAGACTCAAGGCCGCTGGGCCAGAAGAAAGTAAGATTTAATTCATTTTGTCTGATTTTTCTGCCCTGAATAATTACCGCAGCGCGTCTCTGTAACCCGTCTAAGTACTCTTTCCTGGTGTTACTGCATCCTCAAGGGTGTTAAAGGGCAACTGCTGCAATTTTTTTGTCTATTTTTGTTAATCCTGGAAACATCTACACACGTAACTGAATGATTTTCTAAAAAAAAAAAAAATTTTTTTCGTCGTTAGAATATATTTTTTTCATTTTGCAATCGCTTGGAAACTGCCTTGTATTGACACGATCCGTTTTTACCACGTGATCCAATGACGTCACACGTGTGTACCATGCCCTCAGACGTTGTATAGACAGATCATGTAAAGAGGAGACTTCGAGAGAGATAAAAATGGAGAAGCGAAAAAGAGTACCGGGGAAAAGATGTGTTGTCATGTTTTGTGATAAGACCAATGCTGACAACGTAAGCATGCATCAGTTTCCTGCTGATGAAAAACTAAGAGCAAAATGGATCCATTTTGTTTTGCAAAAGCGCGATGCAAAACAATGGACTCCTGGCAGTGGCCATATTTGTAGCGACCATTTTAGTCCAAACGATTACGATGGCTACCATGCAAAACAAGCAGGTTTTGCGAGCAAACTGGTGCTAAAGAAGGACGTAGTACCCACCATAAATCCGTCCTTGAAGAAAATTAAGTTAACAGTTTCCTCAGAAGCAAGAGAAGCAAGCACCGTACGATCTAGCAATGCGTTGACAAAACTTCACGCTCACAGGGTAAGTTTGTTGTCGTGATCATAGTTCATCGATCTTAATGTCCTTATCATTTATTATTTATATTTTTCATCTAGACTTTAGAAGAAACGAAACTTGATAACGAAGAATCATGTGGCTTCGCCAATGAAGCAGTTCAGGCCAACTTATCGATGGAAAGATCGTTAGTAAACAAAGCAACGCAACTGAGTTTTCGAAAACCAGAGAGAAGAAGCTTAGGTAACTGAGTATTGTGCAACCTACTCGCATGTCTTTTATTAATAACCGAATTAACGCTTTTTTCTTTCGAACTAAGGTGTACAAGTTGCTACTAGCTGCCAGAGGGATGTAGCGATCCAGTGTGATCTGTTACCTGCATTTTCACGTGCTAGCATTTCTGAACCCATCGAAATCTCAGCTGACGAAAAGTCTGATTCTTCTGATAACGACTATGAACCGGATGATGAGTCATGTACTGAATCAGATGGAGAGATGGAGGATTCTGATATTATAAAGTGAGTCCACAAATTTCTATATTTAGTTTCCATGCTTCATCCCACCATCTCTAATGTCCAATTTCATAGACAGCCCACCCCTTTGGAGGAGTTCAAAATTATGTGACCCCCCCCCCCCCCCCCCAATACTTTATGGCCAGCCCCTTATTCTTTCCATTTTTAAGTTTATTAGACATGATTATATTCCCAAAGAATTCGCACACTACAAGCACCAAATATTTAATCATCACCATCACCATTGCTAGTATTTTTATTTCTTCTCTCCAGGCACAAAACAATCCCAAGAAAAAATAAAGAACCATACTCTGAAAAGAAATTCATTGTGTTTGAAAGTTGCCTCCTAAGCCTGTTCAAATCGTGTCCATCATGTGCAGGTGTGGCAAAGGGATCCTTGGTAGAAACGGTTGGTACACTGGTCAGAGTGAAGCAGCAATGTACTGAATGCAGTTTCGAAAAAATGTGGTCAAGTCAACCCACCTTAAGACGTATGCCAATTGGCAATTTGTTGCTGTCAACCTGCATTCTACTATCAGGTAATTAAGAGGGTCCTGAAGGGGTAAAATGGGAGCTGTGATTTGCCTATTTTAGGAGCTGGGAAATGGAGTTTAATGCACTGGGACTGGGGTTTATGACCATGAAAACAATAGAAAAATGGATTGTGATTTGAACTAGACAGATAGATATTTTGGAATTTGAACTGGGGTTTGAATAAAAGTTTGGCTGGAAAATGGGATGAGCAAAATTTTTATCTAATAAAAACATTAATATTCAAATTATTGTACTTTACAGGATGCTGTGCTTCTAAAGTCCTAAGAATGTTGGATTTTATGAATGTAGCAAGCCTTTCATCAAGTTCCTATTTCCGCCATGCGAGGTCATATATCAACCCTTCAGTAATCCAGTATTGGGGTCTTCACAAACGACATCTGAGTGATAAACTTAAGGCAATGGATACTGGTCTTATAGTGGCTGGAGATGGGAGATGTGACTCACCAGGTCACTCAGCAAAATTTGGTTCGTTTACCCTGATTGAGCAACAAATTAACAAGGTTATTCACTTTGAGCTTGTTCAGGTGTGTTTTGTTCATTTTTGAAATGGATATAATATTTGCTATGTGAACATCTTTTTTGGTTGCCTATCAAAATTGAGAACCAAAAATATGATAAAGTGAAAATAGATTTTTATGACATCATCACTTAACTCTTTCTCGTCCGCCCCTTTCATAACATCGCCCAGAACGCCTTAAATCGCCTAAGAATGATGCATGACTAGGGGCTCTTGTAGTAGCAAATGACTGAAAAAAGCACTTATAAACTGGATTTTAGCTCAATTCAGGGTCAAAGTGTTGACTCGGAATTGAACGAGCTAAAATCATCAAGGCGTTACTGGAAACCTTGAGCCATCGGTAGTTCGAAAAAGGAACAGTTTCCCTGACAACGCCTTATTTGGAAATGAAATCAATTTTTTGAATTTCTCGCATCAAAAATAGTCAAAAATCCAAAAATAATCGCGGACGACAAAGAGTTAAGGACTCTATTGACAAGTTATAAGCATTCATGAATAAATATCATATGATATCATATGAGAATTAACTTAAGATAACAGTTACTAAATTGGTTTTCATTTGAATTGTTAGAGCAATGAAGTAAAAAATAGCACATGGATGGAGAAGGAGGGGCTGGTCAGGTCAGTGAATGCCATACAGAATGCTGGTCTTGAAATTGATGAAATTATCACAGATAGACACAACCAAACCACTCTATGGATTAGAAGAAATCTGCCAAATGCAAAGCATTACTATGATATCTGGCATGTGTCAAAAGGTAAATAAAAGCAATCATTAAGTTTGTAACTTTCAACCTACAATATACAGAGTATGCCACAAAATCATAATACAGTGGTACCTCTATTAAGCATTCACCCTTGGGACTTTCCAAAATGGCCGCTTAATAGAGGTTGGCCACTGAATAGAGGTATAGAATAGGTATAGGAATAGATTTGGGACTTTTTATTGTGGCCGCCTAATAGAGGGTGACCGCTTAATAGAGGTACCACTGTAGTATTTTTTGAAAATTTATAAAGTGCTTAAATCAATAAATTTCCACTTGTCAAGTTATAAAATATTGACGTAAAAAGGCCATTATAAGTAATGAGGAATCATAATGATTATTATCAATTTAAATCAACCAAGTAAAAGAAGTTGTTTTCTTTACAGGGCTGTGTAAAAAAATTGACAAGCTTGCCAAATCAAAAAAGTTCAGTGATCTTGGACAATGGAGAGATTCGGTATCCAACCACATGTATTGGTGTGCCGCATCTACTCAAGATGGTGATGGTGAGAAAATGAAAGAAAAATGGAAAATCCTTCCCCTCCACATCCAGAACATACATGTGAACCCCTCAAGCCCACTTTATAAGGAATGTGGACATGGCAATTTACAAGGAGATGCTAAGAATAGACTGTGGATTACTCCTGGTAAGTATAAAAGCATTGCTATTGATATGGTATATTCTAACATGCATTCTATTTTCAGTACTAGCTTATTAATACTAATACAATTATTGTTAGTTATATTTTGCATATTTCATAATATGTGTAATAAGTCCATGATGTATTAATTTTAGTAGTCATCCCCTAAAGAAATCACACTGATCAAAACAGCAAATGCTTTTTGCCTAGGTTCTGAAATGGCTATCAAGATGGAGGAACTTATTTTAAAAAATAATCTTCTGGATGCAGTTGCAAAGTTGTCACCAAAGTATCAGACATCCACACTTGAGGCCAAGCACAGTTTGGACACACAATTTGTTTCAAAACACAATGCATTTTCATATTGGGGAATGTATACTAGGTAATGTAAAACAGTTAAAATGTTATGTTTTCTTGGTAAGAGCATTAACACTAAATAGTTAAAATATATACAAAGAAAACAAGGGAATTTGCATAATTAAATACCATTTAGTACTACAGTAAAAACCCGCATATAAGAACAAGTGGGTAAGAACACCCAGCCTGAATTTTGGCGTTTTAAGTACCATGTAAATAAGAACACAATCAGCCTGAAAAATTAAAAAGTATTCTTAAAAAATAAGATCAATATTTTTTCTACTGTTTTGATATTATTATTGCAGTCAAGATTTTTTTAAACTTACACATTGATATCATCTGCATGTATTGGTAGTCTATATAGTAATATATATTTTAGAAACATTTATTTTAAGAACACCTTTAAAGAACACCTTCAGGCTGATTTTTCAGTAAACACCCGTTAAATAAGAACAAAATCAGCCTGAACTCCAAAAAATGGGTGTTCTCATATCCGGGTTTTTACTGTATTTGAACGAGTGGGTTTTCGAAAAGTTCAAAATATTTGAGCTTTTTGAAAACCCACGAGTTCAAATTTATTCCAAATTGCATGAGAAAATCATATGATTTCCATTTAATAATATACATGAAAAAATTTCTCGATTCTGAAGGAAGTGACGTTGAACATGTGACAAAATAATTTATTCAACAAACCATAATTTTACACTTGCGAACGTTTAGAAATTCGGCTGAAAAGGCATTATATTTTATTTATTATATATATTTTTTTATTATTTTATTTATTATTATTTTTTTACTGATTTCATTTTTTCTGCACTGATTTCCTTTTTTCTGCACTGTATTTCCTTAAAACAGCACTGCTCTTAGCCAATCAGAATTGAGACATTTTTTCATATATGTTATTAGTACTATAATTTATTGCAAAATAAGCCAGTATTGATAATGTTTTTATTTGCATTTTAGATTGTGTCTTTCAGCAATTCACTACAACATTAATTCTGATAGGATGCAGAAAGTCTCAAAGGATGGCAGAGCAATGTATGCCATCAGATTTCCAAAATCAAAGAAAGGAAAGCATTCTGTTAGGCCTATCAAAACAGACCCTTCTTATGGTATGGTAATTAGCAATGTTCTATTTTTATGGCAATATTAATGCTGCCCTCCAATATCATCAGCTACTATGTTGCTCTTTACTGACCAGTAACTGCTATTTTTATTCATCATCAGAGTACTGCTTTGACATTATTGAAAGTCTGTTCACTAAATACAAAACAGAGGCACGTGCTTTAAAACTGTACATGAAGAACCTTAAGGTCAACACCCCTCCTCCTCTGTCTGCCAATGCTGAACGACCAGATAAAGATGAAGCAATCCTGAACTATGTCACGCGATATTACCAATCAACAATTGTACACTGAGACACAAAGCAATTTTCCTTGAGTCACATCTCATGAATTAACTGCTTATAAACAAAATATGGTATACTACAATCATTGACAAAACTGTTGGCATGAATGTGATAAAGTAATTTTAGGACTGCTGAAATTCCACTACTCCCCCCACGCAATGTTGAGGAGGGAGTCATTGTTTGGTGCTTATGTGGTTGACCTATCAATGCGCTATCATTTCACACCAACATTGATGTGGGGGGAGGGCGAGATTGTTTTTATACTTAAAATAAATGAAGTAGTCACTATGAGATAAAATACTAAAATCGTGCCAACTACTTTTGACAATGATTGTAGTGTCTATTGTATTCATGCTTACGAAATCAAAGGCATAAGTGCCTATAACAGCTTATATTTAATAACTATAATTATTATAGACACTACAACTCAACCAGAAAATTCATTTCACAATAACTCATATGCACAAAAGACCACTTTTTTGTATGATGAAAGTTCTAGTTGAGTGATAGTGAGTAACAGATACTACATAACAACAGATAGGCATTGAAACTTTGATCTTGTTTCATAAACACAGTGTAAGCATTCTGTTTTGGAAAACAGTTTATCTGCGCAATACCAATAGACCTTATTTGCTGCATTACAATGTTTTTACATTTCAGACCACATGTCATTCAAGAGCATAATTTATAAGTGCTTGTGCATGAGAAGACACATGAATATGGATACAACAGAAACAAAGAATTATATTCTCTAGGGAATGACAAGTGGTCTGACATGGGAAAACATGTAATGCAGCAAATAAGGTCATTACTTTAAATTTTGTACTGAATATTATCAAATAATAGAAAAAAGGATTTTGGTTATACTATTTGCATGGCATAATGTAACTATTCATCTGCAAACAAAAATCCTGTGAAGTGAAAGTTTTCCTCGAGTCCAGGGGGTGGAAAGTGAGCTCGAATACATGAAACAACACAAGAAGGTAATGGTACTCTAATTTCCTTCCCCAGGAACCCCATGCACCAACGAACAAACTGCCTGTATGCTATGTGCCTATTTTTCTTGTGCACAGGGCCATCATAAGCCTTGTTAGTATATTGCTGCCTATACTGGTACCATGCAGTCCTCAGTACATAAGTGTTTAGGCAGACTGCACTAAATCCTGGATGCTGTGTTACACATGGTGGCTCAACTTCTAATTCTCTGTTTTCAACTGCCTCTGAATTTAGCCTTTTTACTCTTTCTATTTCCTGACAGCAAACAGACTCCTCTCTCCTATCCATTATTTGGCAAAACTCACACAAACACCTACATATCAAGACCAGAAATATTATTAGCAAGACTCCAGTCCAATCACTGTATGAAGCAAGGGCAGCTTAAAAATTACATTCAAGTAAAAGGATTTCAATCTGTAAATAACTTATTTTTTTATAATAAAAGCTAAATTTCATTTATTGGTATCTTTCTCTCCCCCTGCGATCAAAACTATAATTCATGATCAAAGGGTCAGGGTTTTAACTCAAAGTAAGTTTTGAGGCTGAAGAAAAGTAAGGGGAAGAAATCATGACAAAATTCCAACTTCAAATAATACTTTTAGTTTCACACCGAAAAAGAAAACAAACTACAAAGGCTTCTTGTGGTATTCAACGACTCGTTCGAAGTTCAATTGAATGTTCGAATGTTCATAAATCGTCCCGTTTTAAATCTTTTCTTTAGTCAGTAATGTTTTTTTTTTTCTTTTCGAAAATAAAAGATTCTGAGTTTAGGAACGTTTCTGTGTGGTTTTCTTGGGTTTTGTGGGCCATTTAAGGAGGTTTTAAGGATGGTGAATTTCAACGGTAATCGATGTGTTATTGAGAAACCGTTATTGACAGAAAGCCCCCAAAAACACAGATTTCTAGTGTGGTAAGCCTGTGAAAATACAACTCATCTTAACACGAATTTATGAAATAATGTACGTGCAAATATTAATTAAGTACATTTTAAATCAAAGTTAATATTTATAAGATAGTCTGTACCAGTCTGTGTTGTCAAGACGATCGCTGTGATGATCCTCATCCACTGGCTCCTCGTGGCTGCTATCGTCGCTGCTATCGTGGCTCGTACCTTGCGGTTCGTACCTCCACGGCTGGATTACACCAAGAGGTTGTACTTCTCCAAATATTTCTTCCTCATAGCCCGAAGAATTCCACTCACTGTCACTGCTATCACTGAAACTACTGCTTGACGCCATCTTGGAATAAAACAACTTACACACGTGTGACGTAATAGATCACGTGACATGAAAACGAAGCTTTTGGTGAACGTATGCCTGACGGTACCAAAAAACCTCCGAAAAAAATGCCTTAACCTCTGTTTTTCAAATTTTTAATACTTTTATGATGATTCAACTGACTTTTAAGACATTTTAACAAAAACAAGCATTTACGCCGGCAGTTGCCCTTTAAGGCCTGGGTCAGACGCCATTTTAGCTAAAATCACTAATTCTAACTTTTCAACCGTTGCTTTAAAATATGGTCATGTAACTTGACCAAATGATTAGTTTTAATGAGTTTTTGCAATTTTTGCTTGTTGAATGGCATTTGGGTGGTCACGTGACCATACATGAGGTTTAGTATTTATCAAATATTCAATGCAAAATGGGGTAAATAGGGAAACAAAATAAAACGATTAAAACTATGTCATTAGAGGACTTTCATAAATAGCTTTCGATGTAGGCTTGGATTGGATGACTTCATCTGAACAATAGGGAGATATATGGATATTTGTAAAAAAATAGTCTGGTCACGTGACCTTTTTTGCCAAATATCTCCTAAAGAACCAATGATGGACAACCAATCTAAGCCTACGTCGAAAGCTATTTATGAATGTCCTCTAATGACATAGTTTTAATCGTTTTAATTTGTTTCTCTATTCACCCCATTTTGCATTGAATATTTGATAAATACTAAACCTCATGTATGGTCACGTGACCACCCAAATGCCATTCAACAAACAAAAAATTGCAAAAACTCATTAAAACTAAACATTTGGTCAAGTTACATGAGAACATTTTTAAAGCAACGGTTGAAAAATTAGAATTAGTGATTTTGGCTAAAATGGCGTCTGACCCAGGCCTTAACACCCTTGAGTCCATTCCAAACGCAAGAGTAATAATCAAAAAGTGGAAGTACCATATATTGAATTATACAAAGTGATACATGCATCTCGTGGAATAACCTTACGTGCCTTCCGAAGGATACCGAGCCTGAACGATATTTTACTTGCAAAATGATCAATGTGATCATTGCAATTGCAGGAGTGGCATGGATCGAGCACAACTCCAAGGTACATATTCATAGAGAATATGCAACAATGATCGTGTTTTAGATTGGTTTTCTTATGGAGTTAAGAGAACTTCATTTAAGGACGCTCGCTGCACTTGAAAATGCGAAGTAAATGTCAATTTGCTGAAACTTTGCCAGTTGATAAAATGAAATGAGGGACATCAAATTAGCTAAAAAAGTTGGGGGTCACCGTCATTTTTTTTTTTTTTTTGAGAAAAATGGCTTTAAAGTCGGATATTTGGGTATTTTTCGCAAGCAAACAAACATGTTTTAATCCCACTTATACATGTGTTTATTATTCTTAGCAATTCTAGTTTTAGTATTTTTCTGTATTATATTTTATTTTTGAGGTGGAGATGATTAAATAAATAAAATATAATATAAGGTGAATTCAGAGAAACCAGAACGATTTATAAGTCATGAAGAGGTTCCCGATATGAAAGAAGCACCCACTACAACGTGTGGGTTGTCTAGCTCGAATGAAACTCGCTTGCAATGCGATATGAAATTGAATGCGCGAGTTGGCTCTACTCCCCACTGGGAATAAGAACAATAATATTAGCATAACAATAAACCTGCCCTTAAAGACTAGAATTTTTTCAATTGTATAAATCGAGTGTTGCTTAGTTAGTCTACGTATAGGAATTACCATTTATAGCTTAGGGGCTGGTTCTGTCCTCCCTCCGGACGAGCTGAGCGGGGGAGAGGAGTGCGCGAGATTTTTTTTTTTGATATATTTTTCCTTTTTTTTCTTATAAAAACAAACTTTTTCATTCAAAACGTTTACAAACTAAAATGTTTTGACCTTTGCATGCGATGTTGTATATATTGGCAGGTAGGGAATTCCATGTTTTTTCCCATGTGCAGCGAAACGACAATTGGTACTTAGCAGTTGTTGCTAACGGTAAACGGAGCAGATCTTTGCTTCTAGTATTGACTTGACTACAAAACCGGAATTCATTTAATCTAGGTATGACTGGGCTAGATTATTTAGGCATTTGTATACCAGCATACAATTGTGAAAAGTTCTTTGAGACTCAAGGCCGCTGGGCCAGAAGAAAGTAAGATTTAATTCATTTTGTCTGATTTTTCTGCCTCAATAATTACCGCAGCGCGTCTCTGTAACCCGTCTAAGTACTCTTTCCTAGTGTTACTGCATCCATTCCAAACGCAAGAGTAATAATCAAAAAGTGGAAGTACCATATATTGAGTTATACAAAGTGATACATGCATCTCGTGGAATAACCTTACGTGCCTTCCGAAGGATACCGAGCCTGGACGATATTTTACTTGCAAAATGATCAATGTGATCATTGCAATTGCAGGAGTGGCATGGATCGAGCACAACTCCAAGGTACATATTCATAGAGAATATGCAACAATGGTCTTGTTTTAAATTGGTTTGCTTATGGAGTCAAGAAAACTTCATTTAAGGACGCTCGCTGCACTTGAAAACGCGAAGTAAATGTCAATTTGCTGAGACTTTGCCAGTTGATAAAATGAAATGAGGGACATCAAATAAGCTAAAAAAGTTGGGGGTCACCGTCATTTTTTTTTTTTTTTGGAGAAAAATGGCTTTAAAGTCGGATATTTGGGTATTTTTCGCAAGCAAACAAACATGTTTTAATCCCACTTATTCATGTGTTTATTATTCTTAGCAATTCTTATTTTTAGTATTTTTCTGTATTATATTTTATTTTTGAGGTGGAGATGATTAAATAAATAAAATAAAATATAAGGTGAATTCAGAGAAACCAGAACGATTTATAAGTCATGAAGAGGTTCCCGATATGAAAGAAGCACCCACTACAACGTGTGGGTTGTCTAGCTCGAATGAAACTCGCTTGCAATGCGATATGAAATTGAATGCGCGAGTTGGCTCTACTCCCCACTGGGAATAAGAACAATAATATTAGCATAACAATAAACCTGCCCTTATGACTAGAATTTTTTCAATTGTATAAATCGAGTGTTGCTTAGTTAGTCTACGTATAGGAGTTACCATTTATAGCTTAGGGGCTGGTTCTGTCCTCCCTCCGGACGAGCTGAGCGGGGGAGAGGAATGCGCGAGATTTTTTTTTTTTTCATATATTTTTCCTTTTTTTTTCTTATAAAAACAGACTTTTTCATTCAAAACGTTTACAAACTAAAATGTTTTGACCTTTGCATGCGATGTTGTATATATTGGCAGGTAGGGAATTCCATGTTTTTTCCCATGTGCAGCGAAACGACAATTGGTACTTAGCAGTTGTTGCTAACGGTAAACGGAGCAGATCTTTGCTTCTAGTATTGACTTGACTACAAAACCGGAATTCATTTAATCTAGGTATGACTGGGCTAGATTATTTAGGCATTTGTATACCAGCATACAATTGTGAAAAGTTCTTTGAGACTCAAGGCCGCTGGGCCAGAAGAAAGTAAGATTTAATTCATTTTGTCTGATTTTTCTGCCTCAATAATTACCGCAGCGCGTCTCTGTAACCCGTCTAAGTACTCTTTCCTAGTGTTACTGCATCCATTCCAAACGCAAGAGTAATAATCAAAAAGTGGAAGTACCATATATTGAATTATACAAAGTGATACATGCATCTCGTGGAATAACCTTACGTGCCTTCCGAAGGATACCGAGCCTGAACGATATTTTACTTGCAAAATGATCAATGTGATCATTGCAATTGCAGGAGTGGCATGGATCGAGCACAACTCCAAGGTACATATTCATAGAGAATATGCAACAATGATCGTGTTTTAAATTGGTTTTCTTATGGAGTTAAGAGAACTTCATTTAAGGACGCTCGCTGCACTTGAAAATGCGAAGTAAATGTCAATTTGCTGAAACTTTGCCAGTTGATAAAATGAAATGAGGGACATCAAATTAGCTAAAAAAGTTGGGGGTCACCGTCATTTTTTTTTTTTTTTTGAGAAAAATGGCTTTAAAGTCGGATATTTGGGTATTTTTCGCAAGCAAACAAACATGTTTTAATCCCACTTATACATGTGTTTATTATTCTTAGCAATTCTAGTTTTAGTATTTTTCTGTATTATATTTTATTTTTGAGGTGGAGATGATTAAATAAATAAAATAAAATATAAGGTGAATTCAGAGAAACCAGAACGATTTATAAGTCATGAAGAGGTTCCCGATATGAAAGAAGCACCCACTACAACGTGTGGGTTGTCTAGCTCGAATGAAACTCGCTTGCAATGCGATATGAAATTGAATGCGCGAGTTGGCTCTATTCCCCACTGGGAATAAGAACAATAATATTAGCATAACAATAAACCTGCCCTTATGACTAGAATTTTTTCAATTGTATAACTCGAGTGTTGCTTAGTTAGTCTACGTATAGGAATTACCATTTATAGCTTAGGGGCTGGTTCTGTCCTCCCTCCGGACGAGCTGAGCGGGGGAGAGGAATGCGCGAGATTTTTTTTTTTTCATATATTTTTCCTTTTTTTTCTTATAAAAACAGACATTTTCATTCAAAACTTTTACAAACTAAAATGTTTTGACCTTTGCATGCGATGTTGTATATATTGGCAGGTAGGGAATTCCATGTTTTTTCCCATGTGCAGCGAAACGACAATTGGTACTTAGCAGTTGTTGCTAACGGTAAACGGAGCAGATCTTTGCTTCTAGTATTGACTTGACTACAAAACCGGAATTCATTTAATCTAGGTATGACTGGGCTAGATTATTTAGGCATTTGTATACCAGCATACAATTGTGAAAAGTTCTTTGAGACTCAAGGCCGCTGGGCCAGAAGAAAGTAAGATTTAATTCATTTTGTCTGATTTTTCTGCCTCAATAATTACCGCAGCGCGTCTCTGTAACCCGTCTAAGTACTCTTTCCTAGTGTTACTGCATCCATTCCAAACGCAAGAGTAATAATCAAAAAGTGGAAGTACCATATATTGAATTATACAAAGTGATACATGCATCTCGTGGAATAACCTTACGTGCCTTCCGAAGGATACCGAGCCTGAACGATATTTTACTTGCAAAATGATCAATGTGATCATTGCAATTGCAGGAGTGGCATGGATCGAGCACAACTCCAAGGTACATATTCATAGAGAATATGCAACAATGATCGTGTTTTAAATTGGTTTTCTTATGGAGTTAAGAGAACTTCATTTAAGGACGCTCGCTGCACTTGAAAATGCGAAGTAAATGTCAATTTGCTGAAACTTTGCCAGTTGATAAAATGAAATGAGGGACATCAAATTAGCTAAAAAAGTTGGGGGTCACCGTCATTTTTTTTTTTTTTTTGAGAAAAATGGCTTTAAAGTCGGATATTTGGGTATTTTTCGCAAGCAAACAAACATGTTTTAATCCCACTTATACATGTGTTTATTATTCTTAGCAATTCTAGTTTTAGTATTTTTCTGTATTATATTTTATTTTTGAGGTGGAGATGATTAAATAAATAAAATAAAATATAAGGTGAATTCAGAGAAACCAGAACGATTTATAAGTCATGAAGAGGTTCCCGATATGAAAGAAGCACCCACTACAACGTGTGGGTTGTCTAGCTCGAATGAAACTCGCTTGCAATGCGATATGAAATTGAATGCGCGAGTTGGCTCTATTCCCCACTGGGAATAAGAACAATAATATTAGCATAACAATAAACCTGCCCTTATGACTAGAATTTTTTCAATTGTATAACTCGAGTGTTGCTTAGTTAGTCTACGTATAGGAATTACCATTTATAGCTTAGGGGCTGGTTCTGTCCTCCCTCCGGACGAGCTGAGCGGGGGAGAGGAATGCGCGAGATTTTTTTTTTTTCATATATTTTTCCTTTTTTTTCTTATAAAAACAGACATTTTCATTCAAAACTTTTACAAACTAAAATGTTTTGACCTTTGCATGCGATGTTGTATATATTGGCAGGTAGGGAATTCCATGTTTTTTCCCATGTGCAGCGAAACGACAATTGGTACTTAGCAGTTGTTGCTAACGGTAAACGGAGCAGATCTTTGCTTCTAGTATTGACTTGACTACAAAACCGGAATTCATTTAATCTAGGTATGACTGGGCTAGATTATTTAGGCATTTGTATACCAGCATACAATTGTGAAAAGTTCTTTGAGACTCAAGGCCGCTGGGCCAGAAGAAAGTAAGATTTAATTCATTTTGTCTGATTTTTCTGCCTCAATAATTACCGCAGCGCGTCTCTGTAACCCGTCTAAGTACTCTTTCCTAGTGTTACTGCATCCATTCCAAACGCAAGAGTAATAATCAAAAAGTGGAAGTACCATATATTGAATTATACAAAGTGATACATGCATCTCGTGGAATAACCTTACGTGCCTTCCGAAGGATACCGAGCCTGAACGATATTTTACTTGCAAAATGATCAATGTGATCATTGCAATTGCAGGAGTGGCATGGATCGAGCACAACTCCAAGGTACATATTCATAGAGAATATGCAACAATGATCGTGTTTTAAATTGGTTTTCTTATGGAGTTAAGAGAACTTCATTTAAGGACGCTCGCTGCACTTGAAAATGCGAAGTAAATGTCAATTTGCTGAAACTTTGCCAGTTGATAAAATGAAATGAGGGACATCAAATTAGCTAAAAAAGTTGGGGGTCACCGTCATTTTTTTTTTTTTTTTGAGAAAAATGGCTTTAAAGTCGGATATTTGGGTATTTTTCGCAAGCAAACAAACATGTTTTAATCCCACTTATACATGTGTTTATTATTCTTAGCAATTCTAGTTTTAGTATTTTTCTGTATTATATTTTATTTTTGAGGTGGAGATGATTAAATAAATAAAATAAAATATAAGGTGAATTCAGAGAAACCAGAACGATTTATAAGTCATGAAGAGGTTCCCGATATGAAAGAAGCACCCACTACAACGTGTGGGTTGTCTAGCTCGAATGAAACTCGCTTGCAATGCGATATGAAATTGAATGCGCGAGTTGGCTCTATTCCCCACTGGGAATAAGAACAATAATATTAGCATAACAATAAACCTGCCCTTATGACTAGAATTTTTTCAATTGTATAACTCGAGTGTTGCTTAGTTAGTCTACGTATAGGAATTACCATTTATAGCTTAGGGGCTGGTTCTGTCCTCCCTCCGGACGAGCTGAGCGGGGGAGAGGAATGCGCGAGATTTTTTTTTTTTCATATATTTTTCCTTTTTTTTCTTATAAAAACAGACATTTTCATTCAAAACTTTTACAAACTAAAATGTTTTGACCTTTGCATGCGATGTTGTATATATTGGCAGGTAGGGAATTCCATGTTTTTTCCCATGTGCAGCGAAACGACAATTGGTACTTAGCAGTTGTTGCTAACGGTAAACGGAGCAGATCTTTGCTTCTAGTATTGACTTGACTACAAAACCGGAATTCATTTAATCTAGGTATGACTGGGCTAGATTATTTAGGCATTTGTATACCAGCATACAATTGTGAAAAGTTCTTTGAGACTCAAGGCCGCTGGGCCAGAAGAAAGTAAGATTTAATTCATTTTGTCTGATTTTTCTGCCTCAATAATTACCGCAGCGCGTCTCTGTAACCCGTCTAAGTACTCTTTCCTAGTGTTACTGCATCCATTCCAAACGCAAGAGTAATAATCAAAAAGTGGAAGTACCATATATTGAATTATACAAAGTGATACATGCATCTCGTGGAATAACCTTACGTGCCTTCCGAAGGATACCGAGCCTGAACGATATTTTACTTGCAAAATGATCAATGTGATCATTGCAATTGCAGGAGTGGCATGGATCGAGCACAACTCCAAGGTACATATTCATAGAGAATATGCAACAATGATCGTGTTTTAAATTGGTTTTCTTATGGAGTTAAGAGAACTTCATTTAAGGACGCTCGCTGCACTTGAAAATGCGAAGTAAATGTCAATTTGCTGAAACTTTGCCAGTTGATAAAATGAAATGAGGGACATCAAATTAGCTAAAAAAGTTGGGGGTCACCGTCATTTTTTTTTTTTTTTTGAGAAAAATGGCTTTAAAGTCGGATATTTGGGTATTTTTCGCAAGCAAACAAACATGTTTTAATCCCACTTATACATGTGTTTATTATTCTTAGCAATTCTAGTTTTAGTATTTTTCTGTATTATATTTTATTTTTGAGGTGGAGATGATTAAATAAATAAAATAAAATATAAGGTGAATTCAGAGAAACCAGAACGATTTATAAGTCATGAAGAGGTTCCCGATATGAAAGAAGCACCCACTACAACGTGTGGGTTGTCTAGCTCGAATGAAACTCGCTTGCAATGCGATATGAAATTGAATGCGCGAGTTGGCTCTATTCCCCACTGGGAATAAGAACAATAATATTAGCATAACAATAAACCTGCCCTTATGACTAGAATTTTTTCAATTGTATAACTCGAGTGTTGCTTAGTTAGTCTACGTATAGGAATTACCATTTATAGCTTAGGGGCTGGTTCTGTCCTCCCTCCGGACGAGCTGAGCGGGGGAGAGGAATGCGCGAGATTTTTTTTTTTTCATATATTTTTCCTTTTTTTTCTTATAAAAACAGACATTTTCATTCAAAACTTTTACAAACTAAAATGTTTTGACCTTTGCATGCGATGTTGTATATATTGGCAGGTAGGGAATTCCATGTTTTTTCCCATGTGCAGCGAAACGACAATTGGTACTTAGCAGTTGTTGCTAACGGTAAACGGAGCAGATCTTTGCTTCTAGTATTGACTTGACTACAAAACCGGAATTCATTTAATCTAGGTATGACTGGGCTAGATTATTTAGGCATTTGTATACCAGCATACAATTGTGAAAAGTTCTTTGAGACTCAAGGCCGCTGGGCCAGAAGAAAGTAAGATTTAATTCATTTTGTCTGATTTTTCTGCCTCAATAATTACCGCAGCGCGTCTCTGTAACCCGTCTAAGTACTCTTTCCTAGTGTTACTGCATCCATTCCAAACGCAAGAGTAATAATCAAAAAGTGGAAGTACCATATATTGAATTATACAAAGTGATACATGCATCTCGTGGAATAACCTTACGTGCCTTCCGAAGGATACCGAGCCTGAACGATATTTTACTTGCAAAATGATCAATGTGATCATTGCAATTGCAGGAGTGGCATGGATCGAGCACAACTCCAAGGTACATATTCATAGAGAATATGCAACAATGGTCTTGTTTTAAATTGGTTTGCTTATGGAGTTAAGAGAACTTCATTTAAGGACGCTCGCTGCACTTGAAAACGCGAAGTAAATGTCAATTTGCTGAAACTTTGCCAGTTGATAAAATGAAATGAGGGACATCAAATTAGCTAAAAAAGTTGGGGGTCACCGTCATTTTTTTTTTTTTTTTGAGAAAAATGGCTTTAAAGTCGGATATTTGGGTATTTTTCGCAAGCAAACAAACATGTTTTAATCCCACTTATTCATGTGTTTATTATTCTTAGCAATTCTAGTTTTAGTATTTTTCTGTATTATATTTTATTTTTGAGGTGGAGATGATTAAATAAATAAAATAAAATATAAGGTGAATTCAGAGAAACCAGAACGATTTATAAGTCATGAAGAGGTTCCCGATATGAAAGAAGCACCCACTACAACGTGTGGGTTGTCTAGCTCGAATGAAACTCGCTTGCAATGCGATATGAAATTGAATGCGCGAGTTGGCTCTATTCCCCACTGGGAATAAGAACAATAATATTAGCATAACAATAAACCTGCCCTTATGACTAGAATTTTTTCAATTGTATAACTCGAGTGTTGCTTAGTTAGTCTACGTATAGGAATTACCATTTATAGCTTAGGGGCTGGTTCTGTCCTCCCTCCGGACGAGCTGAGCGGGGGAGAGGAATGCGCGCGATTTTTTTTTTTTTCATATATTTTTCCTTTTTTTTCTTATAAAAACAGACTTTTTCATTCAAAACGTTTACAAACTAAAATGTTTTGACCTTTGCATGCGATGTTGTATATATTGGCAGGTAGGGAATTCCATGTTTTTTCCCATGTGCAGCGAAACGACAATTGGTACTTAGCAGTTGTTGCTAACGGTAAACGGAGCAGATCTTTGCTTCTAGTATTGACTTGACTACAAAACCGGAATTCATTTAATCTAGGTATGACTGGGCTAGATTATTTAGGCATTTGTATACCAGCATACAATTGTGAAAAGTTCTTTGAGACTCAAGGCCGCTGGGCCAGAAGAAAGTAAGATTTAATTCATTTTGTCTGATTTTTCTGCCTCAATAATTACCGCAGCGCGTCTCTGTAACCCGTCTAAGTACTCTTTCCTAGTGTTACTGCATCCATTCCAAACGCAAGAGTAATAATCAAAAAGTGGAAGTACCATATATTGAGTTATACAAAGTGATACATGCATCTCGTGGAATAACCTTACGTGCCTTCCGAAGGATACCGAGCCTGGACGATATTTTACTTGCAAAATGATCAATGTGATCATTGCAATTGCAGGAGTGGCATGGATCGAGCACAACTCCAAGGTACATATTCATAGAGAATATGCAACAATGGTCTTGTTTTAAATTGGTTTGCTTATGGAGTCAAGAAAACTTCATTTAAGGACGCTCGCTGCACTTGAAAACGCGAAGTAAATGTCAATTTGCTGAGACTTTGCCAGTTGATAAAATGAAATGAGGGACATCAAATAAGCTAAAAAAGTTGGGGGTCACCGTCATTTTTTTTTTTTTTTGGAGAAAAATGGCTTTAAAGTCGGATATTTGGGTATTTTTCGCAAGCAAACAAACATGTTTTAATCCCACTTATTTATGTGTTTATTATTCTTAGCAATTCTTATTTTTAGTATTTTTCTGTATTATATTTTATTTTTGAGGTGGAGATGATTAAATAAATAAAATAAAATATAAGGTGAATTCAGAGAAACCAGAACGATTTATAAGTCATGAAGAGGTTCCCGATATGAAAGAAGCACCCACTACAACGTGTGGGTTGTCTAGCTCGAATGAAACTCGCTTGCAATGCGATATGAAATTGAATGCGCGAGTTGGCTCTACTCCCCACTGGGAATAAGAACAATAATATTAGCATAACAATAAACCTGCCCTTATGACTAGAATTTTTTCAATTGTATAAATCGAGTGTTGCTTAGTTAGTCTACGTATAGGAGTTACCATTTATAGCTTAGGGGCTGGTTCTGTCCTCCCTCCGGACGAGCTGAGCGGGGGAGAGGAATGCGCGAGATTTTTTTTTTTTTCATATATTTTTCCTTTTTTTTTCTTATAAAAACAGACTTTTTCATTCAAAACGTTTACAAACTAAAATGTTTTGACCTTTGCATGCGATGTTGTATATATTGGCAGGTAGGGAATTCCATGTTTTTTCCCATGTGCAGCGAAACGACAATTGGTACTTAGCAGTTGTTGCTAACGGTAAACGGAGCAGATCTTTGCTTCTAGTATTGACTTGACTACAAAACCGGAATTCATTTAATCTAGGTATGACTGGGCTAGATTATTTAGGCATTTGTATACCAGCATACAATTGTGAAAAGTTCTTTGAGACTCAAGGCCGCTGGGCCAGAAGAAAGTAAGATTTAATTCATTTTGTCTGATTTTTCTGCCTCAATAATTACCGCAGCGCGTCTCTGTAACCCGTCTAAGTACTCTTTCCTAGTGTTACTGCATCCATTCCAAACGCAAGAGTAATAATCAAAAAGTGGAAGTACCATATATTGAATTATACAAAGTGATACATGCATCTCGTGGAATAACCTTACGTGCCTTCCGAAGGATACCGAGCCTGAACGATATTTTACTTGCAAAATGATCAATGTGATCATTGCAATTGCAGGAGTGGCATGGATCGAGCACAACTCCAAGGTACATATTCATAGAGAATATGCAACAATGATCGTGTTTTAAATTGGTTTTCTTATGGAGTTAAGAGAACTTCATTTAAGGACGCTCGCTGCACTTGAAAATGCGAAGTAAATGTCAATTTGCTGAAACTTTGCCAGTTGATAAAATGAAATGAGGGACATCAAATTAGCTAAAAAAGTTGGGGGTCACCGTCATTTTTTTTTTTTTTTTTTGAGAAAAATGGCTTTAAAGTCGGATATTTGGGTATTTTTCGCAAGCAAACAAACATGTTTTAATCCCACTTATACATGTGTTTATTATTCTTAGCAATTCTAGTTTTAGTATTTTTCTGTATTATATTTTATTTTTGAGGTGGAGATGATTAAATAAATAAAATAAAATATAAGGTGAATTCAGAGAAACCAGAACGATTTATAAGTCATGAAGAGGTTCCCGATATGAAAGAAGCACCCACTACAACGTGTGGGTTGTCTAGCTCGAATGAAACTCGCTTGCAATGCGATATGAAATTGAATGCGCGAGTTGGCTCTATTCCCCACTGGGAATAAGAACAATAATATTAGCATAACAATAAACCTGCCCTTATGACTAGAATTTTTTCAATTGTATAACTCGAGTGTTGCTTAGTTAGTCTACGTATAGGAATTACCATTTATAGCTTAGGGGCTGGTTCTGTCCTCCCTCCGGACGAGCTGAGCGGGGGAGAGGAATGCGCGAGATTTTTTTTTTTTCATATATTTTTCCTTTTTTTTCTTATAAAAACAGACATTTTCATTCAAAACTTTTACAAACTAAAATGTTTTGACCTTTGCATGCGATGTTGTATATATTGGCAGGTAGGGAATTCCATGTTTTTTCCCATGTGCAGCGAAACGACAATTGGTACTTAGCAGTTGTTGCTAACGGTAAACGGAGCAGATCTTTGCTTCTAGTATTGACTTGACTACAAAACCGGAATTCATTTAATCTAGGTATGACTGGGCTAGATTATTTAGGCATTTGTATACCAGCATACAATTGTGAAAAGTTCTTTGAGACTCAAGGCCGCTGGGCCAGAAGAAAGTAAGATTTAATTCATTTTGTCTGATTTTTCTGCCTCAATAATTACCGCAGCGCGTCTCTGTAACCCGTCTAAGTACTCTTTCCTAGTGTTACTGCATCCATTCCAAACGCAAGAGTAATAATCAAAAAGTGGAAGTACCATATATTGAATTATACAAAGTGATACATGCATCTCGTGGAATAACCTTACGTGCCTTCCGAAGGATACCGAGCCTGAACGATATTTTACTTGCAAAATGATCAATGTGATCATTGCAATTGCAGGAGTGGCATGGATCGAGCACAACTCCAAGGTACATATTCATAGAGAATATGCAACAATGATCGTGTTTTAAATTGGTTTTCTTATGGAGTTAAGAGAACTTCATTTAAGGACGCTCGCTGCACTTGAAAATGCGAAGTAAATGTCAATTTGCTGAAACTTTGCCAGTTGATAAAATGAAATGAGGGACATCAAATTAGCTAAAAAAGTTGGGGGTCACCGTCATTTTTTTTTTTTTTTTGAGAAAAATGGCTTTAAAGTCGGATATTTGGGTATTTTTCGCAAGCAAACAAACATGTTTTAATCCCACTTATACATGTGTTTATTATTCTTAGCAATTCTAGTTTTAGTATTTTTCTGTATTATATTTTATTTTTGAGGTGGAGATGATTAAATAAATAAAATAAAATATAAGGTGAATTCAGAGAAACCAGAACGATTTATAAGTCATGAAGAGGTTCCCGATATGAAAGAAGCACCCACTACAACGTGTGGGTTGTCTAGCTCGAATGAAACTCGCTTGCAATGCGATATGAAATTGAATGCGCGAGTTGGCTCTATTCCCCACTGGGAATAAGAACAATAATATTAGCATAACAATAAACCTGCCCTTATGACTAGAATTTTTTCAATTGTATAACTCGAGTGTTGCTTAGTTAGTCTACGTATAGGAATTACCATTTATAGCTTAGGGGCTGGTTCTGTCCTCCCTCCGGACGAGCTGAGCGGGGGAGAGGAATGCGCGAGATTTTTTTTTTTTCATATATTTTTCCTTTTTTTTCTTATAAAAACAGACATTTTCATTCAAAACTTTTACAAACTAAAATGTTTTGACCTTTGCATGCGATGTTGTATATATTGGCAGGTAGGGAATTCCATGTTTTTTCCCATGTGCAGCGAAACGACAATTGGTACTTAGCAGTTGTTGCTAACGGTAAACGGAGCAGATCTTTGCTTCTAGTATTGACTTGACTACAAAACCGGAATTCATTTAATCTAGGTATGACTGGGCTAGATTATTTAGGCATTTGTATACCAGCATACAATTGTGAAAAGTTCTTTGAGACTCAAGGCCGCTGGGCCAGAAGAAAGTAAGATTTAATTCATTTTGTCTGATTTTTCTGCCTCAATAATTACCGCAGCGCGTCTCTGTAACCCGTCTAAGTACTCTTTCCTAGTGTTACTGCATCCATTCCAAACGCAAGAGTAATAATCAAAAAGTGGAAGTACCATATATTGAATTATACAAAGTGATACATGCATCTCGTGGAATAACCTTACGTGCCTTCCGAAGGATACCGAGCCTGAACGATATTTTACTTGCAAAATGATCAATGTGATCATTGCAATTGCAGGAGTGGCATGGATCGAGCACAACTCCAAGGTACATATTCATAGAGAATATGCAACAATGGTCTTGTTTTAAATTGGTTTGCTTATGGAGTTAAGAGAACTTCATTTAAGGACGCTCGCTGCACTTGAAAACGCGAAGTAAATGTCAATTTGCTGAAACTTTGCCAGTTGATAAAATGAAATGAGGGACATCAAATTAGCTAAAAAAGTTGGGGGTCACCGTCATTTTTTTTTTTTTTTTGAGAAAAATGGCTTTAAAGTCGGATATTTGGGTATTTTTCGCAAGCAAACAAACATGTTTTAATCCCACTTATTCATGTGTTTATTATTCTTAGCAATTCTAGTTTTAGTATTTTTCTGTATTATATTTTATTTTTGAGGTGGAGATGATTAAATAAATAAAATAAAATATAAGGTGAATTCAGAGAAACCAGAACGATTTATAAGTCATGAAGAGGTTCCCGATATGAAAGAAGCACCCACTACAACGTGTGGGTTGTCTAGCTCGAATGAAACTCGCTTGCAATGCGATATGAAATTGAATGCGCGAGTTGGCTCTATTCCCCACTGGGAATAAGAACAATAATATTAGCATAACAATAAACCTGCCCTTATGACTAGAATTTTTTCAATTGTATAACTCGAGTGTTGCTTAGTTAGTCTACGTATAGGAATTACCATTTATAGCTTAGGGGCTGGTTCTGTCCTCCCTCCGGACGAGCTGAGCGGGGGAGAGGAATGCGCGCGATTTTTTTTTTTTTCATATATTTTTCCTTTTTTTTCTTATAAAAACAGACTTTTTCATTCAAAACGTTTACAAACTAAAATGTTTTGACCTTTGCATGCGATGTTGTATATATTGGCAGGTAGGGAATTCCATGTTTTTTCCCATGTGCAGCGAAACGACAATTGGTACTTAGCAGTTGTTGCTAACGGTAAACGGAGCAGATCTTTGCTTCTAGTATTGACTTGACTACAAAACCGGAATTCATTTAATCTAGGTATGACTGGGCTAGATTATTTAGGCATTTGTATACCAGCATACAATTGTGAAAAGTTCTTTGAGACTCAAGGCCGCTGGGCCAGAAGAAAGTAAGATTTAATTCATTTTGTCTGATTTTTCTGCCTCAATAATTACCGCAGCGCGTCTCTGTAACCCGTCTAAGTACTCTTTCCTAGTGTTACTGCATCCATTCCAAACGCAAGAGTAATAATCAAAAAGTGGAAGTACCATATATTGAATTATACAAAGTGATACATGCATCTCGTGGAATAACCTTACGTGCCTTCCGAAGGATACCGAGCCTGAACGATATTTTACTTGCAAAATGATCAATGTGATCATTGCAATTGCAGGAGTGGCATGGATCGAGCACAACTCCAAGGTACATATTCATAGAGAATATGCAACAATGGTCTTGTTTTAAATTGGTTTGCTTATGGAGTTAAGAGAACTTCATTTAAGGACGCTCGCTGCACTTGAAAACGCGAAGTAAATGTCAATTTGCTGAAACTTTGCCAGTTGATAAAATGAAATGAGGGACATCAAATTAGCTAAAAAAGTTGGGGGTCACCGTCATTTTTTTTTTTTTTTTGAGAAAAATGGCTTTAAAGTCGGATATTTGGGTATTTTTCGCAAGCAAACAAACATGTTTTAATCCCACTTATTCATGTGTTTATTATTCTTAGCAATTCTAGTTTTAGTATTTTTCTGTATTATATTTTATTTTTGAGGTGGAGATGATTAAATAAATAAAATAAAATATAAGGTGAATTCAGAGAAACCAGAACGATTTATAAGTCATGAAGAGGTTCCCGATATGAAAGAAGCACCCACTACAACGTGTGGGTTGTCTAGCTCGAATGAAACTCGCTTGCAATGCGATATGAAATTGAATGCGCGAGTTGGCTCTATTCCCCACTGGGAATAAGAACAATAATATTAGCATAACAATAAACCTGCCCTTATGACTAGAATTTTTTCAATTGTATAACTCGAGTGTTGCTTAGTTAGTCTACGTATAGGAATTACCATTTATAGCTTAGGGGCTGGTTCTGTCCTCCCTCCGGACGAGCTGAGCGGGGGAGAGGAATGCGCGCGATTTTTTTTTTTTTCATATATTTTTCCTTTTTTTTCTTATAAAAACAGACTTTTTCATTCAAAACGTTTACAAACTAAAATGTTTTGACCTTTGCATGCGATGTTGTATATATTGGCAGGTAGGGAATTCCATGTTTTTTCCCATGTGCAGCGAAACGACAATTGGTACTTAGCAGTTGTTGCTAACGGTAAACGGAGCAGATCTTTGCTTCTAGTATTGACTTGACTACAAAACCGGAATTCATTTAATCTAGGTATGACTGGGCTAGATTATTTAGGCATTTGTATACCAGCATACAATTGTGAAAAGTTCTTTGAGACTCAAGGCCGCTGGGCCAGAAGAAAGTAAGATTTAATTCATTTTGTCTGATTTTTCTGCCTCAATAATTACCGCAGCGCGTCTCTGTAACCCGTCTAAGTACTCTTTCCTAGTGTTACTGCATCCATTCCAAACGCAAGAGTAATAATCAAAAAGTGGAAGTACCATATATTGAGTTATACAAAGTGATACATGCATCTCGTGGAATAACCTTACGTGCCTTCCGAAGGATACCGAGCCTGGACGATATTTTACTTGCAAAATGATCAATGTGATCATTGCAATTGCAGAAGTGGCATGGATCGAGCACAACTCCAAGGTACATATTCATAGAGAATATGCAACAATGGTCTTGTTTTAAATTGGTTTGCTTATGGAGTCAAGAAAACTTCATTTAAGGACGCTCGCTGCACTTGAAAACGCGAAGTAAATGTCAATTTGCTGAGACTTTGCCAGTTGATAAAATGAAATGAGGGACATCAAATAAGCTAAAAAAGTTGGGGGTCACCGTCATTTTTTTTTTTTTTGGAGAAAAATGGCTTTAAAGTCGGATATTTGGGTATTTTTCGCAAGCAAACAAACATGTTTTAATCCCACTTATTCATGTGTTTATTATTCTTAGCAATTCTTATTTTTAGTATTTTTCTGTATTATATTTTATTTTTGAGGTGGAGATGATTAAATAAATAAAATAAAATATAAGGTGAATTCAGAGAAACCAGAACGATTTATAAGTCATGAAGAGGTTCCCTATATGAAAGAAGCACCCACTACAACGTGTGGGTTGTCTAGCTCGAATGAAACTCGCTTGCAATGCGATATGAAATTGAATGCGCGAGTTGGCTCTACTCCCCACTGGGAATAAGAACAATAATATTAGCATAACAATAAACCTGCCCTTATGACTAGAATTTTTTCAATTGTATAACTCGAGTGTTGCTTAGTTAGTCTACGTATAGGAATTACCATTTATAGCTTAGGGGCTGGTTCTGTCCTCCCTCCGGACGAGCTGAGCGGGGGAGAGGAATGCGCGAGATTTTTTTTTTTTTTCATATATTTTTCCTTTTTTTTCTTATAAAAACAGACTTTTTCATTCAAAACGTTTACAAACTAAAATGTTTTGACCTTTGCATGCGATGTTGTATATATTGGCAGGTAGGGAATTCCATGTTTTTTCCCATGTGCAGCGAAACGACAATTGGTACTTAGCAGTTGTTGCTAACGGTAAACGGAGCAGATCTTTGCTTCTAGTATTGACTTGACTACAAAACCGGAATTCATTTAATCTAGGTATGACTGGGCTAGATTATTTAGGCATTTGTATACCAGCATACAATTGTGAAAAGTTCTTTGAGACTCAAGGCCGCTGGGCCAGAAGAAAGTAAGATTTAATTCATTTTGTCTGATTTTTCTGCCTCAATAATTACCGCAGCGCGTCTCTGTAACCCGTCTAAGTACTCTTTCCTAGTGTTACTGCATCCATTCCAAACGCAAGAGTAATAATCAAAAAGTGGAAGTACCATATATTGAGTTATACAAAGTGATACATGCATCTCGTGGAATAACCTTACGTGCCTTCCGAAGGATACCGAGCCTGGACGATATTTTACTTGCAAAATGATCAATGTGATCATTGCAATTGCAGGAGTGGCATGGATCGAGCACAACTCCAAGGTACATATTCATAGAGAATATGCAACAATGGTCTTGTTTTAAATTGGTTTGCTTATGGAGTCAAGAAAACTTCATTTAAGGACGCTCGCTGCACTTGAAAACGCGAAGTAAATGTCAATTTGCTGAGACTTTGCCAGTTGATAAAATGAAATGAGGGACATCAAATAAGCTAAAAAAGTTGGGGGTCACCGTCATTTTTTTTTTTTTTTGGAGAAAAATGGCTTTAAAGTCGGATATTTGGGTATTTTTCGCAAGCAAACAAACATGTTTTAATCCCACTTATTCATGTGTTTATTATTCTTAGCAATTCTTATTTTTAGTATTTTTCTGTATTATATTTTATTTTTGAGGTGGAGATGATTAAATAAATAAAATAAAATATAAGGTGAATTCAGAGAAACCAGAACGATTTATAAGTCATGAAGAGGTTCCCTATATGAAAGAAGCACCCACTACAACGTGTGGGTTGTCTAGCTCGAATGAAACTCGCTTGCAATGCGATGTGAAATTGAATGCGCGAGTTGGCTCTACTCCCCACTGGGAATAAGAACAATAATATTAGCATAACAATAAACCTGCCCTTAAAGACTAGAATTTTTTCAATTGTATAAATCGAGTGTTGCTTAGTTAGTCTACGTATAGGAATTACCATTTATAGCTTAGGGGCTGGTTCTGTCCTCCCTCCGGACGAGCTGAGCGGGGGAGAGGAGTGCGCGAGATTTTTTGTTTTTATATATTTTTTTCTTTTTTTCTTATAAAAACAGACTTTTTCATTCAAAACGTTTACAAAGTAAAATTTTTTGACCTTTACATGCGATGTTGTATATATTGGCAGGTATGGAATTCCATGTTTTTCCCATGTGTAGCGAAACGACGATTGGTACTTAGCAGTTGTTGCTAACGGTAAACGGAGCAGATCTTTGCTTCTAGTATTGACTTGACTACAAAACCGGAATTCATTTAATAGGTATGACTGGGCTAGATTATTTAGGCATTTGTATAGCAGCATACCATTCTGAAAAGTTCTTTGAGACTCAAGGCCGCTGGGCCAGAAGAAAGTAAGATTTAATTCATTTTGTCTGATTTTTGTGCCCTCAATAATTACCGCAGCGCGTCTCTGTAACCCGTCTAAGTACTCTTTCCTAGTGTTACTGCATCCATTCCAAACGCAAGAGTAATAATCAAAAAAGTGGAAGTACCATATATTGAGTTCTACAAAGTGATACATGCATCTCGTGGAATAACCTTACGTGCCTTCCGAAGGATACCGAGCCTGGACGATATTTTACTTGCAAAATGATCAATGTGATCATTGCAATTGCAGGAGTGGCATGGATCGAGCACAACCCCAAGGTACATATTCATAGAGAATATGCAACAATGGTCTTGTTTTAAATTGTTTTTTCTTATGGAGTCAAGAAAACTTCATTTAAGGATGCTCGCTGCACTTGAAAACGTGAAGTAAATGTCAATTTGCTGAGACTTTGCCAGTTGATCAAATGAAATGAGGGACATCAAATAAGCTAAAAAAGTTGGGAGTCACCGTCATTTTTTTTTTGTTTTTTTGAGAAAAATACATGGCTTTAAAGTCGGATATTTGGGTATTTTTCGCAAGCAAACAAACATCCCACTTTATATTCATGTGTTTCTTATTCTTTGCAATTCTTATTCTTATTATTTTTCTGTATTATATTTTATTTTTGAGGTGGAGATGATTAAATAAATAAAATAAAATATAAGGTGAATTCAGAGAAACCAGAACGATTTATAAGTCATGAAGAGGTTCCCGATATGAAAGAAGCACCCACTACAACGTGTGGGTTGTCTAGCTCGAATGAAACTCGCTTGCAATGCGATATGAAATTGAATGCGCGAGTTGGCTCTATTCCCCACTGGGAATAAGAACAATAATATTAGCATAACAATAAACCTGCCCTTATGACTAGAATTTTTTCAATTGTATAACTCGAGTGTTGCTTAGTTAGTCTACGTATAGGAATTACCATTTATAGCTTAGGGGCTGGTTCTGTCCTCCCTCCGGACGAGCTGAGCGGGGGAGAGGAATGCGCGAGATTTTTTTTTTTTCATATATTTTTCCTTTTTTTTCTTATAAAAACAGACATTTTCATTCAAAACTTTTACAAACTAAAATGTTTTGACCTTTGCATGCGATGTTGTATATATTGGCAGGTAGGGAATTCCATGTTTTTTCCCATGTGCAGCGAAACGACAATTGGTACTTAGCAGTTGTTGCTAACGGTAAACGGAGCAGATCTTTGCTTCTAGTATTGACTTGACTACAAAACCGGAATTCATTTAATCTAGGTATGACTGGGCTAGATTATTTAGGCATTTGTATAGCAGCATACCATTCTGAAAAGTTCTTTGAGACTCAAGGCCGCTGGGCCAGAAGAAAGTAAGATTTAATTCATTTTGTCTGATTTTTCTGCCTCAATAATTACCGCAGCGCGTCTCTGTAACCCGTCTAAGTACTCTTTCCTAGTGTTACTGCATCCATTCCAAACGCAAGAGTAATAATCAAAAAGTGGAAGTACCATATATTGAATTATACAAAGTGATACATGCATCTCGTGGAATAACCTTACGTGCCTTCCGAAGGATACCGAGCCTGAACGATATTTTACTTGCAAAATGATCAATGTGATCATTGCAATTGCAGGAGTGGCATGGATCGAGCACAACTCCAAGGTACATATTCATAGAGAATATGCAACAATGATCGTGTTTTAAATTGGTTTTCTTATGGAGTTAAGAGAACTTCATTTAAGGACGCTCGCTGCACTTGAAAATGCGAAGTAAATGTCAATTTGCTGAAACTTTGCCAGTTGATAAAATGAAATGAGGGACATCAAATTAGCTAAAAAAGTTGGGGGTCACCGTCATTTTTTTTTTTTTTTTGAGAAAAATGGCTTTAAAGTCGGATATTTGGGTATTTTTCGCAAGCAAACAAACATGTTTTAATCCCACTTATACATGTGTTTATTATTCTTAGCAATTCTAGTTTTAGTATTTTTCTGTATTATATTTTATTTTTGAGGTGGAGATGATTAAATAAATAAAATAAAATATAAGGTGAATTCAGAGAAACCAGAACGATTTATAAGTCATGAAGAGGTTCCCGATATGAAAGAAGCACCCACTACAACGTGTGGGTTGTCTAGCTCGAATGAAACTCGCTTGCAATGCGATATGAAATTGAATGCGCGAGTTGGCTCTATTCCCCACTGGGAATAAGAACAATAATATTAGCATAACAATAAACCTGCCCTTATGACTAGAATTTTTTCAATTGTATAACTCGAGTGTTGCTTAGTTAGTCTACGTATAGGAATTACCATTTATAGCTTAGGGGCTGGTTCTGTCCTCCCTCCGGACGAGCTGAGCGGGGGAGAGGAATGCGCGCGATTTTTTTTTTTTTCATATATTTTTCCTTTTTTTTCTTATAAAAACAGACTTTTTCATTCAAAACGTTTACAAACTAAAATGTTTTGACCTTTGCATGCGATGTTGTATATATTGGCAGGTAGGGAATTCCATGTTTTTTCCCATGTGCAGCGAAACGACAATTGGTACTTAGCAGTTGTTGCTAACGGTAAACGGAGCAGATCTTTGCTTCTAGTATTGACTTGACTACAAAACCGGAATTCATTTAATCTAGGTATGACTGGGCTAGATTATTTAGGCATTTGTATACCAGCATACAATTGTGAAAAGTTCTTTGAGACTCAAGGCCGCTGGGCCAGAAGAAAGTAAGATTTAATTCATTTTGTCTGATTTTTCTGCCTCAATAATTACCGCAGCGCGTCTCTGTAACCCGTCTAAGTACTCTTTCCTAGTGTTACTGCATCCATTCCAAACGCAAGAGTAATAATCAAAAAGTGGAAGTACCATATATTGAGTTATACAAAGTGATACATGCATCTCGTGGAATAACCTTACGTGCCTTCCGAAGGATACCGAGCCTGGACGATATTTTACTTGCAAAATGATCAATGTGATCATTGCAATTGCAGAAGTGGCATGGATCGAGCACAACTCCAAGGTACATATTCATAGAGAATATGCAACAATGGTCTTGTTTTAAATTGGTTTGCTTATGGAGTCAAGAAAACTTCATTTAAGGACCCTCGCTGCACTTGAAAACGCGAAGTAAATGTCAATTTGCTGAGACTTTGCCAGTTGATAAAATGAAATGAGGGACATCAAATAAGCTAAAAAAGTTGGGGGTCACCGTCATTTTTTTTTTTTTTGGAGAAAAATGGCTTTAAAGTCGGATATTTGGGTATTTTTCGCAAGCAAACAAACATGTTTTAATCCCACTTATTCATGTGTTTATTATTCTTAGCAATTCTTATTTTTAGTATTTTTCTGTATTATATTTTATTTTTGAGGTGGAGATGATTAAATAAATAAAATAAAATATAAGGTGAATTCAGAGAAACCAGAACGATTTATAAGTCATGAAGAGGTTCCCTATATGAAAGAAGCACCCACTACAACGTGTGGGTTGTCTAGCTCGAATGAAACTCGCTTGCAATGCGATATGAAATTGAATGCGCGAGTTGGCTCTACTCCCCACTGGGAATAAGAACAATAATATTAGCATAACAATAAACCTGCCCTTATGACTAGAATTTTTTCAATTGTATAACTCGAGTGTTGCTTAGTTAGTCTACGTATAGGAATTACCATTTATAGCTTAGGGGCTGGTTCTGTCCTCCCTCCGGACGAGCTGAGCGGGGGAGAGGAATGCGCGAGATTTTTTTTTTTTTTCATATATTTTTCCTTTTTTTTCTTATAAAAACAGACTTTTTCATTCAAAACGTTTACAAACTAAAATGTTTTGACCTTTGCATGCGATGTTGTATATATTGGCAGGTAGGGAATTCCATGTTTTTTCCCATGTGCAGCGAAACGACAATTGGTACTTAGCAGTTGTTGCTAACGGTAAACGGAGCAGATCTTTGCTTCTAGTATTGACTTGACTACAAAACCGGAATTCATTTAATCTAGGTATGACTGGGCTAGATTATTTAGGCATTTGTATACCAGCATACAATTGTGAAAAGTTCTTTGAGACTCAAGGCCGCTGGGCCAGAAGAAAGTAAGATTTAATTCATTTTGTCTGATTTTTCTGCCTCAATAATTACCGCAGCGCGTCTCTGTAACCCGTCTAAGTACTCTTTCCTAGTGTTACTGCATCCATTCCAAACGCAAGAGTAATAATCAAAAAGTGGAAGTACCATATATTGAGTTATACAAAGTGATACATGCATCTCGTGGAATAACCTTACGTGCCTTCCGAAGGATACCGAGCCTGGACGATATTTTACTTGCAAAATGATCAATGTGATCATTGCAATTGCAGAAGTGGCATGGATCGAGCACAACTCCAAGGTACATATTCATAGAGAATATGCAACAATGGTCTTGTTTTAAATTGGTTTGCTTATGGAGTCAAGAAAACTTCATTTAAGGACGCTCGCTGCACTTGAAAACGCGAAGTAAATGTCAATTTGCTGAGACTTTGCCAGTTGATAAAATGAAATGAGGGACATCAAATAAGCTAAAAAAGTTGGGGGTCACCGTCATTTTTTTTTTTTTTTTGGAGAAAAATGGCTTTAAAGTCGGATATTTGGGTATTTTTCGCAAGCAAACAAACATGTTTTAATCCCACTTATTCATGTGTTTATTATTCTTAGCAATTCTTATTTTTAGTATTTTTCTGTATTATATTTTATTTTTGAGGTGGAGATGATTAAATAAATAAAATAAAATATAAGGTGAATTCAGAGAAACCAGAACGATTTATAAGTCATGAAGAGGTTCCCTATATGAAAGAAGCACCCACTACAACGTGTGGGTTGTCTAGCTCGAATGAAACTCGCTTGCAATGCGATGTGAAATTGAATGCGCGAGTTGGCTCTACTCCCCACTGGGAATAAGAACAATAATATTAGCATAACAATAAACCTGCCCTTAAAGACTAGAATTTTTTCAATTGTATAAATCGAGTGTTGCTTAGTTAGTCTACGTATAGGAATTACCATTTATAGCTTAGGGGCTGGTTCTGTCCTCCCTCCGGACGAGCTGAGCGGGGGAGAGGAGTGCGCGAGATTTTTTGTTTTTATATATTTTTTTCTTTTTTTCTTATAAAAACAGACTTTTTCATTCAAAACGTTTACAAAGTAAAATTTTTTGACCTTTACATGCGATGTTGTATATATTGGCAGGTATGGAATTCCATGTTTTTCCCATGTGTAGCGAAACGACGATTGGTACTTAGCAGTTGTTGCTAACGGTAAACGGAGCAGATCTTTGCTTCTAGTATTGACTTGACTACAAAACCGGAATTCATTTAATAGGTATGACTGGGCTAGATTATTTAGGCATTTGTATAGCAGCATACCATTCTGAAAAGTTCTTTGAGACTCAAGGCCGCTGGGCCAGAAGAAAGTAAGATTTAATTCATTTTGTCTGATTTTTGTGCCCTCAATAATTACCGCAGCGCGTCTCTGTAACCCGTCTAAGTACTCTTTCCTAGTGTTACTGCATCCATTCCAAACGCAAGAGTAATAATCAAAAAAGTGGAAGTACCATATATTGAGTTCTACAAAGTGATACATGCATCTCGTGGAATAACCTTACGTGCCTTCCGAAGGATACCGAGCCTGGACGATATTTTACTTGCAAAATGATCAATGTGATCATTGCAATTGCAGGAGTGGCATGGATCGAGCACAACCCCAAGGTACATATTCATAGAGAATATGCAACAATGGTCTTGTTTTAAATTGTTTTTTCTTATGGAGTCAAGAAAACTTCATTTAAGGATGCTCGCTGCACTTGAAAACGTGAAGTAAATGTCAATTTGCTGAGACTTTGCCAGTTGATCAAATGAAATGAGGGACATCAAATAAGCTAAAAAAGTTGGGAGTCACCGTCATTTTTTTTTTGTTTTTTTGAGAAAAATACATGGCTTTAAAGTCGGATATTTGGGTATTTTTCGCAAGCAAACAAACATCCCACTTTATATTCATGTGTTTCTTATTCTTTGCAATTCTTATTCTTATTATTTTTCTGTATTATATTTTATTTTTGAGGTGGAGATGATTAAATAAATAAAATAAAATAAAATATAAGTTGAAATCAGAGAAACCAGAATAATTTATAAGTCATGAAGAGGTTCCCGATATGAAACAAGCACCCACTACAACGTGTGGGTTGTCTAGCTCGAATGAAACTCGCTTGCTATGCGATATCAAATTGAATGCGCGAGTTGGCTCTACTCCCCACTGGGAATAAGAACAATAATATTAGCATAACAATAAACCTGCCCTTAAAGACTAGAATTTTTTCAATTGTATAAATCGAGTGTTGCTTAGTTAGTCTACGTATAGGAATTACCATTTATAGCTTAGGGGCTGGTTCTGTCCTCCCTCCGGACGAGCTGAGCGGGGGAGAGGAGTGCGCGAGATTTTTTGTTTTTATATATTTTTTTCTTTTTTTCTTATAAAAACAGACTTTTTCATTCAAAACGTTTACAAAGTAAAATTTTTTGACCTTTACATGCGATGTTGTATATATTGGCAGGTATGGAATTCCATGTTTTTCCCATGTGTAGCGAAACGACGATTGGTACTTAGCAGTTGTTGCTAACGGTAAACGGAGCAGATCTTTGCTTCTAGTATTGACTTGACTACAAAACCGGAATTCATTTAATAGGTATGACTGGGCTAGATTATTTAGGCATTTGTATAGCAGCATACCATTCTGAAAAGTTCTTTGAGACTCAAGGCCGCTGGGCCAGAAGAAAGTAAGATTTAATTCATTTTGTCTGATTTTTGTGCCCTCAATAATTACCGCAGCGCGTCTCTGTAACCCGTCTAAGTACTCTTTCCTAGTGTTACTGCATCCATTCCAAACGCAAGAGTAATAATCAAAAAAGTGGAAGTACCATATATTGAGTTCTACAAAGTGATACATGCATCTCGTGGAATAACCTTACGTGCCTTCCGAAGGATACCGAGCCTGGACGATATTTTACTTGCAAAATGATCAATGTGATCATTGCAATTGCAGGAGTGGCATGGATCGAGCACAACCCCAAGGTACATATTCATAGAGAATATGCAACAATGGTCTTGTTTTAAATTGTTTTTTCTTATGGAGTCAAGAAAACTTCATTTAAGGATGCTCGCTGCACTTGAAAACGTGAAGTAAATGTCAATTTGCTGAGACTTTGCCAGTTGATCAAATGAAATGAGGGACATCAAATAAGCTAAAAAAGTTGGGAGTCACCGTCATTTTTTTTGTTTTTTTGAGAAAAATACATGGCTTTAAAGTCGGATATTTGGGTATTTTTCGCAAGCAAACAAACATCCCACTTTATATTCATGTGTTTCTTATTCTTTGCAATTCTTATTCTTATTATTTTTCTGTATTATATTTTATTTTTGAGGTGGAGATGATTAAATAAATAAAATAAAATAAAATATAAGTTGAAATCAGAGAAACCAGAATAATTTATAAGTCATGAAGAGGTTCCCGATATGAAACAAGCACCCACTACAACGTGTGGGTTGTCTAGCTCGAATGAAACTCGCTTGCTATGCGATATCAAATTGAATGCGCGAGTTGGCTCTACTCCCCACTGGGAATAAGAACAATAATATTAGCATAACAATAAACCTGCCCTTAAAGACTAGAATTTTTTCAATTGTATAAATCGAGTGTTGCTTAGTTAGTCTACGTATAGGAATTACCATTTATAGCTTAGGGGCTGGTTCTGTCCTCCCTCCGGACGAGCTGAGCGGGGGAGAGGAGTGCGCGAGATTTTTTGTTTTTATATATTTTTTTCTTTTTTTCTTATAAAAACAGACTTTTTCATTCAAAACGTTTACAAAGTAAAATTTTTTGACCTTTACATGCGATGTTGTATATATTGGCAGGTATGGAATTCCATGTTTTTCCCATGTGTAGCGAAACGACGATTGGTACTTAGCAGTTGTTGCTAACGGTAAACGGAGCAGATCTTTGCTTCTAGTATTGACTTGACTACAAAACCGGAATTCATTTAATAGGTATGACTGGGCTAGATTATTTAGGCATTTGTATAGCAGCATACCATTCTGAAAAGTTCTTTGAGACTCAAGGCCGCTGGGCCAGAAGAAAGTAAGATTTAATTCATTTTGTCTGATTTTTGTGCCCTCAATAATTACCGCAGCGCGTCTCTGTAACCCGTCTAAGTACTCTTTCCTAGTGTTACTGCATCCATTCCAAACGCAAAAGTAATAATCAAAAAAGTGGAAGTACCATATATTGAGTTCTACAAAGTGATACATGCATCTCGTGGAATAACCTTACGTGCCTTCCGAAGGATACCGAGCCTGGACGATATTTTACTTGCAAAATGATCAATGTGATCATTGCAATTGCAGGAGTGGCATGGATCGAGCACAACTCCAAGGTACATATTCATAGAGAATATGCAACAATGGTCTTGTTTTAAATTGGTTTGCTTATGGAGTCAAGAAAACTTCATTTATGGACGCTCGCTGCACTTGAAAACGCCAAGTAAATTTCAATTTGCTGAGACTTTGCCAGTTGATCAAATGAAATGAGGGACATCAAATAAGCTAAAAATGTTGGGAGTCACCGTCATTTTTTTTGTTTTTTTGAGAAAAATGGCTTTAAAGTCGGATATTTGGGTATTTTTCGCAAGCAAACAAACATGTTTTCATCCCACTTATTCATGTGTTTATTATTCTTTGCAATTCTTATTTTGAGTATTTTTCTGTATTATATTTTATTTTTGAGGTGGAGATAATTAAATAAATAAAATAAAATATAAGGTGAATTCAGAGAAACCAGAACGAAAATGCTAAAAATTTGTTAGCTAAAATTAGTTACCCATAATTCCTTTCGGGGAAGGCGATCAACTCAACTGGAATTATGGAAACCTGCAAATTTCCATCAGAAAGGCAGCTTTATTACCATGCATTAGTACTTAACTAAGTTTAGCCTCTCTATTTGTGCTGAGATTTATGCCAAGATTAATCTCTTTCTGTCCTGGAATATCTTAGCCTGCGTACAGCCGGTTTAATTACCCGTAAACCGGCTGTACGCAGGCTAGGAATAACTTTGTGCCTTAACAGAATAGAACTGATTTGTGTATAACATTTGTAATTTACAACAAGACAATGATAATATATTTATTACCTTTATTTTTGTGTAAATACAGTACTTTGTACAAGTCATAACTCATGTAATTTTACACTAATTTTAGTGTAAAAGTATTGCAGCAAAAGGCCCAAAATTGTGACCACCGCTAATGTATTCGTATACTTTTGTCTATGCTGTTATATCCAATCAGCATTACAGGATTGTCTTATCTTATCTCTTATCTAAACGCTAATTGGAGGATGGCGCTACAAAAGTATGCGAATACATTATCAGTGGTCACAGTCTTGAGCATCTTGCTGTAATGTCAAACCAATGTCTATTTTATTGATGGACAACATTTATAATCTAACCATCACATATCAAAAAGTATCGAAAAGATCGACCTATGCCATCATATTATTGTGTGGTAGAGGGAGTTGAAGTGGTCTTGCTGGTCGTTCTGGTATGAATAGTTTTTCTAGGATGTGTTCAAGACCTTGAGTTGCCTAGCAGAGAAAGAAATCACAAAAGACATATCAATATTTCACAACTTTAAGAATTTGGTCCTTCTCTGTTCTTTCTATAAACCTATTATATTCATTGTTAGCTTTTTTCAGTGTTTAGCCTCTAGATATTTTTTGTTGTTTCTATTTAATTATGTAGATTGCGAGTGGTACACAGAAAAGGAACGCTGAGTTTATAGCATACAATATCATAGAGTACAAACATTAAAAGCGTGCAACACAAATACTACTAAATAGTGATATTTTATGCTAGAGTACAAATATTATACCCGTGAAACAAGTAGTACTAATTAGTACTAAATAGTGCTAATTAAACGATAGAATTAGCAAAAAATATCACTATTTAGTGCTATTTATGTTTACGCTTTTAATGTTTGTACCGGTACTCTAATTCTGTTGTTTTCTATTGTTTAATTAGCACTATTTAGTACTAATTAGTACTAATTAGTACTACTTGTTTCACGGGTATAATATTTGCACTCTACTATAATGTTGATTTATATATTAAGAGGAAAACTTGAGATATAAAAATTAAAAAAGAAAATACAAATAATGTGAAGCTGAGCACTAGCATTTGGAAAGTTGAAAATCTGTTATTGCAAAAAGAAATGTTAATGGAATAAAGTTATCATTTAGAAAAGAAATGGTTAGGATGAGAATAAAATGAATGGATGCACTTTATATAGTAAAGAAAATAAATGAAAGGAATATATAGAAATAAAAGGGAAAGGGTGAATAGAAAGAAAAAAAAGAATAGAGGACAATAAATGATATCCAACCTGCTAAAATATTTCATCTTTGAGCAATGCTGGCTAAGACCCCGTCTACACGGATCCGGATACTTTTGAAACCGCATACTTTTTGATGCGAATCGGCCTATCGTCCACACAAATCCATTGAATCTGGTCACCGAAACCGCATACTTTTACTTGAATCCTCCGGATACGCGGATTCGTGTGGACGCAAATATTTCTATGCGGTTTCAGCCGGATCGGATTCGTGTAGACGAGGCCTAACACACATTGCTATGTATGTTTTGACAAAATTCAAAACCTCTGGGAATAAAAACTTTTGTTCCAAACATTTTCCATGTGACATTGAAATAAATATAACAAAGAATTTTATTACCAAAAGTTTTGAATTTGGCCAGAACATACATAGCAATGAGTTAGCCGATTTTGTCTGTAAAACTGTTACCTTTTTTGCATTCTTTTTGTAGCGTTCAACACCAAAAGCTTCTATAGCTCTAGCAAAACCATACACATCTGATGTAATCCATGATTGCTTCTCACAGTTAGTCCTAAAATGTAATGAACAAAATATTATGGATCATATTATAATGGGTTATATCATCACCACAAAACATATTCAAATAAATGGAAACTAGCGAGTAACTAGTATAGGCTGCATCTGTGTTTGATATAAATAATAGGTCATATAATGAAATTTGTAACACCGTAAAAAATGTTGACTTAACTTTACTGACGCTTCGAGCTTTAGCCCATCGTCGGAGTAAAAAAGCATATTCAAATAGGTATGTACATGTATTTGCCATGTTCTAAACAAGCCAGAGACTGTATTCGAGTTACAATCTCAAATTTCAAAGCATGTATGAATTGTATGCAGGGACAGAGTTGAGCAATTTCCTCGGTTTGTCCCTGCAAAGAATCCATGTGTGTTTTACAATGGACATCAAACCCAGTCCTGGCTTGTTTCAAACATGGTGAATTACATATATTAAGAAATTAAGAATTTAGGGAACAATAATTTTTTTTTTACAATGCAATGACTCTGGCTGAGGCCATCCAAACAAAATTATCCAACCACAATCAAGAATATGAAGAACAGAATCTCTACAAGTGTTTTTTTTTTTGCTTAAATAGTCAACATTTCCATTATAAGTGAGCAAAAATCATCAAGTTTGAAAGCTATTGAATAAGAAACATCTTAGCCTGTGAGAACCGTACATGTTTTTGTTTGATTTTAAAAACATTTATTTTGAAATTTGTTTGGATAGCCTTCAATTAAACATAGTTGCACTGTAACTACAATCCTATTGAGCATTTATATGTACAGATCAAAAGAAAACTACAAACTTTGTACTTTTTTTAATTCCTTAACGCCATAAATATTGTAAATCAGTACTGTGTGATCTCCCACGATGAGCACAGCTCTTGGAGAAAACTCAGAGTAAAATACAATGTATATGTATGTTTACATATTAAAACAAAAACACTAAATTTTCTTACCATTCTTTATTTTGAGGGTTGACAGTATAAACACATTTTTCTTCAACGACCATGAGTTTTTTAAAGGTGATGTTTCTTGTGTAAGTTGTGAATGTTCTTGTGATGGGATCAACTATGGATTCTTCTACTACGCATGCAATTCTTGAACTTACAAACTATAAATACACAAAGACAAGACATGCATCAAGGTTAGCAAAGTTTGTTGAAGGAAAGCCAATATAGTGCACTCGACCTTCCCAGGTTGAGAATCTTGTTAAGATCTGGTAAGATTATCTGAGATCTTACTAAAGCCTTGGCAAGTAAATTTCTTGGAAGGATCTTGGGAAGATCTTAATTAAATCTTGGCAAGAACTTAAAAGTTCTCCTCTTCTAATTTGGCCCCCCACTCAGTCAATAGAGAGACCTTTAGATTTGAGGATGAGAACGAGTATGAGTACAAGTTTTTTGTGCGTGCACAACTTTGCTGTTGTAGACGTGCTCACGAAAAATCAAAATTTAGATTCAAAAACAGTAAAAGGGCTTTTCACCACAATACTTTTTTTAATTATTTTCTCAGCCAAAAAATACTTTTTCAATGCGTGCTTGCAATAAGATGAAAGAAAGGTAATTGAAAAAAATTGTTTGCAGTGTTTTGGACATAAAATGCCAATTAAGATTTAAGAAATGAAATACGTCTTCTGTGTTTTCACACGCTAATGAAAACCGAGATGCGTTTGGGAGAATTCGAGAGCAGATCAGTCTAAACACGAGACGAAGTCGCGTGTTTGGACCTGCTCGAGAATTCTCCCAAACGTATCAAGGTTTTCATAAGCCCGTGAAAAAAACAGAAGACGTGTTTCATTTCTTTTATAAAATAACAATCACGCGAAAAGAAGAAAAAAATCCCCTATTATTCGTTTGACGATGTCATTTCATCGAAAATGACCAACCAAAACAAGGAAAAAACTGACCGTTGAATGAGCGTGCGCGCTTGAAAATGACGTAGGTGTGTTTCATGCTCTCATGAAACATGGGTTGTTGACCAATCAATGCACGCGTACTATCCCAATTATTTTATAAATCTGAGTTTTTCAAACAAGCGTGACATTGTCACGGTCTGGCGCATGCGCACTAACAACAAAATTGAAAACTTGTACTCGTACATGAGACTCTAAAGGTCTCTAATAAGTACATGTATAATACCAGTAAGCATACATCAAAATACAATATATTGCTTACCCTTTCTCCCCATTTTGGTAGTCTGTTAGTCTTTGTTAATAATCTTTTAGTTTTTAACTTATCATCATCGATATCCCTGTAAGCAAAACACAAAATAAGAACGATTAAAATAGTTTAGTAATTTCTTTAATCGATGAGAAATCTGACAGACGTAACGCCACATTATTGCATGAAATCATGCACGTTTGCATGTAATTTGAAAAATATATAATATTGTCAATACTTAATTACTTATTGCTTGATGATAAATAAATGAAAACATTTTGGTTATAAGGTGGAAATGTTGTTATCGTTTTGTAAGTTTTAATGTCAACAAAAACATGACGACCAACATGTATCAGAGTCTGACGTCATAAATTAGTCGCAGATATAGACTTTTCTGCATTGTAAAGCTTATTACAACACAAGAAATAGTTGAATATAGATTTAAATTAGTTGTTTGTGTGATAGAATGTAAGAAAGCAGCATAATTAAGGCCATACCTTGATAAAACATCCTCACTCAACACGTGTAAACTCCATGGGTTTGGATAACGTTTCCAGTATGCCGTGCCAACGTGATCCCAAGCAAACCTAAATACAATTTTAATGTTTGGTCAATAAATCTAAACATAGAAGTTTCCATTTTGCTTATTTTGAACTTAATTTCAACTTACTTGAAGACAGAGTTTGTGGAATAAAACTTCATCACAGCCGAGACCACTGCACTGGCTGCAAAGTCACGCCAAAGAGACCTGAGCCATCGATGTCATACTACAAGCGGTCTTCCACAATAAAACATTCCCAGCATGCTGTGCAGTTTCTTGTTTTCCACAGGAAGCCCAAACAGCCTCGTTGCCACTGTTTCCTTGCGAAACATAAAAATTGGGGTAATATTTTAGTAGAAGTCTATTCTAACCAAACGAAAGAAGCAAAGTAACAAATAATAAGAGCAAGAACGGACACTGAAAATGTCACTTAAATTGAAATAATTAGTAAAAGCAAGAGAGGATAAAAGTAATAATTGAAGATTCCTGCGAGACATGCATGAAGCGGGAACATCGAATTGGCTTCCATAAAGGATTCTAACCCTAACACTAAGTAAGGGAGAGAAATGGATCAGCGAGGAGGGAGAAGTATAGTTCAAAAAACCTCATCATAGACTGGGAGATGGGACAAACCACTGAAAGACTGAATAGGGAGGAGGGAAAAATATTTTGCATTGCAATTTTTTTACCATGCTCAGTATTCGGTATTCTATTATACAAAGAAAGAACGATCCGGTCACTAACAGGAAACTGCAAGTCCATTTCCAAAAGTCTAAGCTGGCATTATAGTACTGAGATACTAGTTTATAGCAAGCATCGTGGTGCGAACGGCCAAACATATCGAGGCTTAACCTATGCAAATGAGCCTTTTGTCAAATAGTTCAGCGGTGCTAGATAACATGAAACTGGAGTACAGTAATATCCCGCGTATAAGAACCTGGGTTTTAAGAACCTGTTAGGCTAAAATTTTCATTTCAAGCCCCCTATACATAAGAATCTATTAATGTTTAAGTACCATTTATATAAGAATTATATAAGAACCTATTTAGGCTAAATTTCTTATACACGGGCTATTACTCATGGTATATTGTATATCGGATCAGGGATCAAGCCCAAAAATTAGGCCCGGATCAGGGATAAGAGGCCAGGGCTCAGAGATCGAAGAGCTGCGATCGAGGATCAGTGGGAAATTGAGTCTGATTCGGGGATCAAGGATCAAAAGTTTGGAAAAAATTGGGATCAGGAATAAAATTCCGAAATGATCCGGAATCTATAGGTTCAAAATGTACCATGTTACAAGCCTGTATTACTGTATTGTAGCTGCACTCTTTACAAGACCTTTGCCATTTGAGGGAGAACGGTTTGTTTTCTGTATCAGTTTGTATTTATGCAAGGTCAACCGAATGGGATATATTACGATGACATCTCAATTTAAAATTACGCTCATTGTTTTCTTGCAAAATAAAACTGATATGTTCTTACTATCAAATACTTTCACTTTAAACTTTGTGTTTTTTTTTTTTTTAGAGTTTTATTTTCTTGTCGAAATAAACAGAAATATTTTACTTCGTTCTCACCTAGTTGAACAAAACGCGCCGACATTTTGTTCACTTCCGTGATTGCCTAGTAATCTACGAAACAATTAGTTTCCGTTATCCCGGCTAGCAGGGTCAACTCGCCTTCATATAAACAGTTCCCAAGTAACTATCGATTGAATTATTGATAAGTTTAGTTGTTATGCTAATATAGGGACCAATTAACATTTGGTAAGTGAGTCTGATCTCCTACGAGGCGTACCATCCAAGCCCGAAAATATACTCTAAATGATCTAAACAATCTAAACAAAACAGAATAGAATAGCTAGAATAAAACAGACCAAAGCAAACTAAAACAAAGCAAATCCCCACAATGGTTATCTAGCACTGCTGTACTATTTGACAAAAGGTACAAGCTAAAATGGCCTTGATTTGTAATTATAAACATATTCACAAATCCCAAGCAAAGCATGAAAAGGTTTTAGTGCTAAACAATAGAGTACTAAATTGATGACGTCACAAAAATATATTTTCACCGGCGCCTATCGTATTTTAGCTTCCCAATATCGAAAAGTTTACTCTGAATTGAGAATATACCAGTGAAAATGCGCGCAATTTAGTAATCAGCTTACAGCAGAATTAGAACACTCCGGTAAAATTCCCTTTACATGCCTCGTTAATTTTGGTGTTTTTCTGATTTTTCAAACTCTTATAGTTTTTTGAAAATTCAATCGTTTTTCTCAAACTTTCACAAGTTATTGTTATGATAAATGCCTATCCTATGATAGCTTTTTTTTCTTAAAACATCAATTTTAAAAATTATGATAATTATTGGCAGCCATTTATGAAAGTCGTCTATAATCTATTATTAATGTGAAACGAACAAAAGAAACTTTAATGAAAACAAGAGAAAAAGTAATAATATGGTATTTAATCTCCATGCAGGTTCAAAACAGCGGTAAAATATTTAAATATGTAAAGGTTTTCCTAGTTAAACTCTCAACAGTACTTTTACTTCTTTCATATGCATGCATCGATCGTTTTCGCCAAACCTAATTATAGAACCGTTCATCTCTACTGACATTTTATACAAAAAGGTAAACTTAAACAAAACAATCTTACTTACAAAAGGTAAACTTGGCACAATCAGAGGTTGATACTTCTCAGTGGGGACTATTTGGCTTGCTTCCACAAATAGGACAATAGCGTCAGTAATATAAATTTGATATAAAAAGCAGCTTATACCTTTCTTTTTCTGAATGTCTAATCAAAATACCCGAAAAAAATCAACACTAGTGAAAAACAAAAAATCAAACTAAAGAAAACATTTTTGGTACGTGTAAAACATACTGATTGGAGTAACCATAGAGGGTCCTGAAGGGGGGTATCCAATCCCAATTCCCAATCAATTTTTTATCAAAATCCCAATTACCATAGGAAGCCCAAACATTAACCACAGGAAGCCCAAACATTAACCACAGGAAGCCCAAATTGAATACTAACCACAGGAAGCCCAAGATAGTTCGATTTTCTCTTCTAGTCTACTAAAACGACGTAAAATGTTGCAAATTACTCAATTTAAAACATTATTTTAGCATCTAAAGAGAAAACGAATGGACAAGAAATAGCCAAATCCTATGGACAAATCCCAATCCCAATGGACAAATCCCAATCCCAATGGGCAAATCCCAATTCCCAGCCTCGAAAAAAGGCAAATCCCAATTCCCAATTTACCCCTTCAGGACCCTCACCATAGATAACTGTTACCTATGGTGTAAGCTATTAATTATTAACCAGCTAATAACTGGATATATATGCCACGATATGTACACAAATAACCATTAATGCGTTGGTCCAGAGATTGCTCACGTTCTGGCAATTTGGCAAAGTTATCCAGGCCGTCATTTTCATGTTATTGACATCAAGTTACGATCATCATTTCTGTGAGAGCTGGCCCAACGTATATTTCTCCTCGATTTAACACAAGAAGGAGGACGTTTAAAAGTATACGTATAAATGATGTTTTCTCGAAGATCTGTGGACTTCATAACAATCATCTTTCTTACTTTCCTTTACATTTTGAGAAAAGTCCAAGGTATGATATCTTGTTTTGTTTTTTTTAATCTTAAATCTGTACTAAAGGTTGCCAATCACCCCTTTTGGTGAGCCCTGCCGGGTTTTATATAGGGACGTGCCGCCATTGAGTAAAAAATCCATAACCTATTCAAGATAAATCGAAAAATTAATCCCTATTTTTGTGTAAATGGATCTACAAATGGATATACCTTCACGTCATAAATTCAATCAAGAAATCTTAAACTTGAGATCCTTTTTACTCCGACGAAGGGCTAAAGCTCGACAAACGTCAATAAAGTTAAGTCAACATTTTTTACGGTGTTACAAATTTCATTCTATCGTTTATACCAAATACCGACGCATCCTAGGCCTATACTAGTTTACTCGCTAGTTTCCATTTATACTTGGGATTATTTGTCACTTTAGTTGTGTTCAGCTTCCATCCGTGTTTATTGGGCGTCTATATCTTGAATAACATCCACAACTTAGTATCAGTTTATGTACATGAATCAGTTTCTTCTTGGAAAAAAAATGATCGGATTGAAAGTTCAAAAACATCAATGTTTTCTTCTTTCTTCTTAGTAACTTTAAAAAAATCAAACATAGAGCGAAAAAGCAGTGAAATCCACGTACAGTTTAAGTTAAAACTTTAACGTTACTTTCAGTTTTTGGCCGAATTAATATTCTCGAAAACATGATTGATGTTCAATAGACTGAAATCAATGCGTATCTGGACACAAATGATATGTTTTTCAATAAATGGTTCGGTTTACGTGAAAAACATCCTACTCTCCATGCTAATTGTCTATCTATTACAGCTAACATTCAAAATGTCATTGGATTTTCAGTAAAGAGTTCGACATATATACTGTACACCATAATATATTAATCAGTAAACTCAGAAGTTCATAAAGCTTCTGGTAAACTACAATATTACCGAATTGAGGGACTTAGTAGAGCTTGGTTTAAATTATTGTTAAACGCTAAAAAATATTTTTTTCGCATGGGGAAAACAAATTGCCCTACATCATCATCATCTTGTGGTGTTCCCCAAGGCTCGGTTCTCGAACCATTATTATTCTTGATATATATAAACTATTCCATAGATCTTCTGCTATCTTGGACTTTCCATGCATCTTTTCAAATATATTTTATGCTCATAAAAATTTAGATTAGTTGCTAGAATCCACTGCGACCAATTGTCACATATAATTTCAATCTAAATTCTGTTGCTATGGTTATCACATAGGTAAAGATGGCTGCAAAGATTTCCAATATCTACCTTGCATCGAAAACAAAACCTTCAAAGGTCACATGGCCAATAGCTTCAGGATCATAGCTCCCGGATTACCAGAATGCCAGAACAAATGTTTCCATGACAACAGATGTATATCGTACAACTTGAGCCCCATCGATGGAACGACCCGGACGTGTGAATTGAATGACCTTGATCACATGACACATCCAGATGACGTCATAGACCAGAAAGGCTCTAAATACTGTCCAATCCAGGTATATGTTGAAATATCGGTTTGTTGTCTTGCTGCTTGCTTTGCCCACGGCTTTGTGACTGTGCCTTCTTATACTTACTTACCCACTTCAATAAAAACTCGGTTCAAGCACAGTATAATGGCAAATGTAATTTTCAAGAGCAATCTCCTTTGTACAGTTATACCATATACACCTAACATTGTCATATAAAAAAGAAAATTACAAAATAGGAATTAATTAAAAGACAAAAGCAGATTACTCAAGCTGAACTTCTTCTTTTGTCTTTTAATTAATTCCTATTTTGTAAATTTCTTTTTTATATGACAATGTTATTGCATTTAGGTGTATATCAACAAGCAAGTGAAAAAAACAGATTTAAAAGTTTCAAAAAAAAACAATATTTTGATTCGCCTTTTCTTTTCAGTTTTTGCTACGGTCATCGAAGCTCTGAATAGTGGAATAGTTGGGAGAAACTATAATATGTACATGCACTTACTAGATTACTTGCTTACTTAATACTTATTTCATTGCTAACTTGCTTGCTTACTTACTTTATCTCACTATTCGTTTTTCAATATTTCGAAGAGGGTCCTGAAGGGGTAAAATGGGAGCTGGGTTTGGTCTTATTTTTGACTGGGAAAATGGGATTGAATGCACTGGGACTGCATGGATTTACAAATAGAAGAAAATGGGAATGAGATTGAAAACTTGAGCAAAACTGATGGGATCTTATGTAATTTTTGACTGGGATTTGGTCCAAATATAAACTGGGAAATGCATGGGATTCGGACCCCCCCCCCCCCCCCCCCCCCTTCAGGACCCTCTTCTAACTTAAGGTTTCTCGAGGTAGTTTTTCATGGCGCACACATCCCTTTTTGAATTCGCAAAACTTACCTTCGCCCCATGAATGTGAATTTTATACTAAATGACAGTCTTGGATAAACATTTTGAATGATGTTTTAATTATGCTAATCAAAGTTTCCATGGCAACGTTAAACAACTTTTTTGTAAAATGGTTGTTCTTAAATATCTTTTGAATATGAGCTGATTGCGAAAAACCAATAAATGTGCTATAAACTGCTACGTTTAACACATCAATTGGAAAAGTTTGAAGAAAAGTTGTCTGTTCGATAACGAAGAAATCACGAAAACATTTAAATGCGTATTTTGTTCGTGTGTAAATATAAGCGGTCAAAACATTTCATAGAATATATGCACAAATTATGATCGTAATACTGCAGAATGTTTCCTTGGACCTCCATTTAAACTCCCTGTGAACAGCTCTGGTTAATATGTAGGCAATGCAGAGATCGAGCTTTTTATTAAAATGAAGTTTTGCTTGACGTTTTCACTCTTTCATAACTACGATCACAATTACTTATAACTCACAAAAGATCAAATGAAAATGAGTGATATCTTCGCAGTACAATTTTAGATATAAAGTCAATAATAGTGCACAATTTCAGTCAAATCCATATAAAACAACGTCTTTAAAAGTAGCGCCGAAGATGAAGTACGAAAGTAGCGCCCGCCGAATGAAAATTTACTACAACGAGCGTGACATCGCGTGTTTATTTCAGTGGCTGATTAACATGCAGCGCAGTGTTAAATTCCTCTATGCACGCTTAGTCTAATTAGAATTCTTTTGATATTGTAATTATTGCAATCAGCTTCAAAAGATATTTAAGAAAAAACATTTTACAAAAAAGTTGTTTATCGTTGCTATGGAAACTTTGATTAGCATAATTAAAACATCATTCAAAACTTTTATCCAAGACTGTCATTTGGTATAAAATTCACATTCATGGGGCGAAGGTAAAATCATGTAATTGCGAATTTAAAAAGGGATGTGTGAGCCATGAAAAACTACCTCGAGACACCTTAAGGGATATAAACCGGTATTATACTGTGTTCACAGAGTCGTTGTTTATCCAAACCTTGTCCTTCTGGTAAAGTGTGTATACCAGACTTCGCCTGGGACACGTTCAGCTGTCGAGGTACGTCAATAGTCACTCAGATGAAAAAACATTCAACTATATACAATACATGATCTAGTCTGACTCAGGCCTGCCCCTGGACCTTAAATCGCCGTAATTTAATGCGATTTAAAGCGTTTTAAGGCGATTTAATGCGATTTAAGAAAATATGGCCAAACTTCGAGTGAAGTTTTAAGGCGTTTTAGTGCGGTTTAAGGCGATTTAAGGCGATTTAAGGCGATTTAAGAAAATATGGCCAAACTTCAAGTGAAGTTTTAAGGCGTTTTAGTGCGGTTTAAGGCGATTTAAGGCGATTTAAGGCGATTTAAGGTCCAGGGGCAGGCCTTGACTCCCTTTGTCCAAGTGGTAGGGGTGATCGGCGTACCTTTTAGGGTTAAAAATATTTCCTGTGCGTACTTTTTAGGGTCGATCCTTTCAGGGTTCTGGCTTAAAAATCAGTTACGTAACGTGATTCCATACCTGTAAGGATCATTTTTACTTTTTGCTTTGTTGCTAAACGTAAGCTTGGCTGACAAGAACTTCGTACCTTTTAGGGGTTGAAATCAACAAGGCTTATAAAAGTTATTTTTATCTGTGCGTACCTTTTAATTTAGGGGTCGTTTCCAAAACCTCCGCCGATCACTCCTACCACTTGGACAAAGGTAAGACCCCCCCCTAACTTGGGTTGATTTAGCTTCTTTCTATAACCTATTTTGGGCTTCCTTCTACTTTCCTAAACATGCATGAGACATTATTCAAATTGAACGCGAAACCACATTAGATAATATATACATGCATTATATAGCTAATGAATTATTACTGAATCCAAGCACACTTTTCAATTTCAATTTAATAAGCATTTAATAGTGATACTTTTTCCATATTTTGGTTGTAACTATATAGTTACAATTAATAAAGATCATTGATGCCATGCACTTCCAGAATATCTGCACTGATTCCAATGTAATGAAAGTTTTGTGTCCTGAGTTAGTCAAGAATACAGTGTTGTTTCTTGATACAGATGGAACATGGAGTACTTGGAGTCCATGGCTTAAAAGCGGCGCTCCTTTCCGTGTCCGCAACTGTCGCAACCCATTCACAAACGCATCTGCATCCGACTGCCCTGGTCCAAAAAATGAGACCAATCAAGACATCAAGAAATCTGAAATAGGTTTGTCTGGATACGTGGAAATGCAACCAACTAACCAATCAAATATTTATGCATTATAAATCCATTTAAAATGATATTTTTTAAGCTATTTAAGAAACTAGCAGAACGTGTTTTTAAAATCAAGCATCAAAAACTCTGGGCATAGATATTCTGGTCACGATACCTGTTTTGTCAATTAAAAGAACGGAAGAAGATGAGAAAATCTTTGTCAATTATATAGGAAATATTGCTTGAATGTGTGGATACGGCTGTAATGATAATAGTTAAGCCTTTCAAAATCTTTTTTTTTTATCTCAATGTAGTTTTCAAAAACTGTACCGATGCCTTGAGCTTGGGGTATACAAACAGTGGTGTATACACATTGGCTTCTACTGGAAGTAATTATCTCAAGGTAAGGTAAAAGCTTTTTAGTTTACCATAATATGTATTGTCATATAAAGAAAAGATTGCATATCAATTTTTGTTGGCGTTCTTTCTTTTTTTCAGTCATAATTTTCACATATTGAATTTCTTAGTATTTTACTAACAAATGAACCCCTCCCTGGGGTTTTAGGGATCAAGGGAGCACGGTCATTTATTTTTAGGGAACAAGGGATACTGTCAAATTATTTTTAGGGAACAAGGGAGCAATATATGATAAAACAATAGTTTTTTGAGATCATGGGAACATAAGGTAAGACATTTTAGGGAGACAGTTCTTTTACTTCTGGGGAACACTGAGGGAGAAAATGCAAAAAGATCAAAGGATTATGGGAGCATGCACTCCCCCCCCCCCCCCCTGTGAGGGGCTCACAAATTTGGATGATTATACTCGATTCGATTTATTTGAAATATTGATATATGAGTTTTACTGTCCGGAATTTAACAAATTTACAATAGGATCCGATAGAGTGAAGTCATTTAACCCGTGAAATAGATATTAGACTAATACACCTTAGCAGTCTCTAATTCCATTGTTTTCTTTTGTGTCTATTTGACTATTACACCTTGACTATTTAATTTTGTTTCACTCTAGTTTCGCGTGGTATGTGTTTTATTTACCCCGTTTGGCGTCATCGAATCGTCTAAATTGTTGTGGATCCACGAGATGAAGTGGACATACCACAAGAAACTATCGTGAATTTGTTTTTTTTACCATATTAAACATATTTTTACTGCTCGCATGTGCGCGAAGAAAGCGAGAAAATTAGAGAGAAAAGAGCAACCGTGGTATGTGCTTCTATTGTATGGCATCAAAATTCCGTGCACTCTGATTGGCTAATCGGCTATCGCGAGAGGGCCGTAATTTTCCTGTAACGACCACGGGCGTTACAAGATTTTTTCGTTTGTACGATCCTGAATTGACCAAAACATGCTAGAATGCTAGAATGCGATAAAATAAACAAAAACTGACTGAGAGAAAATTAAAGTGGCGAGCATATTGGTTGTTTTTGCAAACATTTTGACAAGCAAAAGTTGAGTAAATCAAATAAAAAAAAAATTACAAAAACTCACGAGAGAATACACAAAAGATTAATTGTGAGAATACACAAAAGTTTTTTTTTTAATTCTTTAAAGAACATAAAGCTCGTTTATATACCTCAATGATAGTTGAAAAGTATACTTTTAGTTTTTATCCGGCTCTCTTTCGGTAAACAACATGCACGGCGGTGAGTTGAGCTTTTTTTGTTGAGATATGTCGTTGCTTTTCAGTAACTTTTAAAAAGCTGTAAAAGTCACGATAAGTTTGTCTACAAAGTTAACAACGTTTTTAAAGGCAAGTGTTATTGTCTTTCTTTTTCTGCATACAAAAGGTACAAAAATCTTGAAAAAGGCCGGTTCATTTGATTCAATGTCCTGTCAGCGATCCCCATGCTTTCATCTTCTTCGTAAAGTATGACACAGACAAACTTCAACACTTGACGATGGTTTTAATTAAAGTTCTTATTATTATTTATCGAAAAATAAGCTTCCGTAGACTCTATTTCTCGATGCAAATGTCCACGACGAATTTCAACTCGTTTCAATTGCAACATCCATCGTTGGTTCACTTGTTTGTGTCAGCTTAAATCCTTTGTAAAACGGCCTTAAACTTGTTTTTTGTTTCTTGACTTTATTTGATGATGAGATATAAACCAAACCCTTTGTCTTTAAAGAGGTCCTGAAGGGGTGGTCCGAATCCCATTTCCCAGTTTATATAATCAGTCAATAATCACATAATCCCATCAGTTTTGCTCAAGTTTTCAATCCCATACCCATTTTCTATTGTTCTTTTATTTGTAAATCCCAGTCCCAGTGCATCCAATCCCATTTTCCCAGTCAAAAATAAGGCCAATCCCAGCTCCCATTTTACCCCTTCAGGACCCTCTTTAAATGATCTTTGATTTGGAATGATGAAGAAAGCTGCAGTAATTTTAATGTTTTGACATTAAAATGTCTGTGAGTTTGTTGAAGCAGCCGTCATGCTGAATGAAATTAAAACCGGTTTCTGATCTAGTCTGACAACTCGCACTTTTTCAGTAAAACTACTGGGAAGCCATTTGAAAGCAACGCATGTCGTAAAATATCAAAACAATTATTACTTTCTCTCTCTTTTTAAAATAGCCATATAATAAATAACTTATTAACCTCGTCCGTTCGGTCATTACATGCAGGGAAATCTCAGACCTCGGTCTGAGTTTTTTCCTGTAACGTTTTTTCTTGTACCTGTGTACAAACGTTCTAAGTAATTCTAGATGTTTTTTTTTTCAGGTATACTGTGATCAAGAAACCAATGGCGGTGGATGGTTAGTTATCCAAAAAAGAAAAGACGGTTCAGTCGACTTCTACCGAGGTTGGAAGGATTACAAGAATGGTTTTGGTAACCTTACTGGTGAATTCTGGTTGGGGCTAGACAATATCCATCGATTAACCAATCAAAATCGTTATCGTCTCCGTGTTGATCTTGAAGACATGACAGGTGTTAAGCGCTATGCTGAATACGACTATTTTGTTGTGGGCAATGAAGATGATAATTACAGGTTGGGTCTTGGTGCTTATTCAGGTAAATCTACTCATTGCAAATATCATTGCCGTTCGTGGTTAGCGTCACGATTGAATAATGAGTTAGTGCTTGTCCTGACCGGCAGTTTAACTCTTAATAAAACCTATAGAGTTAATCCTGGGTTAGTGCTAATCCTGGTTTAACTCTTAATAAAACCTATAGAGTTCATCCTGGGTTAGTGCTAATCCTGGTTTACTGTTAATAAAACCTATAGAGTTAATCCTGGGTTAGTGCTAATCCTGGTTTAACTCTTAATAGAACCTATAGAGTTAATCCTGGGTTAGTGCTAATCCTGATTTAACTCTTAATAAAACCTATAGAGTTAATCCTGGGTTAGTGTTAATCCTGATTTAACTCTTAATAAAACTTATGCAGTTTACAGTACTGTATTGCTGCTGCTAATCGATCATTGAACAACTGGCCCTGTATGTAGTACAGATTTGAGAGATTTGTGACACCCTGTCAATCATCAGGACATATATATGGCAAATAACTATATTACAAATTTAGCCTCCTCCGCAGGCAGAAAAAAAACGAAGAAAAAGAAGAAACACGACGCGGGCTTCCTGTGGCACATGGCAAAAAAATGACTGAAGGGGGAGGGGGGAGGAAGAAGGGGGCTAGTCACCAGGCTTCGTAATAATAATAATAATAATAATAACAACTTTTTTAACGTCTCAATCTTCTAGCTGCATGGATCGACGCAGTGCGCCCAACTAATCGGGGGGACTCACTCACACTCACTACCTCTACGTTTAGTATTTTGCACTTAACTCGTCTCACCTGTTCATTTTTGCCGTCTTCTCATTTTCGCCGTCTTCGAATTTTCAACACAGGAACCCCAAACTCACGAAACTCACTCTCGGACTCAGGAGTTGCATACGGAGGAGGCTATCGCAAATTAGAGTTTTAAAATTGTTTATTAATCAATTTGTACAGGAACAGCTGGAGATTCATTAGGCCTTCATCGTAACCATGCCTTCACGACCAAAGAACAGGACAATGACATCCTTGTTGACGCTAATTGTGCTGTGAAATTTAAAGGTGCATGGTGGTATGTTAGTTGTCACCGTTCCAACCTAAATGGACTGTATCTAAAGGGCGAACATTCGTCCTTTGCTGATGGAATTAATTGGCTCCAATGGAAAGGCTATCATTACTCATTTCCGAGGGCTGAGATGAAAATACGACCAATTTGAGACAACGCCCCCCCCCCTGGGGGGGACTCCCTTAGAAAATGGATAGGCCGGGTGCTCGACGGACGGTTTTGAAAATGACCCTAAAAGGTACGCATAAATTAACTCAGATACTGATTTCATACCCTAAAAGGTACGACCACATTTAATATTTTTTCAATATGTATAATCTTAGTTCGAAAACTGACCCTAAAAGGTACGGTGCCATTTCGAGACCCTAAAAGGTACGTGAGGGTCTTATTTTCAACCCTAAAAGGTCCGTTGAGCACCCCTATCCATATAAACGGTTGTGTAAAATGAGACGTTTATTAATATTGCTAGCATTGTTATTCTTTGTATATTTGTTAGATCCAGTTAATATTGATTATCCGTCTAACAAGCGCAAAACGTTGCCTAGTAGGAACAACAGAGTTACCATCGCGAGTTCTAAAACTGTGATTCGTGAAAACGCATTACGTTACTCAGTGATCCGTGAAATCATGATAAAACGGCGCGTGATTCGTGATCGGTACCCCCTCTTCCCCACCCTGTATTAGGAAAGGAATAACCAAACAAAAAGTTCAGCTTGAGTGATCTCCTCTTGTCTTTTGACATGTAATAAAGACCTCAAATGAGACATCACAAAAGAGTAAATCTTGGCACCAAAAAACGTATACACACATGTATACATATCAAAAATCGTTGTCGCAAACAAAGCCACAGTCCACACTCTGAAGCCTGCAAAGGATGTCGGCATTTCTCGATCTCTTGTTATCGATTTATCCATAACATATTTTGGATGTACGCCGTATCAAAGATACATTATGCAATCTTGAAAACAATGCCATTACCATATATGGTATTGTAGGTGAGAAGTAACAAAAAACTTTGATTAGAGCGCGAGATTTTTTTCTTTTTTTAACAGGTTGAGATTGCAACAGAACAATAGGCATATCTTTGATATGGTGTCTGTGCTATATATGACCATAAAACGTCGCAACCATATAATGATGAAAAAATATTTCTTGTAAAAAAAAAAAACACCTTGTAATTAAAAATCAACACTGAAATTTACCGACATCCTTTGCAGTCAATAAAGTGTTGACTGTAGCATCGGCTGCGACAACGGCAATGGCGTCATTGGCACAAGTTGAATGTTGATGTGTGAAGTTGAATGTTGATACGTGAAGTTGGATGTTGTATCATCAAGTTGAATGTTGTGATTCGAAATTGGATTTTTGGCGGGGATTGCACTCCATAGAGATATGATATCTTTCACATGTGAAAGATACGAAGTTCTAGACACTAGAGAAATCCTGGTATTTCATTGTTATCTATATAATAAACGAATTTTATCTTCGAGTGTTGAAATGATCACGAGTGAACGCAGCGAACGAGTGAGAGATTTTCAACACGACAAATTTGTATCTCCAAGCGACCATGTAATGTTTTGTTTATTATAGTATTATCAATGAAAATAAAGAAAACCTTTTTTTGACACAATAAGTTTCCGTAAAGCTGTGTAACCATAGTATATATATACCATAGTATCTTCACATGTGAAAATATCAAATTTTTGAAACAGAGAAATATAGGTATTTCACTGAAAATCATATAATATACATATATAAATATATAAATTTGCATATTATCATTTTCCCTTTTTTCTATCTAAATCTAAATCCAAATTGATCATAGTCTTTCCCATTGGGCTTATCTAAGCTGTATTTAAACATTCTAAACAGTTTACCAGCAAATTGGGCTTTAAATAGACAAAAACGTAGTGAACTGTAGTGCACAGTATGACATTAATTTAAGCCATTAGCTTATATATATACAGTCATTTGCAAAAATTCTGACCGTACAAGTATATAAGTATATAAGTATATAAGTATATAGCTATATAGATATGTAGGTAATTCTGCCTTAAAACCCTCCAATATTTTTTAGAATTCATTCAATGACATGTAGTAAGCATCATTGAAGTATTATGGGTGGTTCTGATAGTACCAAGCGCATAAAAGCACTCAAAGGCATAAATAAACATTACCCACAATGCACCCGATATACTTTGATGCGGTCAGAATTTTTGCAAATGACTGTATATATATATATATATATCGGCTGTATATATATATATATATTTATATGATATTTATTGTTATTATTATTACTGGCCTATTTCTAAAAAATCCATGGCCACTAACCAGCATGCTTTGCGTTGTTCATTTTGATTTGAGTAGTTATAAAAAAAAGAGGGCTCAGCTGCATGCTTGTTTAATATAGCCTCAAAAATAAAATAGTTCAAGACTTATTTAGCTTATTCTATAATCAACTAAAGATTGTAATATAATTCAATATTAAATTAGTACTTGAATCAAGTTAGCCAAAGGTTCAAGCGAAGGAATGCCCCCTTATAGGATTTGTGTCTACAATTTGTTAAATTTATCTACGCCCGTTGCTAAAGTAGTCTCCCCCGCAGCCGTTTTTAGTCTCGTTCCACTCCCCTACGGTCCACTTCTGAACCGTAGGGGAGTGGAACGAGACTAAAAACGGCTGCGGGGGAGACTATGGCTAAAGCTGCACAATTAAAAGCTCTAAACCGCCATAAAGACTCTTCTATCACGTGATAAAATTATTTTAATAAGATAGATAAGATTCAATCAATTTGTGATTTGCAATGACAATGGCTAGACAGCTAGGCAGACGAGACCTCCGGCCCTTATCCGAGAAGACGAGGCACTGAGAGAGTGAAGTAGACTGCGAGCAGTCCCTACTTTTCCCTCCAAATTCAGAAAATTTTAACTTTAATAAAACGAGCGAGCGTGTTTTATTTAAATGCTCATTTTTCTCTCGTTTTCCTTGGAATCTGGAGGGAAAAGAAGGGACTGTTCGCAGTCTAAGAGTGAAGTGTCTTTACCAAGGACACAACGTTATCGCCCTGGCCGGGAATCTAACCCAGACCATTATGGGGTTGGATGATTTTGTAAAAAAATTTCTTGCACAAAAACATTCGTGCAAGCCAAAATCGTCACACAGGTCTTTGCATTCTTACCAAAAAAATTTCCTGCACAAGGCTGCTGCCGAAAAAAAAATTATTGCACCAACTAGAGTTCCACACAAGGATATGATAGACATTCGCAATAGCAATAACTTGTGAAAGCTTGAGAAAAGATATTTAAAACTTTCAAGATCCTGGTCCTTGTAGTAAAATGACGCCATCGTTAAAATGTCCTATAACTGTTTATAGAAGTATGCCCAGAATTCCATTACGTACGTCTTGAAGTGACCTTTACTATGGCAACCTTTTTGCGATAGCCGGTAAAACTACATCTGTTAACAATAGCACTTAAGTATAAGTCACGAACACCATACAAAAGGGTCATTAGAACGTTGATAACACGTATAGTTCACGACATTCAATTATATAATAAACTCCAGTTCTTTCTGTTCGCTTCTACTGGTGAGGTTTGTACAACGATTCCTTCTCGTCAGTACGCACTCAAGAACAAGTTAATTATTAACAGTTTAGATGTTAATAGGATCAAAATATCTTGTCAAGTATTTTTGATATCGACTGTCTATAGGTAAGATCACCAAACTGAAAATTAAAATGTAGGATACTGCCCTGCGTTTACGCGCATTATTGATTGATAATAATATCGACTATTTGTAGGTAAGATTCATGTCAGTGCTGCGTTTACTATACGCGCGTTGCTGTTACTGATATTCGCTGTATGTCAGGTTCAAGATCCACTCGCGTGCTGCGTTTACGTGCGTTGGAACACGCAAGCCTTTTGCTCATTTGCTCAGAAAGGTTTCAAAGTTAACCTAAACAGTTAGTACCAACGACTCGGTCTGGGATCCAAAAAACGATTCCCCTTATATTTCTACCATCGAAAGTACTACTATCTATCCTTATTACAAAACTGGACTTAGATTTGTTCTAAATAAAAAATTTCGACCGCTATATAGGCGAATTTTCGTACATCGACCCAAAAACCGCCGAACGACACTGATTTGCAAGTTCGCAGAGGCCTACTTTCAAAGTCCGTTTTCTCGGCTTTTTCTTCAAATGAAAACTTATTTTTGGGGTCTAAACTATGGTTTGACGTCTCGCCTGACTAGAAAAAGCAAAATATTTCTTTAGGATGTACAAATTACGAAAAGTGATATAAATTTATCGAGACTACTCTATGCGTGACACGAAAAGCAAAGATCAACGGGTTTAGAAAATTGAAAATTTCTCAAACGTAGCACCTATCCCCGATATAAAATAGCATTCTACCTTGAGACGAGATGCTATTTACTAGTTCTGAACAATAAAATGTGTGGCACATTGCGTTTTTAAGAATTTGACGAAGCCCAAACTTGTACATTTTTACAGATATTTCCTTGCGTGACACGACTTGCTGTTGAGTCTAGACAACGTCAGTCCTGTGCACAGATTTAATTAAGGCCAAGTAAAAACAATTAAATGTTTATCCCCGCCCGCTTCATTTTTTGGGGCCGCCTGATTTTTTTTACTATTTACTATTTGACATGAAAATCGGAGCGAAAAACAAGCAACAGGCGTTACTTTCAGGCAGGCTAAATCATAAAACGTTAGAGTATTGAATACTGACCCCTATTGACGGTTTTTATAGTGCATCATGTTGTTGTTACGATTAATAAAATATACCAACGTTGTGTTACAATTATCGATCCTATCCATGTGGTAGAGTCAATAAATACACCTATTTGCCATCCATACATTTATTTTCTTGTAAGAAAAGCATTAAATTGAAAATAATAAAAAATCAGAATATAACAAAAAAATGCGCCCGCCCGCTCTCTTTTTTAAAGAAATCCGGATGATAAACATTTTTTTTTTTTTACTTAATTGGCCTAATACTATAAAAATAAAATAACAAATAACAGTTACAAGTTTATATCCCGGGATTATATTCAGATGTTATTATTGTCATAATTAGATATATTTGAGCTCCATTGAAATTTCACCACAATAATGTTTTGTTTTTTTGAAAAACATTTGCATAAGTATATGCTAAAGTCAAGCTGTCTAACAACATTGACATTTAAACTATTAAATATCTATATTTAGAAAATCCTCGTTTATTAATCTTGAAACATGATTCTTATATTAAGTTGGATAAAACCTGGATGGCTTTTAAAACTTTTATTTATTTTAATTGAGTTGCTTTATGAGATTATACAATTGTGCACGATACAAATATGATTCACCATTATGCATGTTTTTTCCTAAATGTGCTAAATAGCGGTGAACTTTTTAATGTTTTAAAATTCGGTTTTCTTCACCAAAGTAACTGACGCAATATTACAAGGCGATGTCGGATCATTTCATCACCTAGGGGTAAACTATAGGTTTGTACTCTTTTGCACACGCACTATAACTACGGTTTTGCCGCCATTTTCGAAAAGAGCTTGGAATTTCCTTTATTTTGATACAAAATTCGTCTATTTTTATGCCGATTTGAGAGGGGTCAAATGGCCGGCGAAGTTATATCTACATTGTACTCTGAATGAACTCAACAAAATACAGAAATATGTGGCTTCATAGCTCAGTTGGTAGAGCATTGCACCGGTTCTGCAAAGGTCATGGGTGTAAGTCCCGACATTTTTTTTCGGGCTTCTATAATTGCAATTACAACGGGGTAAAGTTGTGTTTTCTTTTCTCTTTTCCTTTGAGGAATAGACACCGAGAATACTTCATTTATATAACGGTTAGGTACCATTCTTTCTCGCCTTGGCATTTCACAAGGCATGTTTACATGATCTCCCGGAATATGCAAATTAACTAAGCAAGCGCAGTATCGATATCAGTTGTCCGCGGCAGCTTAGCCTCTAACTAGGGTTAGCGGAGCAAATGTTCAAATTTGTAGCTAGGCAATGGGTTTGATATACTGTGGGTAAGATTCGTTCATGTCAGTGCTGCGTTTACGCACGTTGCTGTTACTGATGTCCGCTGTATGTCAGGTTCCAGATTCACGCGTGCTGCGTTTAATTTACGCGCGTTGCTGTTACCGATATCGATTGTCTGTGGGTAAGATTCATTCACGTGCTGCGTTTACGCGCCTTACTGTTACGGATGTTGAATGTCTGTAAGTAAGATCCATCCTTGTCGTTCCTTTGCGCGCGTCACTGTTACTGGGATGTCGAATATCTGTATGTAACATCCATTCACTTGCTACGTTTACGCGCCTTTTTTGTTACTGATATTCATTGTCTTCAATTAAGAATAATTCACGTGCGTTGTTTATGCGCTTTACTGATAATGATATACTGTACTAGTAGTAAAGATCCATTCGCGTTGGTGATGCGTTTACGCAAAGTGTACTACAGCGGTGCGTAGTTGTTATTGCTAATAACTACGTTTTGGCATATGTTTAACTATGTTCAAACGTCGCATCTCACATGTGCCGAATCTAACGCAAATGAATTCAAACAATCAAAATTTGCTTTTAAATCACAACATTTCAATGCTGCGAGTTAAGGCGAATTAAGGCGAGTTAAGGAAAAATCCCATAATTTCATCAGTATAATTTCATATTTCAGCTTTGTGAGATGAGGTTATGGCAATTCCCTGTGCATTATGACATTGAGCAATTTACTGCAAGCTTGTGCGAGTTAACGTGAGTTTGTGCGAGTTAATGCGTTTTGTGCGAGTTATAAGGCGAGTTTAGGCCAGACTTGCTTCAACATCCGTTCGATTTTGTTGAATGCCGGGCAATGTTAAAACGCTTTTAAACTCTTTCAACATCAATTCAACATCGATTCAACATGTTTCAACAATGTTGAAATGAGTCATTAGATGTAGTAAAATTTTACTTTGTTTTAATGTATACATACCTGACATAGATTCTAGTGAGTCTAGCCCTCCAGGTATCACACGAACTCAAACGCAGCGTAGCGTAACTCAACAATACACGACGCTATTGCTTTGTTGTGACAAATTCTCTTTTCCTTTTCCGTAGGTTTGTCTGCCGAAAATGGCCGGGAATAGCACTAGTTCTGGCGGTGATGTCAAAACTGCACTGAAAATGATGAAACTTGTTGGCTACGTAGTAGTTTTCGTAGCTGGGGTCGCTCTAAATATTCTTCTGCTCCTGGCCGTGACGAGAAAGCAAATTCGACACAAGAATACGGCTAAGACGTTTATCATTATGATGCAGAATTTAGCAGTAGCTGATCTGCTGTTGCTGATTTCGACTATCCCTTTTGATGCAGCTTGGCACGAGGTGAGTTGAACCAAAATGAACCAAAACATCTTGACAAAAGTATTGACTGTTTCAATACAATACAATACAATACAATACAATAGATATTTATTTAGTATCTAGTATATACATTAATGTATCAAAACAATGTTCACATGAATAAAGGTACATGCTACCTATAATAACCATATTGGTTAGCGCCTAAGATAGGTAGCCGGTCAATTGTTATATATATCTATATAGTAGAAAAGGTAGAAGGTTACAGAGATAAGAAGAAATAGATTTAGCCAAAAACAAAATACGTAAGTAGGGATTAATTAGATAGAACATTACACTATATATTTGCATTCTATATGGTTATATTTGTGACAAAAATTGTGCAAAAAAAAGGTGGATGAGTTGACGAAAGGATGCTAGTTCAAGAGGAAGTGTCCATACGATCGACGAGAGAATATTATCATTGTTGACATATATCATAAACTCATGGGGAAGAGAGAGGGTTCATAGCGTAGATATTCAAATATTTTGACCTCAATAAATGGAAATACATCATACAATACATTCATGAAATAAAAATGATAATGGTATATTTAAGGAAAGGAACTTTAGTGCGATTTTATGCTAATTCTATTGTTTTATAGTATAATGGCAATTAGCATTATTTTCTACTATATATTTAATTTTTACTCCGACGAAGGGCTAAAGCTCGAAACTTCAGTAAAGTTAAGTCAACATTTTTAACGGTGTTACAAATTCCATTATATTATCTATGATTTATATCAAACACCGACGCAGCCTAGATACTAGTTTACTCGCTAGTTTCCATTACGATATATTTAGTTATTTTTATTGATCGGATTTACTGATATTACACTCTAGTTATGTTGTTTGTTATCACCAGCCTGCCAAAATGCGTTATTTGAGTTATATATCAACCGTTTTCAATGTGATTTTCAAATTGATTCCATTTGTGACTTGTTTCCACGACATGGCGTCGTAGGCCTGAGCAGTCATGCGAGTGTCTGCAGTCTGAATCTACATTGATATGTAGGCGTCCATATACAAATGAAGTATACAAAAGAACAATTTTGACCACAAACATGGCTGACATGAAATCCATCTAGAAAACACATGTACAGTAGCATGACAGTGTGAATAATGTTGCATTTTTGATAGAAAATCTATGTAATATATACAATATGAGCGGCCGATAATTATTCATGAATTTTATAAGCTCACAAACAATAAGCTAATATCGAGTACTAAATAGTGAACTTATATGGTGCATGTCACGTGACGTTTTGGTAGAAAATGTTAACCAGGTTGAGATCTGGTAAGATCATCCAAGATCTTACTAAAACCTTGGCAAGTAAATTTCTTGGAAGGATCTTGGGAAGGTTTTAATTAAATCTTGACAGACACTTGAATTGTTCATGTGAGCCGAGTTGTGTGCAAAATATTAAACGTAGAGGTATAGTGAGTGTGAGTGAGTCTCCCTGATTAGTAGGGCACACTGCGTCCAGCTAGAAGATTGAGACATTAAAAAAGTTATTATTATATTATACTAGTTCTTGCAGATGGGTTACATGCCAATATCTTGTAACATCATGCCTCATGCTAAGATCTTGTATGATCTCACATGGATCTTGTGAAGATGTTCAACCAGGCTTTAATGTGGAATAAGAATTATAGAATCTATGTTCACAATTAATGCCAGTATATCCACAGGCAGCCCAAGCAATTCAGTCAGCAATTCACTTTTACAGTAGCTATATGGGAGGAAAAAATCCGTATTTTTTATTGAAATAAATTTGAACATATTTCAATCCTGTGTTGTTGTTAACTTTATTTGGTGTCATTCTGGGTAGTTTTTGAACAACAAGACAGGATTGAAATATGTTCAAATTTATTTCAATAAAAAATACGTATTTTTTCCTCCCATATATCTACTGTAAAAGTGAATTACTTGGGCTGCCTGTGGTATATCGAGTATAAATATTGAGCTTATGTGGTGTCACGTGACATTTCCTTTCGTGACTGTATGTGTTAGTTTGAAGTTTGAAGTTTATTGAAAAATAAATTACATGGCAGCAGCGTGAGCATGCTGAATAACGTAATTATTTACAATTCAAAATAACGAAGTAACAATGACATATATACAAATAAACTAGAACAAATTATATTACATTACAAATGATAAAAATGGTACTAAAATCTAATTGTAAATAACTCTAGACTAATTCAAAAATCTCAGTCTAGGTCTAAATAATGCTAACGCCTTAGTTCAAAAGCTGACCATTTTAGTTTTAAAATAATTACTGTAGCGATTTGTGTTCATCTAGCCTCCTCCACAGGCGTCTCTGTGATCTAATTTGGATTTGGGTTCCCTGTGCTGCTACTAGAGAGGGACTATGCGCTAGTTAGGCGTTTTTGGGCGTTTTTTTCTAGTTAGCTCGGTTTTTTTCCTCACCACATGAAGCCCAATGAAAAGAGATGTAGGAGATGCATGCGGAGGAGGCTAGTGTTCATCTTAGGTAGATCAGAGTTAATAGATTAATTAATTAATTAATTATTAATTATTATTATTATTATTATTATTATTATTATTATTAATTATTAGCTTTTGGAAAAGCGAAGGGAGAGGGCCCTGGGAACGAGGTTGTACGCTTATGTGTTATGTCTTGTTGTTTTTAAGACTGTAGATTTTCCATATGGTGAAGGGATGTGCAAGTTCCTATGGCCTTTCCAAACTGCTTGTTTCCAAGCTGTTGTGTTCACTTACGTCATTCTTAGTTTCCATCGAACCTACGGCGTGAAGGCGCAACTGTTTGGACAAATTAAAAGAGACTTTGGGTTAGTTGAATATTAATAATTAGATATACAGTAAAACCCCGCGTATAAGAACCTAAAATTTAAGAACCTGTCAGGCTGAAATTTTCATTTTTTGTGCGTAAATAAAATAGGAAGAAAGGTGTTGTAATGATGAAGTGAGCGATGCTAATAGAACCTAGATAGCCTGATTTCAAATTAATTATATAAGAACCTGTTCAGGCTGACTTGGAAAAATCTAGGTTCTTATACGCGGGGTTTTACCATATATTATATGAGAAAAAAATATCATATGCCCTTGGCGGGAATCGAACCTACGGTTTTTCCGGTGTAAACGGCGTTTCCGTTTACGGTATTCAAATTTACCTTAGAGATTAATATCGCCCTGGGACCCTCAAAGTTGCCCTATACTACATTGTCCGGCTACGTATCCAGCGTGGTTGGTCCTTGTGGTGTAGTGGTAACACATCGATCGGACTAGAAAGCCGAAACCGTGGTGGTCAATTCCCTCCAAGGGCGCCATATGATATTTTTTTCATGTGCCTGTATTTCACTTATACATCCAACGCATTTCAATTCGTTAATAATAATTACTATAAATACACCAGTGATTATAGAAAATCGCGCACGGTGAATGCTAAACCAATATTTATCCACCTCAGGCTCAGGCAGGGAATATCGGCGAATTCCCCGATAAAAAAATAAAAAATCTTACAAATAATGGACGGACTGGCGGACTTAATAAATTATGGATGGATTATTGATAACTAACTAACTGGCTCAATGCTGAAAACATTCCTGAATCAGGGGTAAAAGTAGCGGGCATGTTGTCGGCAATTTTCATAAACAACCGGAAGAGGCTTGGAAGATTCACGGAAGAAAATCTCCCCATTCAAATATGCATTTCTCTTTTTTGATGCAGCTATCTAGTGGTGTTTATTGTATGGATTGCAAGCTTTGCCACTGTGATACCATATATGGTGTTCTTAAAGCACACTACCGGTAAAGTCAACTCGTGTGACGAGGACTGGGAAAAATTGGAGCACAGGAAGACATACACGGTATTCCTGTTTTTACTACAGTATCTTATTCCACTTTTGGTGATGTTCGTCTTGTTCATATACACTTGGTTTGAACTGCGAAACTACAGGTAAAGTGATATAGCCTGATTTTCAGAGCGGGCCTGGGACCTACGCTATCACTTTCTCCCCAAACTCTTGGGGAGAAAGTGATAGCGTAGGACCCAGGCCCGCTCTGAAAATCAGGCAAGTAAAGTGATACACCTTATTCCAAAATGGCGACCTTTTGTTCCATTGGCCCTAATTGTTGCCTCACTCTCATGAAATTATTCTTTTGTCTTTGAGCTTGAGTGAATTTAAAAGAAAAGAATAATTTCATGAGAACGAGACATCAAGGAGCAGTCAGCCATTTTGGAATAAAGTGTATTGCAACATCGTTTCTTAAACACATGAATAATTACAATGTAATGACCTTTTCAGCCAACCAGATTGTCTACTTCGATCAAGTGCATGCATTTGGAAAACCAGTGAAACACTTTAATAATAAACTTGTTAGAGAAGTCATTTGAAACACTCTTCATGCTTCGTGATTCGTGCATACATACATACAATACATGCGAATCATTCCTGAGGGTCTCCCAGGGGGGTCCGGCCGTGTTCCCACGTTCCCATCCAAAATTTCACCATGTTCCCCTGTTCCCCTATATTTCGTGTTCCCTTGTTCCCTATATTTTTTTTGCTTTGTTCCCTTTGCTAAATTTACACTGTTCCCCTGTTCCCCAAAAACCCCTGGGAGACTCTCATTCCTTCTTGATTTGTTTTAGCCTTCCGAGCCTTTTGCGAAGGGAGAATGGGAAGAGGTCCCTTTATTCAAGAGGAGGAGATCGAGGCGGTCCCCATTATTTCTCCCCCTCACTTTCTTTTTGCTCGGTTCCATTTCTCGCTCGTTCCAAAGCCTAGAACGCCTGTTTTGTTTTGCAGGCTATAGTTTATTCTTGTATTTGTTGCTTAGTTCCCTGATTCTGCAATATACTTACCTCGATTAATTTGAGTAGGTAATACAATCCGACTCTTCGTTCTTTTTAACATGTCTGCTTAATGCCTACTTTCGTATTTTCTTCTGCGCTTTTAATCTAATCTTGTATATTTAAATAAAAATTATTATTATTATTATTATTATTATTATTATTTCTTTATTTCACAGTAAAATAATCCTTTTTTACAATTTTTACTGGTATAGATCTAGCTTCAGCTCGGGATCCTACCCGGCTCCTGAGAGCTGAAGCACCTTTCTTAATATATGTGCCGTGCCTAAAAGAACAGATTTTTATTATTATTATTATTATTATTATTATTATTATTATTATTATTATTATTATTATTATTATTATTATTATTATTATTATTATTATTATTATTATTATTATTATTGTTATTATTATATAGACCGATTTGAAATATAGCGATGCCCTGTTGTTCTTGACAGTCTAGCCTCGTGTTCACCGGCGTTGAAACAATGACGTTTACACATGTATGTGAGGCTGGACAGACGTCAAAAACAACATCTATTCAAATTGTTATCCATATTTCGATTTGGATTAATACTTATAAGTATACAAACTTTCTCTTTCCTTTCCCTGTCCCTTCCTTCCCTTTCGTCCTTTCTTTATATCGAATATTTATTTATGTTGACAGGGGCGGATCCAGAAATTTGTTCCAGGGGTGTCCCAATTGCAAATGAACAGATGAATGGATCTTAAGGTGCTGGGGGGTGTCCGGTCCCGAAATGTCTTAAATAAAATAGGGGTAATTGCGGCGCTAGGGGTTGTCCGGTGCCTGAAGGTACACCCCCTAGATCCTCCCTGATCAATCTACAATTAAAGCTCTCTAATATACCATTGTTTGTTTCTTTTCAGCTACAATCGTAGTACAGCAATCGAACAGCGTGCAGATAGACACAAGCGAGTCACCGTGATGTTGATCATCTATCTTGCTGTATTCGCTGTGTTGATGCTGCCCCATCAGATCATGTGGTTTCTGCTTGACTTTGGAAACGGTGCAGATGACCCATTTTTTTTTGATGTCTTGAATTTCTTGTACGTGTTTACGTACAGTGTCACTATCACCAATGTGGTATTGTTCTTTGTGTACAACAGTGAGTTCAAGTCTGATATGTGGTACTTTCTAAGGTTGGTGTTATTCCATCGTATCTTTTTAAAATAAAATTAAAGCAATGGAAGCCTGAATTGCATGGCGGCCGGCATGGATATTGTATTTGGAAAAGTTTTGAATAGAAAGGAAATATTTTCCAATCAACTTAACGTACTTACTTCCGTTACGCGTCGTGCTTCTCCTAACAGTCTTTTTTCTGCTTAAAATTCAAACGTGCTCCATTTAACTCGTCTGAAACATTTACAATTCGCGATTCGGACGCCATTGTTTTTTTTTTTTTTCAAAGCCGGCGCTTTTCTCATCATCACTGCGGGCACTATCACCCATAAATAGTACCAGCTAGCGTAGCCAATGAGATTGCAGGATTAGTGATAGAACACGCATGGTGAATACTAATTAAACAATAGAGTAGTTGAATCGAGGGCTTTCTGCTGTGATATAGTTGCCCTCAAAACTTCATAGTCGCCCTCGAACTGCGTTCTCGGGCAACTATTTGTTTTACTGAACATCCAGTTTCCAAGGGGCAACTAACACAGCATTTAAATGCCCGAGATTTTAACTGCTCTATTGTTTTTATTATTCAACAACAAAATTTTCCGAAGCGGACAAAAAGCTCAGCGGGCACTATGCGCTGATAGTATTCCTCCGCGGCGGGCACTATCACGTCACGTGATCGCCCCTCGACCAATGAGAGCGGAGGAAAATTTGTTGTTGAATTATAAAACTCGTTGTTATATAGCTAATCATTTTGACTATATAACGAGCATTCTCATTGGTTGATAGATGCTCACGTGATATTAGTTAAATCTAACTGTATCCCGACCGGGATACAAGTGCCCAGCGCATTGAATAAAAATTCAAATTTTCTTAATTTACTGGTCTAAAATGATTAGCTATATAACAAAACGCCAGTTAGTTTTGTTTCCCTCGAATCTCAATGTTTCCCTCGGCCAGAGCCTCGGGAAACGTTGAGATTCTCGGGAAACAAAACTAACTGTTTCCCTCGGGATCAGTCATTAAGTGTATAATAGAGCACGCTGCCGGCCTCGTTTTTTTTTTTTCAGATGTTATTGCTGTCGTGATCGTCCATACAGTGTAGAAGAAGACAACTCCGAGTCGTTTTCTGTTGAAAACAATGCAAATCAGGAGAACATACCCAAAGAAGAACATCGCATGGAGCCTTACAATGCCAGGGGAGCACAGTACAACCAAAGCTCATCGATGGAGCCTTACAATGCCAGGGGAGCAAAGTACAACCAAGGCTCATCGATGGAGCCTTAGATGAATTATTTACATCGAAGAAGTTTGCCATGTACAAAACGTACTATCATGTTTAAAATTAGTGGGGCATTGGTATTATTATAAGACCAAAGCTGAAATTTACCTTTTCGTTGCACAAGTAAAAAAAACAACAACATCCTTTCTTCGATTCAAAGCGAGTTGGTTTTCAGGCATTTCGGTCTAGCTGCACAACCTCAACATTGCCGAGGGAGATAGTGGGAGACTGGGGTGTTTTCCTTTTTAGCGGAAATCCGGAAATTCCGATTGAAAAAAAAACAAAACAAAAAAAACAATTGGTATGCATCTTTCCAACCAGAATTTCCCGTAAATTTTGGACTTGCTATTGCTGTAATTCACTTTTCCCGCTCTTTTCAGTTCTTTTCGGTTTGACGCGTGTACCACTTATTGTCCAGCTTTTTTCGGTTAGTAGACGCGCTTACCATTTATTTTCCCGCTCTTTTCGGACCGCCATTTTTGTGGACATGAATTTCCGTAAATCGCTTACAATTTGCAAACGAATTTCCAACCGAATGGATTTGCTTAAATGGAAAGCCCCCTGGACTATATACTTGATAAAAATGTCACTAAATGTTTCGAAATGTCCTATATACATGTATACAGGGTACTTTGATTGGCGAGATAGAGAGCCTGTAGAAAAACATGACAACTCAGTGAAGTAAAAAAACAGCACAAAAGAATCAGCGATTTTAAATTTCCGTGTAAGGTTGAATTGGTTTTCTATAAAATGTCAGGTTCTTATATATTGTGCTCTTTCAAGAAATTTATTAGAATTAAGTTTGGCAAATATTTTTCCTGGATTAAGGTATTCAAAAATATATCTAAAATAACTTCAATATTCTCCGGGCAATGCGGTCAGTTCGTCTTTTTGCGAACTCAGACATTCCAACGTCTAGTGGTGAAGTACGTTTTTGATATGCTGCTAATTATTCAGCACCTTTTTTGTCTTTGATTGACGGCAGGCAAAAACGTACTTCACAACTAACCGGAATGTCTGAGTTCGTAGTAAGTCGAAAACCGCAGTAATCGAACATTAGCCTTTCGAAACGTCAGGAAATGTTTTTTATGCGGTGTATCTATTAGCCTGAGAAAACAGACGTTCTTTCGCTCCTCTTTCTCTTTTTTTCTCTTCCTCTTCCCCCCCCCCCCCCCCCCCTTCTTTCGCGGGGAGAAGAGGAACGAAAGAACGTCTGTTTTCTCAGGCTATGTATATATATTTTTATTATGCATATTTTTTATGCATGTATATTAATATTATATTATTTTATGAATGCTGATGTGCACACATAATGTATACTTGAGCACAATGCAGGTCTCGTAGATCTGGTTTAATTTATAACTATTAATAAGTCAATAAAGTTAATTTGTCGATATCTTTTTTAGCTTCTCGCATTATCATAGGGGTAGAAGGGCACTGCAGCTATCTAAAGGCCCGGGCAAACGGTTTCAACATTTGCTTCGACATCCGTTCGATTTAATTTGTTGAATGGCAGTGTTTAAACGCTTTCAACATTGTTGAAAAGTGTTGAATCGATGTTGAAAGAGTTTAAACGCGTTTAAACATTGCCATTCAACAAAATTGAACGGATGTTGAAGCAAATGTTGCAACCGTTTGCCCGGGCCTTAAATCTCACTGGTACCATTTACATATACCGTTTGAATAATCACTACGCTTATATTCTTCGCACGACGTCAAAATTATTTCCATTGCGTTCACATTGGTTTTGACGTCAACTTGAAAAACAAAGCCTTCTAGCATTTATTAGAAGGGCCTATACTCCGGCTGGGTGAAGAGAAGCAGTTCTGAAGAAGTGAACCCATGCATGCATGCAATCGCCAATTCGTTTAGGAATCAAAATTAGGCCTGTCTACTTAGATTTCTATCTATTGATTGTTGACCATCAAGGCCTCCCCCCATGCAAAAAGCTATACGAGAAACCTCAAGATTTTTTATTATTTCTCAATTATCCAAACAAGATGGACTTCATAAATCTGTCTTCAATTTCATTCTTTAATGACATCTTCCCTGCATGGAAACTCTATGCAAGCTATATACAGGGCTTCAGATACAGTGCGGCAAAAAGTGTCAGATTATGCGGTAATAAAGATCATTGTGCGAAAAATTGTGAGACTTCCCCCCGGATCTATGTAATGATAATATTATGATTTCTTTGGGTTGAAACAGATCATATATGTTTTTAAAAAGACAACAATTAATGAAAAAACTTTTGAACAAGAAAATCCCATTTGAATGGTCTGATGTTTTATTATTTCTAAATCTTTTTATCTCTAAGCTAATGTTCTAAAATTCTATATTTACAAGACCTGGTCTTGGGGACTACCATAATTATTAAGATTATTTTAGAAAGAAATGTTTGATACTATTTTACACTCGAAGTATCATGCATTTCTTTCTGAATTAATTTTCGAGTGACAAATAACAACTACTGACATTAATATTATTTTATAGTTATACAAAGTTCATTTCATCTTGTAGCATTTTTGTCTCATTCAAAATCTTTCTTGTTGTCATCACATATTACTGCAAACATGCCTTGATAATGGTTACTAAAATAACTGAGTAAAACATCGATGCATCCACAGTTACACACTGCAGAAACGAGTAGAAGTTCTGAATCTGAATATGTTGAAATAACTAAGTATTGACACAGTTATGATGCATATATCCACAGTTACTCACTGCAGAAACTAGAAGCAGATTTTGAAATATTTGAGTATTGACTCAGTAAATGGTGGATCCGCAGTTACACATTCAAATTAAGAACTGTACTTTTACTGATTTATCTGAGAAAAGTGGCTCCTTCTCCGTGTACTGGACACAGTCTACGTAATTCAATAGAAATAACAAAAGACTTAATTTAGACAAAGAACAAAGCTAACAAAGAATACAATAGATTTCCAGTACACACAGAAGGAGCCAGAAAAGTGTTCATTTACATGATTAACTGTGGATGCATCGATTTATTTATGTAGATATTTAGTTGAATAATCACTCCTGAATAGTTTCTGCAGTACATGCAAGTATGCTTCTCTCCGCGTGATGTCGCCGAAAACGATTGGGAATGAGACTATATAACACTAAAGTCAAACATTGATGTTCACACTTATAATCTTTTGGAGTTTAGTCCATGTGAAGATCAAAGTTTGAAACGAGACACGACTACGGTCAATCTTCACGCAAGCCGAACAGAGTGTTAACACGATAACTGATCGACGTTTTTACTTACAATAAATATGAAATTAAACGTCGCACTTTACCTCAACAGGCAGGTACTTCATTTATGATATGTGAAATGTCCCAAAACAATCATATCTCACTTTGTGTATTCATGCATACACACGGTCTAGCATACAGCGCACTTGCACTCGCTGTATAGTAATGCATCATTTGCATCCTCTATATTCTTGCTCATCCTCTGTGCCCCACCTCCCGTGCCATACCGTGCCGTACCGTCCCAGCTGTATTCTAGTGTAAATCACTGTATACTAGCGTGTTCTAGCGTATCCAATGTATTCTTCCGTATTCAGTCTGTACCAGGACATTTCAGAAATCAATGAAGTACCTTAACTTTTCAATGCGTTCGGCTTGTGAAAAGATCGAGCTTGATGTTCTAATAAAAGTCTAAAAGTATACTGTATGGTGGGGACGGCGTTTTGGACGAGTCAGAAGTCGGCGGAAAACATTAAGATTACATATAATATTATTTTACTACGCCATGTAGGAGATAAGTTACTATCCTGTGTTTTCACTGTCTTCTGATCTTTCTCCTTTCTCCTCTTCGTCGTCGAGCGGTGCTTTTCCATCTTGTCTCAAACTACAGAGAAATAAATGGTTTAAGTTTGTAGCACAGTTTGATGGAAAACGTTAATTTTTTATCAGAGAATAGATTTTGTAAATTGTTAAAGCCGGAATAGAAAGGAAAGCAAATAGTGGTACAAACGGGAAGAAAACGAAAGGAAAAGAGAAGGAAACCACGGAAAGGACTGAAGGAGGGAAAGGGAAAGGAAGGGAAAGAAACTGGAGAGAACTTAAAAAAGTAAAGAGAAGAGAAGAAGAAATAATTAAAGGGAAGGGATGGGAAAGGAAGGGAAAGGAAGGGAAGAGAAGCGATAGGAAAGGAAGTGAAAGAAAAAAAAGAAGGGAAAAGTATTGAAGGGAAGAAAAGGAAGGGAAGCGAAGGACGAGAAAGGAGGGGAAGTGAAGTGAAGGCAAGGCAATGGATAGAAAGAAAATATAGCTCCATCTAGTTCTCTGTCAGCTTCACTTTTAGTTCGGCTAGCTCAGGTATATACTTGACAAAGTCGGAAGGATCAGCTCATTTCAGATTGAATCAGTCTACAAAGAAGGAAACAAAATTGTAGGTTCTCACCGTGCGTTGATTAAGAACTGTGCCAAGCTTACAGCCTCTGCAGTTCCTGTTATCAAAACGTTTTTCTTGTCGGAGTCACTCTCAGCATCACTAATCTTTACACCAGCACCAGACATTTGTCTGCAAACAAACCATGTACAATATCAATGAGCTTAAATTGCCTCCACTAAACGAACATTCCTACACAGACCTCGATCTCCCACTCAATAGTTAAGCCCCAAGCAAGCGACAGTTTTAAATAATCAGAAAAGACATTTACCTTATTCCTGTGATGTAGCTACCCTTTTGACCAATGATACTTCCAACAGCCTATAAAAAAGGTTTGATAAACTTGAGGATAGCATATAATCTGTCATGAATTTGAGAATTCATTATTATAAAATTAAGGAACATCCTTTTTTATCACGGTTAATGATGACACGGTTAAGGATGACATTGATGAATAACTGTATTGAAAATTAAAAAAATAGCATGATTTGTTATTGAATACTTACATTTTTCGGTATAAGCATAGTATGTGATGTAGTTGGTCCTTTGTTGTATGGTTGGTTCATTTGTGCATTGTTAACCCTTCCACCTTGTCTACCACCTAAAGTACAAGCACAATCATAACTTATTAGTTCATTAAAACAAAAAGGACAACGAGTTTACACGTCAAACAATTTTTCCATGACAACACAATTAGTATTTTGTTATTGTTTACTAGCTCATTTAGACGATAAAGACGTTTTCCTTTGAAATTTTCTTCCGTTAATTATTATCGTTTATATTTTTTGGCACATTTTCCTCTTTGTCTATCTACAGGGCTTAATAAATCTTGACAAATTTTCCTTGAAAAAAGGAGAAAATAGCAACGAGAGAGACTGCTAGCTTGCAGGGAAGATAAACCTTGCATTCCGACTATGAAAAGCTTACAAAATCACATCACCAAAGTGCAGAGATATATTGTACTTAATTGAGGATTCCAGGCACTATAACCATTTTTACATGCACCATGCATGTCGGAAAGTAGAAAGTTTTGACACAAAATATTATTAAAGTAAACGTTATATTCATTCAAGCAAGGGCCACAAGTGTAAACTGTGTTCAACCCTTGTAAAATAGAGTTGGATTTAATATATCATGTACTAACCTCCATAGCCACCACCTCTTCCAGGCATGAAACCATTATGGAAAACAGGAGCCATGTATTGTCCATGGTAACCTTGGTATTGCTAACAAACCAAAAAACATAAATAACAATAATTCACAAACAGCAGATTTATTGTTCATAGTAATTTTAATGTTCATATTAAAAAAAATAAATAAGTAAGAGATAAATACCGAGAACGGAGCGAGGTATTTATCTGACTTATTACATGATTTACAGAGGTTTTCACCATAGTTAATACACAACTTCATGTCCCAAAGAGCATCATCAAGCTGATTATTTTTTTAGTTTCCCATGAGAATACAATCCAAACAATGGGCTTTTAGTTTTGTTGTACACTACAATACAAATGAACTTTAACGAACAAATGAATACGTTTTCTTCTCACCAACTGACATCGATCAGACAGTTAGCATAAAGTGTTAGGGTCAGGATTTGTAAGCAAAGGGTTTGGGGTTCGATCCTCGAAAGGGTCACTCTATCAGATTATTTTTATCCGTTAAATGTTCGCAACTAGAAAATTTCTAAGTTTAACGTTAGATAAAAAGTTGAAAAAGAACGGAAATGACAAGGATAATATAGGGATTAGGTCATTGGTATTCAAGGGCAATATACATTAGTATTCAAGGGCAATATATAGATATTGCCCTCAAATTAGTATTCAAGGGCAATATATAGATATTGCCTTCAAATGGGGGTAATACGCGATATAAAGCTCTATAAATAACAATGAAAACCGATGTAATCATCTAATAATAAAGTCTATTTACAATTTCAAGGTCTTATTAGGTTTTTTTTTTACAAAAAAAGAAAAATGTTCATATGATCATGAATAATATTTTGCAAAATGTAAGTCTAATATATTGTACGTTCCACAAAAACTTTGAAATTTGAACACTGGAACACAAAATTTAATTCATTTACAATTGAAACAAAAACAATCTTTTCCAAACTATTGTTGGACCTCGATCAAGGCCAGGAACAATAGAAATCATTCAGGGAGAGAATATATGGGACAAATGAGATGCCCTCTATTGCACAAAATGCCTTACCTGTGGTGGATAGAAACCAAAATAGTGGTCAGGTTTATGTGGTGTGTAAGGCATGGTGTGTCCTTTGGCTGGAAACTGTATTGAAAATAGAAACAACAAATGTCTGATAAGAACTTTTATGCCAATATTATAACATTGTTGGGATGTGGGGCAATAAAGCATGCAAACTCACCTCCAACATAACTGTGCAAAGATGCTCAATGCAAATGGCCAGGGCATCAGGGGTTCCTGGAAAAACATGACAAAAGTCTGTCACTTCAAATGAATCTCAAAGCTCACAAGTACAATTTCTTGAGATATGTACAAAAAACCCTCAATACTGGCTGGCCCTTAAAAAAAACCAATACATACAAGCCTTCAAGAAACCTCTGTATTGGGCGCTCAAAAAAATGTATTTCTTTTTAAACTATAGACATAACTTTTGGTCCAAAGTTTTCCAAAAAGAAAAAATTGCAAAATTTATGTAACAATATTTTTGCAAATGAATATAATTACAAACTACGAATGACTGCTTGTCACTTCAGAAAAATGTCAAAGCACATATATCATATCATTATGTTCTGTTTCAAAACTTTGTTATAATTATAATATAATTATAACATTGTAAACAATTGTAAAATATACAAACCTGACAATGTTACGGCTCTTTCCGTTGAACCAGGAAGAAACTCTCCAGCCACCTACAACAACGAGAGGTTTTTTTAAATAATAATCTTTCACAGCAGATCCACACTAGTGGCTCTTCTTCCCTTGGCACTCACTAGTACACTCACTACCTTTACATTAAATATGTTTGCATACATCACTCTCCTCACATGTTGATTTTTGCTGAGGGAGGAAAAATGGATTACCTGGAGAAAAAACCCTTGTGGCATTGTAGAGAACAACACATCAAACAAACTCAATTCACATATGATTGATTCGGTGTCCAAATTGGGACTTGCAATTTGCACCCCAAAAAACGGTGCTCTCACCAAACCATGTCACCCACAAGTTAACCAACAACTTACAAGTTAATTGGATTATATTTCCAAGTTTGGTTAAAAGAGTAAATGGTTTAAACACAGGTGATGTAAATTAAGCAATTCAAGCATTCTTACTGTGACAAATGTGTCCTTATATTTATATATGTGGGTCTGATCCGCGGTTATATGATTTGTGTATGATTATGATCGTCGCGGAGAAAAAAGCAATTTATGTAATTGCAATTATAGAAGCCCGAAAAAAATTTGGGACTTCCATGGGATTTGAACCCATGACCTTTGCAGTACCGGTGCAATGCTCTACCAACTGAGCTATGAAGCCACATATGTTGGTAGGAGGTCATTTTGTTGAGTTCATTCGCCCACAGAGTGAAATGTATGTAACTCAGTTGGTAGAGCATTGCACCGGTACTGCAAAGGTCATGGGTTCAAATCCCGTTGAAGTCCCGGATTTTTTTCCGGCTTCTATAATTGCGATTACATAAATTGCTTATTTCTCCGCGACGATCATAATCATACACAAATGTGTCCTTGTAGTTGCAACAAAACTTGTAATGCATACAAGATGAACAGTTTTGCAAAAAGGTTGATTTAAACATAGATTGCAAAGGAGATCAGCTGTTTTATTAAAAGTATCATTATTAAAAGTAAGCTGGATCTTTCTATTATATGGTGCAATTTTGGACATATGTGTGTTCTTGTTATATAATATAATTATTATTATATCAAACTTGATAAATTAACTTACCACAACAGATGCACCAGATACCTAAAAAGAAATAATAATATAGTTGTCAATTGTAGCATACTTTTCTAGTCAAATGCCTATAGTAAAACATTTTAATGCAGAGCTGCTATGACAAGTGACAGCTGTCACTCCTAACTAATTATTAAAGAATTAACTAACTATCAGAAATGCTCTAGCTAGTATATATTATAACTAATGTTTGCTCATTTTGGATACACAATGGCTTTTTATTTAATACCTCTCTTATTTCTTGGATTTTAGCTCCTCCCTTGCCAATAATAGAGCCACACTGACTCCCAGGAACAATCAATCGCAAAGTAACAGGGGGTGTGATTTTACTCTTGGAATTGTTAATCAGCTCCTGCATAAAAACAATTATGTGCTTTTTATCACTCTATTCGTATCATACCACAATCAAGATGATGCTTGATCGATTGGTACTGACTACCATGCACTGAAAAAGTAGGAATGAGATTAACTGTTTGATAAAATGGTATTCAGATCAATCGATCAGGCAGTTATATACTGATATCATTTTTATCTTGTATTTATCACCCCAAAGCTCCGAATCAGAATTATCATAGATGGCATTGATTATTCCAAATGAAGTTATAATAACTTACCTCTTCAAGTTTCCGACTAATCAGGGTAAATGCAGTTACGACAGCATCTTTAGCACCAGTGACAGAGACAATTCTACAATGTTACAATTAAAGGACTATTAATTAAAAATATAAAAATGCATTTTACCAGTGGAATAAAGAATGAATATAATAATATAGTCACCTTTCTGGAGTGGAACCATCAGAAATATTGATGTGTGCATCACTCTGGAAATAAAATCAACATTAAACTGTCAAATGAAAATAATAATAACATAAATCATGCAACATGGGAAATAGTTTGAGGAATTCATCTATTTTTTTCAATGTTTTGGAGCCATAAATTATTATCAGATTTTAAACATCAGACCCTAATGTTAGCTAGAGGTCTCAATTATGAAAGAAACAATGTGTACTTATTGATTCGTTGGAGTAACAATCTTTTTAAACGATCATGTATACTGCTATCCTGCGTAAACAGACCCTTATTAGCGCTCGAAATGTCTCCCGCCAACAAGCGTCTGCGCGCCGAGAGCAAAAATTCCATACTGATGACGTTGGAAAGTGACACCTCATTTGCAATCACGCAATACACGAGTTAGCAGCAACGCTGAAAAACATGAGAAACTAGGTATGGCAAAGCCGTTTGTGAAGTTTCTTCTATATTCTCAATTAATTCACTCACTGAAAGCCAGTTAAATGCTTTATTTAGCTTTTCTAATGGAAAAGATGCATTCGTTAGCCAGCCAACTGGCACAGGCAAGTCAATTATTGTTCAGCTTGCTCCTCTCATCGAAATGTAAATGGCTTCGATTGTCTCGAGCGATTTGTGGAAGGAAGATGCGATTATTATCGTAGCCGTTTCTCTGCTGCTAGCTATCATGAAAGACCAAGTGAATTATCTGCAGAGTGTATATCGGAGACGAATGAAAGCAAAACTATGACAACATTGACTAATCGAGCCGCCGGCGAAAGTAATTCTCACTAATTTACAACGATGCATGAGTCCTTCTCAAATTTCAGTATTAGATTGCAATAATTCGCTTTAATGTGCTCTATGGAACCATTATTTTTGAATAAATATAACAACAGAAGTGTTGCTTGAGTTTATTGAAGATTTTAGTACAAATACCGAAAGCACTCTTGTGATCTCTCCGTTGTGTAGTTATTAAAGTCGGCAAAAGTTCACGACGTTTGAATCCTTCTCAAATCTCGACAGGAGATTGTGATAACTCCCTTCAATGTCTCATTCTTGTCTTTAATATGCTCTATGATACCATCATCTTTGAATAAATATAACTATAGAAGTGTTGTTTGAGTTTAGACTCAAAGTAGCGAAACCACTCTTGATAAGCAAATGAGGTGTCAATTTAACAAAATTGTCCAATCAGAGCTTTTGACCCGATCTGGGTCAAAGAACGTCATCAGTATGGAATTTTTGATCTCGGCGCGCAGACGCTTGGCGGGAGACGTTTCGAGCGCTAATAAGGGTCTGTTTACGCAGGCTAGTATACTGCAGGTAATCTTGTGGTTATAGAAGATCAGGTTCATTAATTCTTGCCTTACCGGTCCAAGTTTATAATTTATAGCCATGCAGTGATCAAACTTAATAAAATAGATACATGATCTGTACTAACCTCTTCCCTAAAGTTCTTAACTGTAGCTCCACCCTGGAATGAAAGATATTTTCATTAATAATTATAATTTATAATAATATTATCATTATGATTCAGAGTATTCATATTTACTAGTCAATATTTAACAATTATTCAAAGAAGGCAAGTGTAAATATTGGTGAATAATAACAGAGACAAAGTCAAGGTTAGTTGTTATTCACCGATATTCACTGCATGAGCCTGAGGTGGATAATTGTTTTAGTATAAATACACAAGTTCTTATTTCAAAAAGAAATAACTAGCCATTTCTTGAAGAAAAACTGTTCATTTTCTATTTCTAAAAGTAGGCGAAATGCTGTAGATGATTATCGAGAAATAGCGTGAATTTCTCGACCACTCACCAAGCGTGTTTTTCTATAATTTTTCTATAATAGACTTATTAGACTCATGTTGAAATGACAGAAGTAAAGTGCTAATTAATACCATCTACTAGCAAAATTAAACCAAAAAATACCAAACCACAATATATACAAGAGCTGTGTGGTTAACTGCTTGCACGAAACCACTGACACATATTGACCCCCATCAATATTGCAATGTCACAATTTGAAATTGTTTCAGTATGGAGTTGATGATTTCTTTTATTGTGTGTCTGAAACTCTTTTTCTGTCACAGCTAGGTTTTGATTATCGACCATGTTCATTTATTTTGATTCACCAAAATGAGGCCACAAAGCACTCAGGAAATTATATACAAATCCTAACATTTATAATTCAGCTTAACTTTATTAGCCTTTTTTCACAGAGCAGCGAAACTTTCCATGAATGGCTATTTTTGATAGTTCTTTCATGTCATAGTGCTAAAATATTAATATATTTGTTTACTTGTAAGAGTTATTTTCCAACATTTATGACAATTAGGTCTATTATAATAGCGTAACTGACGTTTAGTGAGTGCTGCCGAATATACATTTGTGTTTGTTGTATGTAGTTTTGTAAGAAATGAATTTGAAAGTCCGCATCCTTGAAACAACCCGACACAAATGAAGCTGAAATTTTGTAATAATATTGAACATGAAAGCATTCTTTAACAATCTTTGATAATCCACGATGAAGATAAATTGTATATTTATTACTGGCGAATACATAAGACATGCCTGGTTGTATTATATTAACTAACAAAAAGCAACGGGGAAATAAACATATAGATTAGCCTAGAAAGGCAATGGCTGCAATGATTTGCAACTGATAGAGAACAATTGGCCAGAATTATAGCTGACAACTGACAAATGGCATAAATTTTAACTGACAAATGTTTTACTTTTTTGAACTAATTCAACAAGGCTATTTTTGTTCACCACGGGTCAACGCAATTATTACACGAGATCCCCTTATCGACTTTTGTGATTAACACGCTAGCTTAGTGCCCCGCCAGAAGTATGCAAGTTGGCATGATCCGAGCAGCACTCAATTTTGCGCGTCGTGCGAGTGGTGGATGAGATCAATCTCTTTGCAGTACGTGCGATTATAGCATTGCTAAAGTTTCATTAAACTCATCAAGAAAAGGCAATACAGCTGGGGCGAGGCTAAGCGCGGAAGTAAAAATATGTAAAATATGCCAAATGACTAGCGTAATTACAGGTTTGAAGTTGATCAGGTTCATTTTAGTTATTATAAGAGTCAAGGTGAGAGGAATAATCCTTGGCACGATACGATATTATATACTGGAAGCACGCAAGACATTGTGGTAGAAGAGAAAGAATGCTAGAATGCTGTATTATGGGGTAGTTTAAACAAAGACATCCATTGTTCTGAACGACGCGTCAGCATTAATCAATGCAGCATGTTCCAAAGAAATGAACCAACATGATGATGCAATATTTCTTTGTAAATAACAAGGGAGGATCCTGGGGGTGAATTCAATGACTATATAGTCACCCCGTTTTGGAGTAGAAAAATAATAAAATAAGTATAAAAAGTAATGAAACACTATAATTGATGCAGTCACCCTCCTTGAGATTGTTCTGGATTCCCCACTAAATAAATTTATTATCTTACCTTTCCAATAATGCTACCAATATCCTATAAACAGATAAAAATATTAACAACACACATCAATAAAAAAGATCTTAATTGTTACAATCATGCAGTTTAAAATATTCATATATTGTATATGGATGCTTATTTAACTACAATGTAATTTGTGCTTACAAATGCATAATATATTATTATTAAATGGAAACTTGCGAGTACTTGATATAAACAATAGGTAATATAATGAAATTGGTAAAACCCTAAAAAATGTTAACTTAACTTAATTTACTGACATTTCAAGCTTTAGCCTCTCTTTTTAACACCAGATGACGAAAAGCTAAAGCTTAAAATGCCTGTAAAGTTAAATTGACAAATTTTACAGTGTTACAAAAATCATTCTATTGCCTATAGATATATTATTATAATGTTATGCTTTTAATTTTCTACATAATTATATAGCTAATTCAATTAACATTATCACAGAAAAAATACTTAATCCTTTCCTATATATAATCAGACAAAAAGGGGTCAGTGGTCATATATACAAATGACCCAATGTGTATCTGAGGCTCTGGGCTGAGCAAAGTACTAATTGTTTGTCTGGAAGGTTCCCCATATTGATTCATTCATGTGGGATCACTCAGCCAAAATATTAAACATGGGCTATTGAATTGGCTATACGTAAAAAATGTAAATACTCTATAATTATAATGATAATAGCTAGAATATGTTATTATATTGAGAACAATACATATTAATGATACCGTTAATTAACAATTATAATAATATAATAATAATGGTATAATTATTCACAATAGTCATCACACCATAGCATGAAAAAACGTAATTGTTCTGGATAAAACATGTTTTTACAACCTTATTGAAGATATGTATACTATATATGTAAAAAAATTGATAACCAATCTATTCAGGTTTATTGTAAGCAGAGTATATTTTATAAGATAGAATATGTAGGTTCAGCTTTTGAAACTGTAATTTATTTTCGAAACTAAAAATGGTACAAACGGTAGATTTACTACTATTATTCTGATTTTTTTTGTTACAAAAAGTGGCAATAAAGACTTGTACAATTTCACACTATAAGTGTGAAAGTGTGAAATATTTTGTGTACATGCATTCAACATGAGAATTTCAAGAAATAACAGTAGTAATAAAAGACAGATTAGCTTTATTTTCTGTAAATGTATTCCTTAATTACATATGCATTCTAAAGAAAAGAAATGAGAATTTTTAAGTGGTTATAACAAACATTTAACACTTTAGTAATTGATCACAACTCATCAACATCATTTACGCAATTGTCAGAATATCTGATTCTTACTTTTCCTTGCATTATCATTTTCACAACAAGATTGTTGGAGTGATTACGGCTCCTGGAAGAGTGGCTTTTGGTCCTGGATGCACCTTCGACAACTGCCTCATCTCCGGTAGAACTCATTTCGATAAGGATAAGATCTAAAACCAATACAGAAACACTTAAGTTAACGAAGGGGGTCTTTTAGAAGGGAGAAAAAAGGTTTTCGAGCAAAAAGATGGCAAGGTTATGGGTCATATGGTGTAAAATTTCGATCGTGTGCAAATTTGTGGCCTTGAAGCAAAGTAATTATTAATGGCAGCAATTTATCTCGTTATCTTCGTTGATAAGAGAATAAAGGTTTGTGGCTACCACTAACCTCAAGGAATACATAAGAGTTCCATTATAATTATTTGGTTGGTTGATCCAGGCGCACACCAACTGTAACAAATATGGATCATCTCACAAATGAACAAAGCAAACGAGCCAGACGCAAACTAGCAAACTTTACGACAATGACATAGAATTAAATTAGATCAGATCAAATGAGAGTAAATATCGAAAAGTCTAATAACGTATTAATAGCCTTGAATTAAAAAGACGAGGGAAAGTTTTAGAACGTTTGATCTAACATTCGAGAACGTGTGATCAAAGATTCTAGAACGAAGTATCAAAGGAAACCCCTAAATGTACTTTGCAAAAAAATAATAAGCGCGTATCGGGTTTCACGACCCGGTTACCCCACGAGTCTGCAAAGCTCATTTTTGAAGGCTAAACAAAAGTGGATTGTTAAATTAAGAGCTAGAACAAAGTTTAGACAATCGGAACTAATAATATTATGTACCAAGACTGTCGATTGAATCGCAAGAAATTATCACCTTCGCGATCACCAAGTTACCGAGTGATAGCTTTGGATCGCCATAATTATCAGCCGGAATACACAAAACCGATAAACAGTTATTATTCTGTCCGTTGAAACGAAGCAAACCGGTTAATATTTTAACAACTAACAGTGTTTTTCAGGTGAAACCGTTACTATTAGTGCATTCCACTTAATAACCTGTTAAACAACCAACAGCCGTAAAATCACTGATATCAAAAACAACTCGAAACTTGTAGAAAGCAACAGACGATTTTTTTTCTACGGCGCGACTAATCACGATCAAAACTCTCTCTTAAAATCACTCCAAATACAACTAAAACAACCAAATACAACAACTCAGATGTACATAAATCAGAATTAGTTTAACTAGCTTTCAATAGACTATAATCTAGAGTGTTAGACGATAAATTACCCGTTAGAAGTTGAAAGTCTACCTACCGGTCTCACAGCGTTTTCCCGATAACTAAAACTCACGAGGATCAAGACACGATCGATGAATTTACTTGATCCACAAATATTAAAGGGAGAAAATCAAGCCAGGAAGGAACAAAAAACAGGAAAAGAGGGCTGAAAGGATAGGGAAAAGGCTAAAAGCCAAAGCAAGTTGATAATCAAGTCACTCCGAAAAATATTTTCTGCAAGAAGAGAGAGATAAACAATCTTGCCACATGTTGGGTGCTCTGATTGGTTCGATTGTAGCACGTGACCGTAGATCGAATGCAGGCAGCCGGTAAGAACGCACAAATTATCCTCTTTTTAAACGCAAAATGGACAAATTGTAAGCAAACATCTGCCAACAACCTATAATTTTAAAAGCCCAACAAGATCTATTTTTTTCTGTAAAAATATTAACAAACGAATAAAATTTCATACTGACCCAGGTTGTCTCGGTCAGAATTTGACATAGGAAGCCCAAGAAGCGGAACAGAATAAGCTGTGTCAAAATGGCGGATGGCAGTGCTGAACATGATGAAAGTGACAATGCAAGCCCGCCAATGCGAATTACAAGTAAGGAACACTTATCATAACTGCCATGTTGTTATATTATATGATATTCATTGTATGTTAGAGTAATAGTTTTTTTTGCGTGTATTTGTGAGATGTTTTTAAAAGCTTAAAATAGGTGCACGTGTGAGACTTGTCATCATTAAAAATTCTTGTGCGGAGGATCTTACTGTTATTTCATAATTCTGCAAGATGGAAGATACGAAGATACATGAAATATAGAGATGCAGAAGGGAATAAATACTCACTAAAAGGTCAATTTATCAATTCCTATTCAAGATATCGATTTGTCAACAAATCCCGGCGTAACCAATCGATAAAATCGATACCCAATACCAATCGATGACAATCGATATCAATTAATCGATTGATATTGGAAATCGATGAAAATCGATAGGAAGGGTTTGTGTGACTATCGATTTTTATCGATTTTCAATATCAATCGATAATCTACGTTCATCGATTTTATCGATTTTCAATATCAATTGATAATCTAATTGCATCGATTTCATCGATTTCCAATGAAAATCAATAACTTAAATTAATATAATATCAGTGTCGCTTTTGTTTCATAAATTTTGTTTTAATGTCTGTATGTATACATTGGTTATTAAAGCGTGTTTACAGAACGTCTTTAATCTTAACGGTAATGGTAGGTTTAACTCGTGTAAGACAAAGCAGTCTAAATGGCCTGTTACGTGTCTAGTCTCTCCCGCAGCCGTGTTTAGCCTTGTCACGCATCGTTTCCTCATCACACAGAGGGACACAGGAAGCCCAACAATAATAACGGCTGCAAGGGAGACCAGTTACCTATCAGGATGGTGACGGGTTAAAATTAAAACGAAATTTGATTCTTATTAAACAGAATGGAAACAATAGATACTAATCGATTTATCGATTTTTATCGATTGGCACTTCTTTTTTTGTGACTATCGATTTATATCGATTGACCGATACCAATCGATATCAATTAGTTAATTATATCGATTGATATCGACTTATCGATTGGATTTCCGATGATCGATTTTCATCGATTGGTTACTCCGGGACAAATCCCTGATCTATTAAAATGTACAACTTATCCCTACTCTTTTCCCTAGGAGGCTAACTCGATAACTTCCCAGTTTACTTAGCCTCCATGCTCAATTTCTATATTCTATAAAACATACATAATAGAAACACTCATACAAACATATACAAACGAATATAGAAAGAAAAAATGTAAAATGTATAATATAATGTACAATATATTGTAATTAGTATATAAGAGCAAATAAAGATTCTATTCTATTCTATTCCTAACAAGACACTTATTGACATGGCATATTACGATTTTCTTATTTGACGGATTATTTTTTGATGAAAATGAGAAAACTACGTTTGCATGAAAATACGGAGAAGAACAGGTCGTAATATTATGTTTCCTATTTATTCTTAATTATTATAAATTTTTCCCCTAAAATTGCTATATATTTATTATAAATTTTTCCCCTTAAAATGGCTATATAATAAATATCTTATTAACCTCGCTTGCTCGGGCCGTACTGGAAGTTATGGAACCTTGTTACACGCTCTGGCCATAAGACAGTGGAAAAAAACTTGGTCCATAACTTCCCATACGGCCCTCACACTCGGTTAATAAGATATTAATATTAAAATGTACAAATATTATTCCTACTCTTTTCCCTAACAAGACAATTATTGGCATGGCATATCTCACGATTTTCTTCTGTTTTCACAAAACTCTATACTTGAACTGATAATTATTTGGTGTAACTAGTCGTGGTTTTATGCCTCTTTCCCTATGATTCAAACACTATCCTTACACCTCCCTACCATAGGGAGTTTTGCTGGTAGTTACCCAGGGCAGGTCAGATTGTTAGAGCTACATAATGGAAGTAATTAAATTATTATAAATGGTAAGACAGACAGACAGAATGCAGACAGACAGACAGACTTGGCAGTGCTAACTGTATGGGAATCCAAAGTTTGTAAGAAGTCTTAGAATATTTTGTTCTCATTTGTTGAACAGGATCAGCAGCTAAAAGTACTGGCAAGAAAAGAGAATCAACACAACAAAGACAGTCAAGGACCAGGAGTGGTAAAAAAGTTACAAATGAACAGAGCAGCTCTAAAAGAGGTAAGATAAAGGGATGTAGGTAAACATACAATATTGTCATTTAAGTCCTAGTTTTACTGACATTGTCCTGATTCAAGTAATGAATGACTACAATAATGCTGATAAGTGGAGAGAGGGTTGGGAGGAGGGGGGGGGGGGCTTTGATGGGATGTTGACTGTCTTGTGTTCTGGCCAATATCACCTCTATTAGTATTCAGCTAAATAGATTTTAACAACAATGTATAAAATATGATTATGACTTTACTTCTCAAAAGGGGGTGATTTGTCACACAAACCATCCCCTCAATCATGAGCATTATTTGAAAGTTATTATAACTTAATTATGTTATTCATTATAGGTCCAAGAAAAAAGTTATTACAAACTCCAAAACCTGGACCAAAACCCAATAGGAGAATCTTAGAAGACGAAGAAGAAGAGAAAGAAAACGAAGAACAAGCTGATAAGAATAACAATAATATAGATGATCTTAAAGATGACAGTGATGAATCAAATAATGATACTGCTGGAGATTCAGATTATATTGATGAAGAAGAGGAAGATAATGAAGAGCCTGACTCGGATGATACTGATAGCGATTATGACTTTAGTGACGAAGAGACGATTATTACTCCATTTGGTAAGAATATTTGATCCAGTTTTATGTTATTTAGCAACTTAGCACCGCTGTACAATTTGACAAAAGGTGCATTTGTACAGGGATAATCTGACTTGAAGTAAATTCAAATGTGTTTTCTATTGTTTAGCAGAAGTATTTTCCAATGCTTTGTGGATTTGTGAACATTTTTAAATCAAGTCTTAGCCTGTGCAAAAGTATCTTTTGTCAAAATTAATAGTACAGCGGTACTAGATACTATGAAACTAGATTATTATAAGTTATTCAGTAAATGATAGGAATCTCTTTTTAACATCTCAGTATTTTAGCCAATACACACATATATAATTATATATACACATGTGTCCTAAAAATTAGGTAGACTCAAAAAACACACACTCACTACTCTCACATTAAATATTTTGGTACACAACTCTATACTGACAAAAACACTTGCACTAAGCAAATTTAAATCTATCACAAAAAAAACTGCATAATTTACTGAAAACATTTCATTGATTTATAGTCTCCAACACTATTAGCTGAAAACTCCTGCACAATCAGAACTATTGACCCACAACCTGCCAGAAGCCCTAATAAGCGTAGATGACTCATAAATTAATATTCAATGTTTTACCATCGTAATGATATCACTTTTCAGCTTTAACTGATGATGTCAATGTAGCTGGTGGAGACGTGTTTGGTTTTCAGACACCAAGAGGAACACCTGGAAGATCTCTGGCTCAAGCAGGTAAAATATCAAATTAATTTGTTACTGCAAACACTTCATGTCAACAACATTTACATTTTATTTTTATAAACTCCAACAAAGGGCTAAACGAGTCATTAGTTATAAGTCATAAGTTAAGTTAACACTTTTTACAGTGTTACAAATGTCATTATAATTATTACCTATTGTTTATATCAAACACCAACACAGCCTATACTAGTTTACTCGCTTGTTTCCATGTCTAATTTTGTAGGTGTATGAGCTTAGTGTTTACAAGTGTTGATATTGCACGATGCTAATTTGCCAACCATTTTCACAAAAGAGTTTTTAATTTTCATTGTTCTAAAAGCAATGGTTGGTCCATTAGGCAAAACCATAACGATGTACATCATTGTACATCAACACATAACCTTGTGGGTACACATGCATTCATAAGGTGTCACTTTGGAGAGATTAACATGCAACATTTTTACTTAATTTGTAGCTTCAGAGGCAATTCATGTCAAGAAGCCTCAATCCTGTAAGAAATACACCAAAATTGTGAAGAAAACTCCTGGAAGAAAGAGAGTTCAAGGTAGTCTAATGAGAAAAATGAATATCAAGATATAAAATAATGCTTGGTACTACTTAATATAAAACTTTTGCAGTTTATCACAAGAGACAAATCTGGTACATTTTAGGGTGTTCAACAGTGAATATTAATTGTACTGTAGATGAGAACAAAACATCCCAAATGACAAATAAAGCTTAAAAATTAGGGGTAAAAGCTATGACAGTCCCAACCAGGGTTTATGTGTGTTGCACAATAGCCCTGGGACTCACCCTGGGATCGTGATGCGACTTTTGAACATTTCCAGAAAAGAAATACCCCATTTAATTGTACCCCATGAAATTGTTACCGTATATCATTTTCTAGATAAGGTTTTACTTGTTTTTTTCAAAGGGTATTCTAATATTTATCACTTCCTTTTCCAGAGAAACATGAACAAAATAAAGAGGACAGTCAAGAAAAGGTACAGACATTTATATGATAATTCATGTTATTTATTTAGTTGCTGTCTACAAGCCCCCCCCCCACCCCCCCCCACCCCAAAAGAACAACAACAAATGTCATATTTAGAACAATACATCAGATAGTTCTATAGTAGGGGTGGTTGGCACTCCTTTTGGGGTTGAAAATTCCCTGTGCAGGGCCTTAAGGGTTCTTGCTTAAAAGTCTTTGACAGACTTTGGCAGTTCTCTAAATTTATTCTTACCTTTTAGGAGTCATTTGCGAAATCAACCACTGATCACCCCTACCACTTGGACAAAGGAGGCTATCCCCATCCCACCACCCCCCACCCCTCCCGCCATAATAATAAAACAATAAAACAGTGTTCCAGCTAGAAGTGGTAAATCATTATTTGTCTGGCAATTAAATCACTTCTTTCACATTTTTAGAAGTCAAGAAAATCTGTAGCATCATCAGTCAAGAGTAATACACCATCTTCTAGAAGACGTAGAGTTGTAATACAGTGTAAGTAAGGAATAAAATATAAGATATTAATAAATTATATATTTTTTTTTAAATCCAAAATCATGATACATCAGATCCAGATACTATTATTTATCATCTCAATGCCATCAATAAAACTGTTTTTTTTTTTTAATGTTAATTCATTTGCAGCTCCAGCAGATTCTGATAATGAGTCTGATGGTGGCAGCTCCAGTGAAAGTGAGGCCAGTGGCTATGTAAATGAAAATGACTCAGAATCACCCAAGTAAGTACTACAATGTGAATCAATATAGAAAATACCTCAGGAATAACTTGCATCACAATAAAATATGTCAAGTGTTACAGAGGGGAACAGAGAAACCAAAATACTGTGTTTTGTCCACATCAACAAAATGTCAGGATATGATCATTATAATATTAAGATTCATAAGTGAATGTGCTGGATGAGAGGACTAGTCTCCTGAGCATACGCATGAGCTTTGCTTAAGATGGTCTTATAATCATTATCTCATTTACAAAAGTTTAATTAACCATGAAATGCCATCCTGTCTCAATTGTAATAATATTTCCTTTGAAAATAAAATATTTGCCTTTTTTGAACTTGACATTTATTTGTAAATTCAAAATGAAATTTGCTTTTAATTAATATGATTATTTCTTTTACAGAAATAATTATAAACAGGTTATTGCAGATTTACCAGAGGATTCTGTAAGTATTGTTAAAGAATTAAAGAAGGGTGAAAAAAAGAAGTAGTTCAAAGAAGGAATGAAATACGAAGAAAAGAAGGGATGAACAAATGATGAAAACAAATAAAAAATGGAAGGAAGTAGAGGCAATGAGAGGGAAAAAAGAATGAAGAAAAAAAACAAAGGAATGAAAAAGTTTTAAAACACATAGTTTTACAAATCTAACATTAATTTGGAAGTTATACGTCAGAGCTTTTTTCAAAAATGTGATAGTCATGTACTAGATAAATTACATTACTCAGTAATTTAATTGCTTCCATTAGTTACATGATATCAATCTTCTGACATGTTTTCCTTCCAGAGAACTATGGTTGAACAGTATTTTACTGTACACCATGATTCAAAGTGTTTAACGTCAGACAGGACATTGTCAAGTCTTGCCACACCAATAATGGATCATGAGGTATGCAATGATTTCTAACTACAATGACTTGAAACATTAGTGCAGTTATGTTTCAATTTCTTGCCTATTGTTTATATTTTCAAAAATGTTATAAAGAGGGAGGGGAGAGAGAGGGAAGATGAAAGGGAGGGGAAGAGAGGGGTAGAGAGAAGGAGGGGAGACAAAGGGAGGGAAGGGGAGAAAGAGGGAGGGAAGGGGAGAAAGAGGGAGGGAAGGGGAGAAAGAGGGAGGGGGAGATAGTAAGAATGGATAAGGGGAAGGTGGAGAGAGGGAAGAGAAGAGAGGGGGTAAGAGGAGAGGGAGGGGGAGGTGTCCAGGTTGTTTTATTTCATGCCAACAATTACTGTAGTTGCACAATGCTTCACAATAAATTGCAAGTGGAATTGTCATTTTGTTCCATGAAAACATCTTTTTGTGTCATCCTCATGATCACTGTCATACATTTAAAATTTAAATCTCTTTATCACTGTCATATTATCATCATCATCAAGTTATTGTCTTCAGTCATTAATTGCTTTGAACAAGTTTTTATTGATGGTTCTTTCAGGAAGTGTCTAAACACCTGAAACAAGTCTCTGCTACACATCCAACAGAAAGCTTACAATTCTACAAAGACTACAGAAAACACTTTGCTAAATGGATGTTCCAGATAAGGTGCTTATTACTAACCATTATTACCATTATTATAATCAGTTTGTTCTATCAACAATTGTTTTATTCTTCATATTCACCCAACTGATTAAACATAGGAGCTGGTCCAGGTTGATATCAACCTCTTTTGGTGGATGTGAGATTTATCAACCCAGATCAGCTTTGCCTTGGTCTGATATATCTCATATCCACCTTGTTAAAATAATGATATAAATAACTTAAAAAACCATCATCGTCATTATAGTAAAATGATTATTTTTCACTATCATCACATCATTTATTTATCTTTTTGTATTTAAGCAAATTATTTCCATAACCAATCCATCACCATTGTGTTCATTTTTAGGCATGGTTTTAATCTTCTTCTATATGGCGTTGGCTCTAAGCGTGTTCTCATAGACCAGTTCAGATCATCCATGCTACAAGGATATACACAACTGGTTGTTAATGGATACTTCCCAAGTATAACAATTAAAAATGTACAGATTTTAATGCTGTTTAATTTTATTTAATAATTATTTGCCAAAGGAAGTGAATATTCATTTGGTGAATAATAACCAAGATAAAGTCACTGACATTCACTGAGCCCGAGGTGGATAATTGTTTTAGTACTAGATACAATATGAGTGGCCGATCTGTATGAGATATACAGTGGCGAGTCTAAGACGAGCCACTGCATATCTCATACAGATCGGACACTCATATTGTATACACCTATTTCAATTAACGTGACGTAACGGGAGCTCGTTAAACTGTAAATGCACTATCATAATCACGCTTGAATATTAATGTTTACTTAGAACTGAAATATTGTTATCTGTAATTCAGCAACATTCAAATGTGATTAAAACAATGTATTTGAAATTTAATGAACTCCCGCAATTCCTATCGGTCTCAGATCTTGAAACCATTCCAGATGGACAATGTTAATTGAAATAGGTGTAGTACTTATGAAACTCCAACATTAGTGATTTGATATTTTACTAAAATTGTTAAGATAAAAGTAAATCTGGCCGAGAAAATTCAAGTTAAATTAACTTATGCAAATCAGGACGAATAGGATATACAACCTCCGTCACAGACGTGAATTCTTTTGTCAATTGCTCATTAATTATTCATGAATTTGATAAGTATAAATACAGAAGTGATTGTTTCAAATAGTTAAAATAACCAGGCCTTTTTTGAAGAAAAACTGTTCATTTCTTATTTCTAAAAGAGTGTGAAATGATGGGTGATTATCGAGAAATAGTGTGAATTTCTCAACCAATCACTGAGCGCAATTTTCTATAATCATTTGTGTCTTTATACTAATCATTGATAAACAAACAAATGAATAAATATAATTATGCTAAATTAAACTATGATCACTATGGTTATATATTTTGATATTGTTTTATTTCCTAGGTATTAAACATGATTACAGAAGATGTCCTTGATTATAATGGATCATTTAAAAATATCATTGACCAAACAACATTTATCCAGGAAACATATAGAAAAGGAAAAGGTAAGTAATTCTACTGATTCAGAAATATATGTTTCATGACTTATAATATTATATAGATTGTCTAAAAAATGTGTGTGCAGTCATCGAGTGCACACCAAGTTTAACAACTATCTGTTACATTCCTTCAGTCACAATCCCCAAGTGCTTTACAACTGAACACAACACAGCAAGCAGTTTTTGTATTTCTTTTATAAAATATATAAATTGACACATTTGATCAACATGCATCATGTGGTGTGAGCACTGTGTGCTCTCATGAAGCGCACGCCTCGACCAATCAGAATTCATGATTTTTAATAGTTATAATATTTTAATAATTGTAGTTTTCGTTAGGGTTTTCAAAATAAATATTAATATTAGCGTGAGTCAATATTTTAAAATAATATTATGGAGCATCTTTAATAGGGGACTTCACAATGTTGATATCCTTGTCTTCTGTTTACAGCTTCAGGAGAACTTTATTTAATTATACACAATATTGAGGCAGCAATGCTACGTTCTAAAAAGGTAACTAAAAGAATATTCATCTGTACATTTTGTAGTTGTCCCAGCTAGAGTGCAAACGGGATATCCATAAAAATTTTGTAATACTACTGGTATTAGACGTGCAATTTTATGTAATGTTTAACTGTTTTGTACTATATTTTGTACTATTTAACAGATATTTGTATTTCACAGATTTTGTTTGTTTGCACTCAATACACAAACAATAAACAGGATTCATTAGACAATACTATGTAATGTTTACAACACGGACGCGAATGTTGTAAATGACTTAAAAAATATCTAGGTTAGCTCTTTCATATTTTACCAAAATTTTCAAGATTAAAATAAATTTTGCAGTAAAATTACGAGTTAAAACTTATGCAAATCAGGATATAAAACACAGTGTTTTATGAAGATTGACAACACTCATCAAGGTCATGGTTTCTTTTAAAAATGTCTCATTAATTATTCATGAATTTTTTAATGTTAGTTCAATTTTAGGTTACATTTATTGTATTGTTTTCTATTGTGAAGAAGTCACATATTTATGTTTTGCTCTCTATAGCATTCATAAACAAACCTAAAATTTCTTATTTTCTCTTTAGGCTCAAACAGTGTTGAGTCTTCTTGCTGAAATTCCATTCATACATGTTATTGCAAGCATTGATCACATCAACGCACCCTTAGGTAAGTCATCATAGTTTGTAGTGTATAAATGTGTGTCAATCATTGAGTTTTGTAGAAGTATGTAATATTTTGTATTATTATATATGGATACGATAGTACACACGCTCTGATTGGCTGATTTCTGGTCTGAGATTTTCCCATCTCAGACCGTTACCATGACAACGGTCCAATTTTCATCAGACTGGGAAATTAAAAACAACTTGTAAAGTATTGCAATAAATATTTTGCTAAAGTTTTGCCTTTTCATACCTGTAAAGTGTTTTTTAGCCAGTTTATTGTACAGTGTTTAATGTATTTTATTCATTCAATAATGAGAGATTCGGCGATAAAATATTTGCAATTTCGTACATCGCTAAGCAAAAAGCCATATAATAAACAATTTATTAACCTCGCTTGTTCGGTCTGACCGGAAAAATATCAGACCTCAGTATCAGACCTTGGTACAGATTTCACGCTCGGTTAATAACCTCTTAGTATCAGGACCCCTTTTGAACTAGGGTTTTGCTAAATTGGACATCCTCTGTAAATATCATTTGATAAATAAATAAATAAATCTTTATGGTGTTGTTTACAGTGTGGGACCAGTGTATGTGCAGTAGGTACAAGTTTGTATGGTACGATGTTACAACCTTTGAACCATACACAGACGAGACATCCTATGAGAATTCACTGATGGTCCAACAGTCAGGCGCTTTAGCATTAAGCTCTATGAATCATGTCATGAGAAGCTTAAATCTCAATGGACAAAATATCTTTCTTCTTATTGCCAAGAATCAACTACAAGAAAAAGACAATTCTTCTTACATTGGTAAGGCTGTTAGAAACTGTCCATTCCAAAAAAAACTGTTCATCATCATAAGCACCACAAGAAAGTAGCTGATGTGCAGCTATAGAAAATGCACTATTATTAGTCATTACCTTTATCATTGACACTTTTGATAAGAAAGACAAATGTAAAAACATATGACATTTCTCTATGTCGATGTCATTATCAAGTGACAACTTTTCGACATCATCCAATGTTATTATCATGTGATAATGACATCCTTATCATCTTTATATCAAAGTCTAGACTCATTGACATTGTTATCAAGCTCATTACCATAAGTATCACGAGAAAAAATATCATGATTAGGGACTTGTCAGAAATTAGCAGGGGGGGGGGGGGGGGGTGGAAACTGGGGAAGGGTCATCACTTTTTAAGAACCTAAAAAGGGAGGGTCACAAAATAATAAACCACCAAAAATGAGGATTGTGCAAAAGAAGACACTGTGACATAAGGTAGGGTCAAGATATTATGATCCTTTACTTTGGGAGGGTCATGAAATTTTCATCACTTCATTTCAAAACTCCACCCCCCTCCCCCCTCCCCCCCTGCCAATTTCTGACAAGTCCCTTATTAACATCTCTATCATTGTTACCAATGTCATCATTAGTATAATTTACATTTGTATATCTATTTGTTATTATGCATTACAAAATAGCTTGTGAATGTTCAGGTGACTCCCTTGGGATACAGTGTCAATGAAAATAATTAACTTGTTTGTTTAATGATAGTATAATTTACATTTCTTATCATTATCAACAATATTGTCATTACCGGTATATATTTACATTGCTGTGTGTTTACAGGGTACAGTATTTATGATCTGTATAACAAATGCCGAGAGAAGTTCCTTGTGCACAGTGAGCAGACATTGCGTGCACAGCTTACTGAATTTCGAGACCATAAACTTATCCGCTCTAAAAAGGTAATGTTCATTTATTCATTTACTTATCTGCCTATTTATGGACTGAAGGTTCTTATGTAGTCTCCCCGCAGCCATTTTTAGTTTGTTTCGGGAGAGACACAAGTAGCCCTACACTAACAACAGCTGCAGCAAGACTAGTTCTTTTGCTGGGACATAAATTTATGGAAAGTATTCTTCTAATCAACAGCAACAAAATTTGAAAGCATAGTTGGCTTACCCATTCCCCAGGGGAAGCCCTTTTGGTGAAAATATCCGGCATGCTCCTATTATCTCTTAGTGGTAAAAATTAGTGATATATGGTATCTTTTCAGGGTGTATCACAATTGAAAATATTTTATTTCGAAATGGTTTGAAGGGTGCCAAGTGTTTTTTTTTTTAATTCTCAACGAGTATACCAAATACTTTTACCCCCGAGTCCCCCCTTTTATTCATTCGTAATCCTCTCTTCATTCACTCCTTTATTTAAATCTTATCCATCCATCTCTCCATTCATTTATTTCATTTTTCATTGCAGGGAGCTGATGGCGTGGAACACTTGATGATCCCAATAGATGTTTCAACATTAAAACAATTCTTGGAAGAGCAACAAAATAATAACAACTGATTTCAAATCATGCTTCTTTTATTACAAATGTATAGAAATATGTTACATAAAACATAATTTCATTATCTACTTTTCTACATATTTATATTTAATAAATGAGATTGAATACTACTGGTATAGCTTGTGTATATGTGCAGTAAAACCCTTATTGTTAATACAATAGTTCATTCAGCATTCACCCTAAGGTTAATACTGTTGTCAAAAGAAACCCTAGTGTGAACTGTGAATGGTGCTGTTTATTTTACACAATTTCCTTTTCACACTTGTTTTGCACAAAAAGAGTTGTTTCACATAAATTGTAAAGGCCGATTTACACAGCATGGTTCTCGTGTGCGACTTGTAGTATACGACTCAAATGAGCTCCAGGTCGTGCCGTGTAAATGTTTATGCCCCTACGACTTGCCTACGACTGACGCACGCGACCTACAACTTGTAGTAGGATTTTGAACCAAGGATCAAAACCCTACGACTTGTCGTAGGAAAATGACGTGATTTGTCCCATATTAGGACTGGAACTAGTATTTCGTCCAATCACTCACGATTTTAGCAATGGCGTATACAAATCGTATACGACTAGTCGTGCGCGTGTGAATGGTACCTACTACATGTTGTAGGCAAATCGTATACTACAGTCGTAGGTAAAAATCGTATCGTGTAAATCGGCCTTAATGTCTTTATTTATTGACAAAAATAATAAATTACTTGTGTGCAAAATGACTGGTATTCATGTGAACAGTTTATGTTTCTAAGGTAACAATGATTATTGACATAAAAAACATTTTTTCCATTTTGTTGAAATGAATGTCAGCTATATATGATGCCCTAACTTTACAATGATGCCCTAATACGTATATGTTTCATAAACTTTTGGCAATTCCATGTAGATCATTGTCTAAAGAAATGAATTGCAATTTATGATGATTTTTCTGTAATCCCAGACCTTACTTTTCATTGCTTTCAATTATAATTGATATTAATGTTTAGTATCTTATTAATCTATTACCTAATGTTACAAGTTACTTTTGAAGTCTAGCTGGTAACCTGAAATAAATGGTATATACATACACGTCAGGGTTGTTATGGTGGTAATTGGTCTATACTATAGGCTGCAATGGTTAGATAAAAGAACGTTATTACAACCAAAAAATGTCCTGGCCCTGTCCTCCTCTTGCCTAATTAAGGCACATATTTGTGTCACCAAAAAGTGTGGCTAATACTTTACCATTTGAAAGTTTCGTGTCTTGTTAGTGAATAGAGTGGTTTCACATAACATATTTTAGAGTGCTAATGAGTAAAATAACATGCTAATGAGCTTCACACTGGTGCATGCACATTTAGCATACGGTACATCTTGAATTTTCGTTCTATCTAATAAATATTCTTTATGATACAACAGCCAGTTCTGATACTTTCTGATAGTTCTGTTTCTTAATTTTTGCAAAGATTGTCATTTTTATGTGAGCAATAAATTTGTGATAGATAAGCATGGTCAGTCGTGCAAAGCTCATTACCATGTTATTTTACTCATTTCAATACTAAAATGCATTATGTGAAATAGCTCTAATGACTTACTAATATGTTATTAATCATTAGCCTATCTAAAAGAGTCCCATACCTGGTACATCCATGTAATGTCCTAAGCTTGATGCACCATTTATTTTGATAGTTGCTGCAGTAATGTATGACGCTGCAGGGGATAGGAGGAAGCAAACAGCCCCAGAAACCTGGACACAAATAAACAAATACATGAATACAATGCATGAAAGAATGCATAAACCACATGTAGATACAATTCTATTTTTTAAATATACTAGAAAATTCAAATGACTTGTGGGATATTCCATGGTATAGACCAAAAACCTGATAGCATTACGTTATAAAAGATTTAATTTTCAAGAAAAAAGAATCAAATTTGTCACATCAATAATAATAAAATCGCAAAGTTTCGTGAAAATTGATCTTAAATTTTACTACATCAGATGTGACAAAATTTGATAGTAAACTTCTTTTCTTGAAAAAAAGAAGCAATTATCTTACAGTATCACACAAGTATTATACATGTCTATGCAACTCAAAATCATTGTATTTATAACTAGTATTTATGTATTCTTTAAAGTTAGATGAGAAAAAGATGGATGAATTTAGGGACGTTCACAAGCATTGTATCTGCGCATCCTTTCTGTGTGCGACATGGAGCTCCCCGAGGATTTTTAATTTTGTTTCATTAAAGACATTAACTAGACATTCCCCGAAACAAGATTGTGATCAAAAATTGAAAGGGTACGTTTGCAGTGCAATGTGTCAAAAATGTATACAGTGACCCCCAATTTTTATTTTCATAATTTATAAAGAACTTTGGAGATCATCTCACTCCTAAAAGATTATGGTGACCCACATTTTTTATTTGCTCATTAAACTTGTATGGTGATCTTACTTGATCATGCCAAGTTTGAAGAAAAATATATGGTTAACTTATTTGCACATGAACATCATTAATGAAAATAATTAGCAATGTTTTCTATTTATGTACAGACCTCTTCTGGTGTTCCACATCTTTTAAAAGGAATACGTTCTGCTGCCTTTTGAAAGACTTCTAACTTTGCTGGATAATTCGCTGCAGCAGTTTCTGAGTAAATCACCCCCTGTCAGAAACATGTAGATTGGAATTATTTAATATATAATTCCTAAGGTAGATTTAATAACATACAGTCATCAACATTGTCCAACAAAGAAAGACATTTTATTAACACTAAAAAATATGTTATGTGACGTGACCACATAAAAATGCTAGATACTTATATTAATTGTGAACATAGACTTCATAATATTCTTATTCTATGTTAACTGTTACTCATTATATAGCCTGTACAACAGGCGTTCTTTTGGGTTTGGGGGAAAAATCGGGTTTTGGGCTTTCCCACCTTGGTTTTTTGTCTAGGCCCCATGTTTCTCTCTGGTATCAAGACAACACAGGAACCCCAAAATCCGATTTTTCCCCAAGCAGGTTAAAAATAGGCAGTCTAAGACTGCATGAGACTACTGCTTGAAACAGATAATAATATATAAACTGAACAATGTGCAAAAATAATGTTCGATCTGAAGAAGAGATAGAAATGAATCGGCAGGAAGTCTAAGTGGCTGTTTATATGAAGGCGAGTTGTCCCTGCTAAGGGACGGACCATTAGATTTTTGAGGAGGGGGGGGGGGGGGGGGGGGGGGCTGTGCTCCAATTTTTTTTTGGGTTTTGCCCAAACCTTTTCACGGTTTTAAACGTCTCATTAAACCTAAAAAACGTCATGCATAGTACAAATACACATTAAAAATTATTTTTCTTTAGACAAATATGAAGTAGCAGCTAAAATATAAACGCTTCGATCGTTCAAAGCTGGCCACTCTTTCGAATTCTCGAAATTACAGTCACACCATGTGTCAATCACGTGACGAAATTGGTATTTTCGGGTTTCCTGTGGTGTTATGGTCTTGCTTGCTATCTTACATTCACGACAGCAATAAGGCTACGCCTCCATATATGGAGGACAGTAGCCTCAAAAAATTGAAATTTCAACTACTGAATACAAATTAACAAAGAATCATGTGTCACTTGTTGTAGTGTTAATCTCTACTTTATTGTGGGAAATGCTAACAACTTTGACTGTATAGCCTTTTCATAATTGAATTTTTAAAACCAAAAACAACTTATTCACTATTGTAATACTTAAGCTTAGAATGATTATGTTGGATTTATAAATGTTTGTAACACCTGTATGAGTTATGGAGGATATTACAATTAAGTGATGGGAAGATAATTTTCCAACTTGAAGATCTTTAGTGGTAAAAACATATTTCATGAGAGAGCATAGTAAGAGTGTCATAAAGTGATACATGTAATTGTTGTATGAGAAATTACAATTTGGTTTGTTACTTACAGGTGCAACATTATTGATCCTGACTCCACTATGTGCCCACTCCATTGCTAAAGACATTGTTAAATTATGAATACCAGCACGTGCTGCTCCTGTATGTCTGAAAAAAGAAGAAGGATACATACATGTAGTGATCAGAAGGCACTAAACATGTAAAACAAGCTCTATTCCTGGTTATTTTTCTATATATTCATTATTATTATATGGCTTAAATATTTTACTTACGACATCATAGGATATCCTTTCCAATTGTCCACTAACATATTAACTATTGAGCCACCATGATTACTCATCCAGAGATTATAGGCTATACAAATGAGATTGATTAGAAACAAAGAATTCTGTAGATTGATAATTTTTATGTATAATAATAATAATATATACATTATGAGTGGCCGATCTATATGGGATTATATAATGCATATCTCAAACAGATCGAACATGAACATTGTATAGTACCTCTATCAAACTCCAATGCTAGTCATTTCATATTTTACTTAAGTTATCAACCTAAGGCCCGAGCAAACGCATGCAACATTTTTGGCCAACATTGTTGCGATACGGTTTGCTGAACACGAGAACAAAAGAAATGTTGGATGAGTTTCATCAAACATCATCCAACAGGGTGTTTAAACGGGCCCAACATGTTGGAGCAACCATGTTGGTCCAACAATGTTGCGTGCATTTGCACGGGCTGGCCGAGAAAATTCAAGTTGAAACTTATGCAAATCAGGATGACAACATTTCGATAACATGTGAACTTGACAGGATAATTCCTTCATCTGTAGCGAATAATACATTTATTCTGTCAAGTTCCCAGGCTCCCTCCATTCTCGGGGAATTGATGTGAAAATGGCAAAATGTATATTAAAACAATTATTGAATTTGGTTTTTGCATGATATCCTAAATTATCAAGACCTCAATCAGCATTATCTGCCTATAGGCAGATAACACAGACCTCTGTCTTGATAATTTACAATATTATGCTCAACCTCATCCAATAATTGCTTATTGTGCTCTAAATAGTAATTAATTGGTTTTGCAGATTTATGGGGTGCACTCTTATCTTCTACATAATTACCGTGTTTGCAACAGAGAAAAGTGCCATTTAAATTAGTATCAATGACAGCCCTCCAGCCCTTTGCTGACATATCTGATGCAAGAGACATAAACTGTCCACCACCATTGTTAACTAGGAAATCAATCTTGCCAAAGTGTGAGATAGTAGATTGCATCAGGTTGGTTACCTATATCAGACACAGAAAGAAAGTACATATAACTATTGAAAAGAAGCAAATCTTGACAGTATAAGACATAGTGATATGGGTGCACATGATGATAATGCCTAGCGGTGACAGCGCTGTCCTTCTACGACTTGGGTTTGACTCCGAGATCGGACAAAAAATGAACAGAGTTTGTTTGATGTGTTGTTCTCTTTCATGCCACAAGGGTTTTTCTCCAGCTTATATAAGGTTTTTCTCCAGCTAATAAGGCTTACCTCCCTCCACAAAAATGAACATGTGAGCATGCAGTACCTGTTGCATATGCTAAAATATTATTTAATGCAGGGGTAACTTCGTAAATTAGTGGGTATTAGTGTGCTGTAAAACATTGATTTTTATATTATCCTATACTCTCTTTTTCCCCTCCTTCTCCCCCTCTCTATCCCCCTACATTTGTCAGACAGTTTCATGCATTTCATTGTGTTGCATTCCAAATGAATAAAATACGTCTACGTCTTCTGTGCTTTCGCACCTCTTTGAATAGGGAGGTGCATTCGGTAGAATTCAAGACTGTCCAGAGAATATAGAAGCCACAAACCTGTTCTTCATCTCTAATATTACACGGTATCACCTTGACCTCAGCACTGCTGTCCGGGTCAGTGCATGCCTCTGTAAACTCTTTTGCAGCTTTGTGCAATTTTTCCTCATTTCTTGACGCTATTACTACTTTGCTTCCCAAGCTGAGTAACTCCGTAACTATAGCCTTTCCTATTCCGGTTGCTCCTCCTGTGACTATTGCTACTTTTCCTTCAAACAAACCTTTACGAAATACACTTGCGGTGGCCGCCATCTTGAAAACAAAGACAAGGGCTTTTAAAGCTAATCAATGAAAGATCCTGCTAAATTTAGCACTACCAAATTATAGGACCCAATTTAAATAAACAAAATGAAAGCAATATTTAATGCTGTTAAGTTAAGTTTAATTAAATAATGAAGTAGATTTTGCGTTTTAAAGTTTTTAGGATTTTTTTTACAAAAGATTTTAGTATGATTTTACTGTTTGTATGAAAAATGTCCCAGTTGGTTCCCTCATGAATATTCAGCACACAAGTGCGACTTGAGAACTTCGAAGCACTAACCGGAACCTACGATCTTACTTACAAACTCATTAAAACGATAAAGGTGCTCTTGACGAAGCATTAAGGAAACGCGTTGGATCTTCTTCGCAAACAAGGGAGTCTGAAGAATGTAGAACTTCACAAGTTGAACTAACCTTTAATTTAGAAAGACAGCAACACATTCGAACATGGCAGAAAACGTCAGGGTCGCCGTCAGAGTTCGACCTTTCATATCCTTTACAAACATCTTCCTCTCAATTTGACATGTCAAATATTATAAATTACGACAATATCATGTTTTGTTTTTATTTAAGATATATTGGGTTAGTTTATAGGGTGATATTTTGAGGCAAATTTTGTTCTATTTTGATTTGTTTCAAGTCTATTTGTCATTGTTTATCACGGTTCCTTGGGCAACCGGGAACACAATCAAATTAATTGTACCAAAATAGACATAAGGGATATCGACTAAAAACAATTATAGAAGTTCTCTTTTTCTTAGCTTTCAATACGCAATTTTTTTCTCCCGATTTTTCTTTTTGCACACGGTAAACAAACAAAAATCCCAAGCTGACAGACTATTAGCTTATTATACCGAACAGGCTGCATGTATAATAATTACAGCAATCAACAGACGATCACATAATATTGTTGTAATTAAACGATGAACTGGTGTATATTAATCCAAGACTTCTCGTTTCTGTAGACAGTTATTTTTGAATAAGTAGAAAATTATTAGAAACATTGACAGTATCTAGCAAAGTGTCAACATGTACGATTCGCACATAGGAGCTGTCAAGAGCAAACACAAGTACAACTGTATTCCCTGAAGTGGAGATTTTTTTATTCCAAGTAATGCAATATGTACAGTTTATCAGTCTTTGTGTATATTAAGCTATATATAAAGCTAGTTTGGAATGAAAGCATGATAATCTCATATCCTAAATAGTACTTTAATTATTAGTACTTTTGCAGGACCTCACATTACCATTTCCAAACCAAAATTTAAGAATAGCACAATACAAATTCCAGAATTCAAAAGAGAATGTCATAACAAACATTCTCGTAAAGTTTTATCTCAATATCTTTAAAACTAAGGCTCTAAGAATTTGTTGAAATCATCAAAATTAATTATACAAGGAATAATTTGTATGACTGACTGGCATTAGCCTGGTCAGTCCCCTGTAATTAATAATTCATGGGTGGGGAGTTTGAATTGGGAGCCCTTATTAAAAATTGATTTGGTTACCTGTGATTGCACCAATTTTCCCATGAACTATGGCAAGTTCCCACTTTTCCTTACTGACTAAATGATTGTGAATATATAGGCCCTTTGCAGGACCTGGTCAGGTGACCTAGCTTGTCAATCAAAGAATTTAAGAATAGTAAAATTAAAATGTCTAGAATTTGAAAGAGAAAGTCAAAATAAGCTTTCAGACTGAACCTTTTAGCTTTATACTTAAAACTGAAAGTACAGGAATTTTTGAACTTCACTTAAAATTAACGGAGTTTGCATGTTTGGTGAGCATGGTAACCATGGTAACCAAACAGATTTTTGGACATTTATCAAAATATTCAGAGAGCATCAGTTTTTTAAAAAGATATGAACCTATAACTTAATTTGACATTCTCTTTCGAATTCTGGCGTTTTCATTTCACTACTCTTAGATTTTTGATTGACAAGCTATGTCACATTACAAGGTCCTACAAAGGGCTTATTGTGATCATATCTTGGTTTAAAGATGAGAGGTTTTTGAAATGTCAGATACTAATAATTTCAACAGTCTTTTCCAAGACTACATATACCACTTGATAATTCATAATATATTCATCACTTACACCAGGGTTCCAACCATTCATTCTGTATAATAGTTTCCATCCTTAACATTTTCCACAACAGTCGTGAAAAGACTCGCAATTCTACCCTCATCATCAAGATGCTTGGGAATAACACAGAAATCAAGGATCCTTCAATGCCTGAAGCAGAGCCTAAAAAGTTTGCTTTTGACTTCAGTTATTGGTCACATGACAGTTTTGAAGAAGATGACAAAGGCTACCTACACCCTACTGACCCAAAATATGCAGACCAGGTAATGTGCTTTGGGCTTCCTGTGGTAACATAATCCCCCTCCCCCCCTAGATCTCCTGTTTACACACTACTGATCCAAAATATGCAGACCAGTTAGTAATATTTGGGCTTCCTGTGGTAACATCATCACCCCTCTCCTGCCTTCACCCTACTGACCCTGAATATGCAGACCAGGTAATGTGCTATGGGCTTCCTTCGGTAACATAATCCCCCCCCCCTCCCCCCTAGATCTCCTGTTAACACACTACTGATCCAAAATATACAGACCAGTTAGTAATATTTGGGCTTCCTGTGGTAACATCACCACCCCTCTCCTGCCTTCACCCTACTGACCCAGAATATGCAGACCAGGTAATGTGCTATGGGCTTCCTGTGGTAACATAATCCCCCCCTCCCCCTAGATCTCCTGTTAACACACTACTGATCCAAAATATACAGACCAGTTAGTAATATTTGGGCTTCCTGTGGTAACATCACCACCCCTCTCCTGCCTTCACCCTACTGACCCTGAATATGCAGACCAATGCAGACCAGGTAAATTTTATCTGCTTTGGGCTTCCTGTAGTAACATCACCACCAACTCCTATTTATACACCCTACTAACCCTGAATATACAAACCAGGTAGTCTTTTTTGGGCTTACAACAGGCAGACAGTCCAACTAATGAGTATATCATGTCGTCAACAGGAAATAGTGTTCAAAGATCTTGGTCAAGGAGTATTGGATAATGCCTGGAAAGGCTTCAATTGTTCTCTATTTGCATATGGCCAGACAGGATCTGGAAAATCATATTCCATGGTGGGATATGGAGCCAACAAAGGTATGTATAATGTTGATGATGATGATGATGATGATAGACATAATGGTGATGATGTTGATAATGTATGATGTAGATAATGAAGGCAGCAATGTTTTGTAATGATGGTGATTATATGTTGATTATGATGTTAATTAAGTCATTCATGATAGTAATATTAGTAATAATGGGTTCAAGCCCTGGCAGGTCATTTCAGAATCAGAAAATATTTTTTGGAAATATATGAATTAAAATAAAATAATAATTATATTAAAAATAATTTTGTAAATATTGAGTCGGAATCAGTCATAAGTATGTGAGAATGGGAATCACAAGGTATTCATATTCTTCTGATTTTGACACCAGCAGTTCTGAAGATAATTTATGATGATAATGATCAAGTTGACAAGTTTTGTTTGATTCAACAGGTGTAATCCCTATCTTCTGTGACACTCTCTTCAAAGAAATTGATGAAAAGAAGGCTAGTGGTACTGTAGCAGAATATCAGGTGATATGTTATATCTGCACAAGAATATGCAATCTGTTTCCAGTGGTATAATTAAATAAAAAAAGGTTTACTACAGGGGAAGCACCATAGAAGTTCTCTTAAGGCCTGTTTACACTAGCAATTTTGTCGTGCGACAATAGCGGCGAGTTTAATAGTGATTTTAACACAGCTTTGTCACCGCAATTTCGAATATATTCGAATTCAGGAGACAGAAAATCTTAGCAAGTTGCACTAAATTTCGAGCATGTTCAAAGTTGCGTTGACAAATCAGCCTAAGGCCTCTAAGTGTCATTTCAAATGTGTTCAAAACTGATCAACAGATGTATTTTATGCATGCAGGTTGCACTTAGTATGCTGGAAATCTACAATGAACAGGTTCGTGATCTATTGAATCCTGCCAGTAACAAGAAGGGAGGTTTGAAAGTGAGACAGCATCCAAACAAAGGTTTTTATGGTAGGTTTCTTTATAAAAATAATGAGTATTAGCTAGTATTTATATAGCGCAGTTCATAGTAACTTTTTTATTAATGTATTTTAATTCATTTATTTAATACCATTTGTCAACTTATTTATTCTTAAAAGTGCTTTCTGAATATTTGAGATATCTGTAATATCTGTCCCACCACTGCTTGATGAAGACTAACAGTAGCTGTGCTTGTGTGTCATATGATTAATGTTTCCCTATGTTTTGCTGTACATATAGTTGAGAGTCTTGTTACGGTACCTGTAAAGAGCTATGCAGATATTGATAACAAAATTGAAGAAGGAACCAGAAGTAGAACAGTAGCAGCAACAAACATGAATGCAACTAGCAGGTAAGATTTGCATGGATTATTGGCGTTAATTGTAGTGATGATTCTTTTGTTGTCATCATTTTGATATCGCCATTCTTAATGTTGGAGCAGTATGCAATGAAAAAAGCAGATAAAAGTTTAGGAGTCATTATTTATTCTTTGTCTTCTTCCTCTTCTCTTTCTTTTCGTCTCTTCTCTTCCTTTTTCTCCTACTTTTCCTACTTCCTTTTTTCTTTTTCTCCTCCTCCTTCTTCTTCTCCTCCTTCCCCTCCTTCCCCTACTCCCCCTCCTTCCCCTCCTTCTCCTCCTTCTTCTTCTCCTCTTTCTCTTCCTCCTTCTCTTTTCTCCTTAGCTATAATAATCTGCAATAATCAGCCTAATCGGCCATGTCGTTCTATACATGAACAACTGTCATAACTGTATGTTGTATGTTTTAGCCGTGCACATACCATAGTGGCTATCACCTTTATCCAAAAGGCTAAAAATGAAGCAGGCCAGAACATGACCAAGACTTCTGTTATCAACCTTGTTGATTTAGCTGGAAGGTGAGCTGAATACTAGTCATTACGGCACTGTATTATCATAAATAATACTCATCTCTATGATTTTGATATAATGAACAATTATTAACACTTAGTTTTCAGTATTCATTTAGTACTCATTTATTCCTTCCTCCCATCCTCTTTACCTCATTTCTCTTGTTCATTTGCTCATGCATGCATGCATTCATTCGTTCATTTAGTAATTAATTAATTAATTTGTTCATTCATCCATCAATTCCCTCATCTCTCACTTTCATTCAATTCTTCTTTCATTCGTTCGTTCGTTATAAGATAAGATAACTTTAATTTATTTACCCACGGTGCGTGGTTCTTCAGGATAATCACAATCACATGTTCATTAGTTTATCAATTTATTTATTCATTAATTCAATCCCTCATTTCTCAAATTCATTCATTCGTTGATTAATTAATTAATTCATTTCTCACTTTCATTCATTCGTTCGTTTATTAATTAATTAATTCATTCATTAATTTCCTTATTTCCCAAGTCGTTCATTCGTTTATTTATTCATTTCTCAAGTCCATTCATTCATTCATCCACTTCCTCATTTCTCACGTTCATTAATTAACTTTAAAATTGATTAATTCATTCATTCATATGTTAGTTCACTTATTCTTTTATCCATCCATCCATTCATTTGTTCATATATTCGTTCACTGATTCATATACCCCGCATCCATCCATTCATTCATTCATTCTTCCCTTCACTTTCAGTGAGCGAGCCGAATCAACTGGTGCAACAGGTGACAGATTAAAGGAAGGTTCAGCCATAAACCAGTCGTTGTCAATGCTAGGAAACTGTATTAAAGGTGATCAATTGTTACCAATTATTTAAACAATAGGTAATATAATGAAATTTGTAACACCGTAAAAAATGTTGACTTGACTTTACTGACGTTTCGAGCTTTAGCCCTTCGTCGACATTTTTTACGGTGTTACAAATTTTATTCAATTACCTATCGTTTATATCAAACACCGACGCAGCCTATACTAGTTTACTCGCTAGTTTCCATTGATAATTATTTAAACATGTAATCCACAAACCTTTAAACAAAGTGTCAAAGCAGTAGGAGAAACATGATGACGTCAATAATCTAACAGCTTACATGTTTGCCTTGCAGCCCTTGCCGATCAAAGTACTGGAAAAAAAGGTGTTTTAGGTATGTTACTGTTCGTATATTCCAATGATATGTATTATTTTATTAGACTAATGATACTGCAATAGACCTTTTCACAGTTCTGGTAGTCCAGAACTGAACTCAATTTTTGCAAAAGAGATTTTTTATGAGCGCAGTCTTATTCTTCTATTGAAAGAGTTGCGAAAAGTGGTTTCACTGCTTTCTATTTATGTTGGATAAAATATTATACAGCACGCGCATCTGACCTTTTTCGATCAAAAATAAAAGTAGGCCCAGCTCTGGAGTATGGTTGTCGTTGATCAACCTCAGCCCCGATACCGTGTAATATATTATTTAGAATTTGACTACAGCTAGCGGTAATTGAAGCAATGTACCATTATCACAGGCTCTTGTCAAATTCTAAAGAAAAAATTACACGCAATCGAGGCTGCGGTTGATCGATGAGAATTGTGAAAAGGTCCATTGGAGAAATAAAGTATTTTACACACCTAATGAAACTGGAAAAGTTGAGCTTACTGATGTTTCTGGTGTTATTAGTTCTCTTCTTTCTTTTTAACGAAAGATGACGTTTTTAAAAACTCTTTATCCATTGTAAAAATGTTCCTTCTGTTAATCTAATCGTTTTCTTTAGTGTACTGACGTTTTCTCGTTAACATAATCTTTGATTAATTTAATTTGATTGTTTTTTATTTTTATTTTTTGCAGTTCCATTTCGTGACTCTGTATTAACCAAGTTGCTTAAAAATGCTTTGGGAGGAAACAGCAAAACTATCATGGTAGGCAGAATAATTAATGATTTATCGACTTTGTAAACTATTTGCCTAAAAAGATCCTGAACTACGTTTCACTTTACTCTTGTAGATCGCTGCTCTGAGTCCAGCTGATATCAACTATGAAGAAACGTTGTCTACATTGAGATTTGGTAAGGTTTGGTATTTGGTATTCTCAAACTCATTTTAAAATAATTCATGAGGACAAAACAATAGAAATCACTACCATGAAGGAGGTTTGGATATGTGATCTTAATTAGCATAAAAGCTGTCCATCTTTTGCTTTGAATTTCTCCAAGAAGCTAACTTCTCCGTGTTTGGTTGTCAGAGGAAACCCTTTCTAGTGCTTGATCTAATACTTGAGATAAACTGCAGACAGAATTATTTAGCAATGCAACTTTACAGGGTGACTTTCTGTAGACGTTTATCCATTAGGATAAGATACCAGATATTAGCAATGACATCGCCCTTTGAAGTCATGTAATCAAAGGCTTCGTAATCTAAACAGTATACAGTGAAACCCCGTTAATCCGGCCACCGATGGGACATCCCAAAGTGGCTGCACTAACGGGGTGGCCGTATTAAGCGGGTAAATTTTATAGAAAATGTATGGGCATGCATTTCGTCGGGACCTAAAAAACTGCCGCAATAACGGCCGTATTAAGCGGGTGGCCGTAAGGCGGGGTTCCACTGTACTATGAAATTCATAACATGTATTTATTTGTATCTAATATTAGCTGACAGAGCCAAAGCCATCAAAACCAAAGCCATTATTAACGAAAGCCCAACTGATAAACTCATTCGTGAACTGAGAGAGGAAAATGCACGGTTAATGGAAGAGATTAAGAAAGGAGGCGTCGTGTATGTACAAGGTGAAGCTGTACCAGCTGAACAACAGGGACCTGGAGGACCATCTGAAGAAGGTAACAACAACTTTATCTCATGGGGGAGGGAGACGGGGAGGGATGACGCAGGGGTAAAGGTATGCTCGTTGTATCTTAGGAGTTAAAATAAGCGATTTGGTGTCGACATTCTTGGAATCTTTCAGGGTATCCAAAAAGGAAGGACCAACGATATACATAGTCACGGATTTTTTTATTATTATCCCTTAGAGGTTGAAATACGTTTATGCTAAGCCCTTTTAAAAGGAGTTTCAGTATTTTTTAGGGAAATTATTTTGAAGATACCTGACAAGCATACCCGACACTTTTACCCCTAAGTCTCCCCATGGATTATCTGTCAACTATCTTGAGATTACCAGTGAAAATCGAGGCAAATTGTGCAACATTGTTACGAGATAGTACTCAGTCATTTCCCTCTTTGTCTAAGCATGTCAAGCTTTCGAGCCCGCAATGCATGGATATTACATTGTGAGAACCAACTAACATTGATTTGGAGGAAAAGGGTTTGATAAAAGACCTGTTTATTGGTGAAAAGCGGAGATGTCATTGTAAATGTACAAATTGTTCACATAATAATGTATTGCATGGATCGTGTTGTTCTATTTCAGAGGTGGAAGAAATGAAGAGAGAAATGGAAGAACAGGTATGCATTCTGGGAAAATCGTTGCAATGTTTATATGTGAACTTCCACTTTGTTTTTACTTGAAACCAGACCTATTATATTATCGATATACATTACTTTGTACTTCAGCTATAAATTATGATATGATGGTGATAAGTCAGGCCTCGGAGGCATTCACTAACAACACTCATGATTGTAAACTGCTGGTTTTCAGCAGTCCTCCATATACACATTAGTAGATTGTTTTAAAAGCGCTGTGAGCTATTCGAGAGATATAGCGCTATATAAATGAGGCATATTATTTAAAGTCGCAGAAAACTAAGCAATTTTAAGCATAGACTTTTCTTACGAAGCCCATAATCATAGAGAAGATTTCGTATGACTATGAAAAGCTTACGGCACGAACGCGGTCAAGGCACATCACCAAATTCTAAAAACATCACGGTCGCGGCAAAGCAGGCACACGGCACTAAACTTTTCACAGCGCGCCATACGAAATCTGCTCTATATGCAAATGCACGGCAAGCCTCACTTTGACTTAATAAAACAAAAACACCACGAGTCAGAGCGAGGCTTGCCTGGCATTTACATATGATTATTTTTTTCGTGAGAAAAGTATATTGCATTAGGAATGCCTCCCCCCCCCCTCAAAAAAAAAAGATATCGGGAATGAAACGGAATTTGATCTCACTACCTTAGTTTGCAGTAAAATTGCCCAATTTACCATGACGACATCATCATATCATAATTATTATATAAATGTTTGTCTTTTTTCATTCTTTTAATTTTCTTGTTTACTCATTTGATTGCTTGTTTGGACCTTTGTTTGCTCATTTGTTTGTTGGCTTGTAGTTGAAGAGAAATCAAGACGAAATGGAACAAATGAAAAAATCATGGCAAGAACGACTTCAGGAGACTGAAGCAACGTACAAGGTACATCATGTTCTTTATTCGATTATACTATTGTTATAATCTACTGTACAAAACTACTCGATTGTGATTGGACGAAAGGAGTACAATTAATCCGTAAATTGTATTCTTTCAGTATACTGTAAATTAAAAATCACACAATCTTCTCGTACAATTCGTAATAAATAGATACTTGTGATGATTTGCCGAAAGATATATAATTGGACTCGCCTAAAGGAGCTCATCCAATTGTCCCCTTCACAGCTCCCTGCGCCATCTTGAAAGGTAGCCGGACCTTTGCATTGAAGCGAGACGAACGTTGAGCTGGTAATGATAGAGACACGTGAATAATTGTCCGGCAAGGTGTTGAAATTGAAAGGTCTCTCTCTCGCTTCGATGCAAAGACCCAGCTACCTTTTAGATGGTGCAGGGAACTTTGAAGGCTACTACTGTTTGAAAACTTTCCAAACATTACTCGTACCTATTTTTTTACGAATTGTATTTATTATTTGTTTGTGCTACTTCCTATACTTATTTGCTATGACTGACTGAGAGTTATACCTCCACAGGCAAAAGAAGAAGAGGAGAAAAAAGAAAAAGAGATGCGTAAAACAACTCCACATTTTTGGAATTTGAATGAAGATCCTCAGCTTTCCAATATGATTGTACACTTTATAAAACCAGGTGCATACATTTATATCATTTATTCCTTTGTTCCAGTTACTGATAAATATATTAGTTACTGATAAATATGTTGTAACGGTATTGGGCTCCCTATGTAAGACTGGGCTCCCTGTGTTAGTTTCCAATATGATTGTACACTTTATAAAACCAGGTGCATACATTTATATCATTTATTCCTTTGTTCCAGTTACTGATAAATATATTGTAACGGTATTGGGCTCCCTATGTTAGACTGGGCTCCCTGTGTTAGAGTGTGTGCCCGCCATGTTTTCTTATTATATATTTTGTTGTCCTTATCATATATTATATAATATATTTATGTTTGTAAATTCTCTCTTATTTTTAGGTACTCAAAAGTTAGGAAATCGTAAAGCGGATCCTCCTGCACAGATTACCTTAAGTGGCTTGAGGTGAGAGCACTTGTATTAGTTATAGTATATTAGATAAATGCAACTTGAAATATGAAATAACCCCACAATAAATAGACGCAGCTACAACTTTGGAAAAATGAAAAAAAATAATCAGAATGATGATGTTGATAATGAGAAAAACAATCAACTTTTGAGTGGAGTGTTGTATGTTGTAAATATGGAATACAGTGGTAGTGAGCGAACCTGATCACGGAAGAGCCCTGACGGGATGTCATGATGGTTGTAAAATTAAAGTTTACGAAGTGATGATGTTTTTAAGTCTATGAATCCTGGGGCCAGTTGTACGAAGCCTGGATAAAGTTATCCCCTGAAGAATAGTTATCTAGTGTATAGAATTTGTATAAATTTTATGCATTGGATAGGGATTTATCCGGTGGATAGCGCTTCGTACAACCGCCCCCTGGCTTATTTATTCTCATATATATCCTACTACCTTTAGTATCTTACCAGACCATGCAAGTATAACATGTAAACAAAATGCCATCAAGATTCGTCCAACTCAAGATGCTAAACTATTAGTCAACGGGAAACCGTGCACTGAAGAAACCGCGTTACATCATAACGACAGGTAACTAGCTGGGGACAAAGAATATTGATCCTGAACTTTGGACATGCAGTTATTTAAGTCTATCGATCAATTCTTTAAGAACTTTTATGGAAAATACATCTCGCAGAATTCTATTGTTCTGTTCGACATGTGCATGACTACCTTGATGTTACTTTGTTACCACTCTGTAGCCACTCCAAACGGTCGACATTTCCAAACAGCGGTTTAAGAACTGATTTATTTTTTTATTTTAAGTTTTTATTGAAAAATATGCTGGCCGTGTGATGAATATGATCGTCTGGGAAACTGAGTAGGGGTATTTTTTCCGTAATTATCCCGGATGTGACACCCAGTTAACATTATTAATTTAAAACAATTAATATTTGTTTTTTATATATTACCATGTAGAGTAATGTTCGGATCCAGTAATCTATTTGTCCTGCACCATCCAGCTGAGCTTGACCAAGCCAACAAGTCTGGCCAGCTAGTCGAGAAAGTGACGTTTGATATGGCACAGGAAGAAATAGCACAGAACTCCGGATTCAACATGGACAAAACTGGGGGCAAATCCAAAGGTTTGTAAGAAACAAAACTGATGTAACTGTGAAATTGTATGGTATTTTCTGGTTATTCTCCAAAGAAGAATTGGAAAAATGTTCTGTTTGATCCCAAACATTTTGGTAACGTATTTCCCTACCCTGTTATTTTGTGACACCTGTCAGGGGCAGATCTAGAGGGTGTCCCTTCAGGCACTACACACCCCTTAGCGCATGCGTGGTCATCCACTGTGTTAGCCTGGACTTGAATTTCTTTTAATCATGGGATTATACTTCCATTCAAAAGTAGCATCAAATTAAAACTTTAGTTGCTTTAAGGTGAACAACGACTATTTAACAATTACCTGCAGCCCGAACGACTATAACTTCTTTTAAATCAAAATTGAAAACATTTCTTTTCAAACACTTTTATGATTAGAACGATATACACATATAACTATATATATTTTTTATTTATGCAATAATTATGATTATATTTATAACATGTACATAACCATTTTATATCATACATACACATATATATTTTTAAAAATTTGTAAAGAGCATTGAGACTTTTGTTAAATGCGCTGTTTTAAGAATTAAATTTATTATTATTATTATAAAAGTCGTCACTTGATCTTATAGGTTGTTGTTGGTTTAGAGCAGATTTCGTATGACTGTCATGAAAAGTGCAGTGCCGTGTGCGTGCCTTGCCGCGACCGTAATGTTTGTAAAAAAAGGTTGACATGCGTCGCCGTGTCTTGTCCGCGTTCGTGCCTTGTCCGCGTTCGTGCCTTGTCCGTGTTTGTGCTGTCAGCTTTTCATAGTCATACGAAATCTGTTCTATTTGTTTTAATAAAATTACACGTAAAGAGAATGTGTGGTAAATATCTTTAAATAAGCTGTTGGTGTCTATTTTAGATGAGCTGTTGCTGCAGGATGATCTAGTTCAACTTGTACCAATGGTAAACGAATCCAATGCCATGGCAGAAGAACTTGGTAAAAAGGTACAAAATCACGTCAATAGCTGTTATTACAGTTATATGCAAATGATTTCAAACAATGGATTCAAATCGAGGCTTTCGGGCAAACATATTGTTTTCGCCCGAAAGCCTCGACTTAAACCCATTGTTCAAACTCATTTGAATTTAACTGTAATAACAGCTATTTCAATTTGTAATGTTTTTAAAATTCACAAAAGTTTCTGATTTTAATCCACGTAGTTGTAGTGTGCGGTTACAATATCAGTATATATATAAGCTGTAGTCAAAGGCTGTAGTCAAATTTTTAAGAATATATTACACGCTTTCGAGGCTGAGGTGGATCGAGGAGAACCCTGAAAAGGTTTATAACAATACAAGGAGGGAAACGAAATAACCTTCTACAGTTTTCTAATATCCAATAATTTTTTCTAATGTCTAATAATTCAAGAAGTATAGTTGTTCAGACTGATCACCATATTTTCACAATTCCAATTCCGACAAATTTTGTTCAGCGCATTTTGAATCAGTGCTGATCAGAGAACTGACTTTCTTTGCTGAAAGAGCGAAACGTTTGCAAGGTAATTTATTTTGCAAAACTCATTGTTTGATAACTATCCCATTCTCTTCTAAGGTTAAATTTGAGTTGATGCTTATCTCACCACAAGCGCGTGGTCTTAAAGAAGGCAGAACTGAGGTAAGAAATACTCTAGTTTGTTTGGTTTGTAAATGTGTTCCATCGGTTCTCAAACGATTCTCCACATATAAACAATCTCATTCTAAAAACATTTGTTACATGATAACAAACATTTGATGCTAAGTTGGAATATATATTTTATACAGGTCAAAGTCAAGATGAAAAGCAAAGACGATGATGCCGAGTGGGTCTGGGACAGAAACAAGTTTTTTAACCGGAAATACCTCATGCAAGAAATGTATCAAAACTTCGTTGAAGGGGAGGACTGGGAGAAAAGTCAGGTACGACATTTTCTGTTGGTTTTAGTTAAGTTCACGGTTTCTCTTACAGTGCGAATCAAAAAACCGTGATCACCCAGAAATATCTTAAAAATCGTTTATTGTTCGTTGAACAACTCAGAAACAACTATATCACCGCAAGAAGTTTGACTGATGTGTAGAATGATTAATGTTTTTATGGTTAGAGTTCTTTATGAGTTGTTCAACGACTTAACAATAAACTATTTCTAAAATATTTCTTGGTGGCCACGGTTTTTCGATTCGAACTGTAAATGAAATAGCTTTAGAAAAAAATAAGAAATGGAAAGAGCACCTTATTGGCTGAATACTCACACATTCATATACACTGCTATAGCCATCTGAAAACGATTTGAAAGAAATAAAATATGTTTTATTTAAAATACTGATGATAAACCCCATATCATTGTCTTGCGTTCCTAACCTGCTGTATTTATTATGTTTTCAGGATAATGATCCTTTCTGGGAGCCTGACGATACAGATGTAATGATTGGCAGTGCACAAGTTTATTTACAAAGTCTAGCATACAAAGTGAGTTGGTGATACCTTTGCCAATATGTACCAATATACCCCCCCCCCCCCCCCCCTCCCCCAGGTATCGATATGTTTCAATCACTTGTATAAAGAAGATGATGTTTATTCAAGACTGCAGTTTACAATGTGTTCTCTCCTAAATGTTCAAATGGTGTTATTTTGTTTTTAGATCGAATTAGAAGAGAACCTTGCTATCACAGACCACCGTGGTGCCGACATGGGTCACTTACAGGTATACTTACATATTTGGAAAATGATGATGATGATAATGTTGGTGATAGTGATGATGATGATAATGTTGATGATAGTGGTGAAGATGGTGATGTTGATTATGAGAAGCGGGTTGAAAAAATGAGGCGCAGACAAGTTTTTTTAACCTACTTCAAGGTGTTTTGATAGAGGGATAATTCATGGGTAATTCATGGCAAAGATCAAAGACGATAGACCCGACGGTGATGTTGGTGGTCAGATGCATGGTGTCAATGATGGCTATGAAAACTTCATCAGCAACTACTACGACGAATATTTTGATTGTGGTTACAAGTACTATATACAATATGAGAGGCCGATCTGTATGCAATTTACAGTCAGGTCACGAAAGTGATTTCTTTTAAAACTCATTAATTCATGAATTTTATAACCATAGCTTAATTGTGTGGACATAAGACTTCAGACATCTAATGCGCTTGCGGTATTTGTCATTAGGTTGAGATATACCCATGCGATTCTAAAGGGAATGAAGACATCGATGACTTCGTCGAGGAACCTTCAGAATTGGTAAATTAAAACATATCAATATTTTGTTACATTCCTTCTTTGTTTAAGCCAAACGGTGATCACGATTGAGCTTAATTTCTAGCTATTGTACTTTCATTGAGATATTTACATATTTGTAAATGTCTTTGTATTTTAATTACACATATGGATGGTTATGATATGTATGGAGGAGGTCACGAACGATAACTTTGATATTATGCTTTTTACCACTGGCTTAAATGAATGTTGCATGCAAGGCGGTTAGTGAAATCATAAAATAACACGTATACCTTAATTTTCCCTTTGTGTTTCAGATTGGTAAAGAACTGATCTTCAACCTCAAGATCCCAGCTGCCAGAGGTCTTCCTCAGAGATTTTCGAAGGTATTGCTGTGTTTGCTTCACATCTTCTTGGATAACGACGTTAAATCGTAGATCATTTGTTAACCGAGTTTGTTTATTTGATGTGTTGTTCTCCACCATTGCCATGATGGTTTTTTCTCTGGGAATTAATTCAATTTTTCCTCCTCCAGCAAAAATCAACATGTGAAAGTGTATGTAAAATAATTAATGTAGAGGTAGTAGGTGTGAGTGCAGTGGCGGATCCAGGATTTTCAAGGGGGGGGGGGGGGGGGGGGGGGATTTTGGAAAAGGGGGAGGGGGGTTTGGTTTCGGATATATAAAAACCCCAATAATGCTGGAGCTATCCCGGACGTAAGATATAACTGCTTAGAAAAAGAAGTCACCCAATTCCCCTCCCCTGGATCCGCCACTGGAGTGCCAGCAGTTGAAGAATCACGAATATGTGGATATGCTACTATGAAAATATTTTTAATTAAAAAGTGTTTGCTGTGTAGCCAACAAGAAATACCTAAATTACGCTCTGTTAACAACGCGTATCAAAGATATGCCTATTGTTCTGTTGCAATCTCAACCTGTCAGTAAAAAAAAGAAAAAAATTTCGCGCGCTAATCAAAGTCTTTTGTTACTTCTCACTTACAATACCATATATGGTATTTTTGCATATTATGATTGCATACGGTATCTTTGATACGCGTCTTGTTTTTTTTTTACTTGTAACTTCCTTTGTGCCTCCTATGATCTACCATGTCTGTGTGTCCATCAAGTGACACCAGTATTTGCTTTAATCAACAGGGCAAAACTTACTGCAGTTACAAGCTTTATCTCGACAAGGAATCATCCCTCACACAAATAATATCAAATACTATCAATCCTGACTTTGGTTACATAAAGAGGTTTGCATTTTCACCGGTTACAAAACAGGTAAGCAGCTTTTTCACTTTAACATACACGTTCCATCAACCTGTGTTGATTTTTCAGTTTTCCACGTCGGTTTTCAATAGTTTTGTTTGAGGTCATTTGCACAGTGACACAAGGAAAATTACAGGGAAACAAACCAGCTACTTCTTCTGTTCAACAAACAGCAAATATAGGCGGAATCAATACCTACCGTGTATCTTATAGAGAATATTAAATACTTAATATTCTTTTGATATTCCTTGTAGTTTCTTGACTATCTCGTAAACCAACCACTGATCATTGAGGTTTGGGGTAAACAAGTAGGACGAAAAGTCAGTAAAGTACAGGCGCCGACTAAACCATCAGTACAGAAACCCAATGCTGCCCCTCAATTGAATGTTCAAACAAAGCGAAATGTAGAAATAATACATAGATCATATTCTTCCAATGTTGCTGCACAACCCCAACCATCACAACAAACAGCAAATGTAGAATCAATACCTAGATCACATTCTTTGGTAAGAATTAGTTACATATATATATATGATGAAATATGGTCGTCACGATGATCGATGAGGAGGAGGAAGAAGAGAGGACGATGATAATAATGATGATGATGATGATGATGATGATGATGATGATGATGATGATGATGATGATGATGATGATTTTAAGGATAGTGGTGATGATGACGAAGACAGTGATGGTAATGATGATAATGATAATGATGAAGATGATGATGATTTTAAGGATAGTGATGATGATGACGAAGACAGTGATGGTAATGATGATAATGATAATGATGAAGATGATGATGATTTTAAGGATAGTGGTGATGATGATGATCGATGAAGATAGTGATGATGATGATGAGGAATAATAATGATGAGGAGGAGGAGAATAGTGTTGATGATGGTGATGACGACGATGACGATGATGATGATAATGAATGGATGCTTTTATATGATAAGTGATATTTGTGATGACTGTGATGGTGGAAATGGTGATGGTTAAGATAATAGCTTGTAAGCTCGTCGCAAATTTTCGTCTATAGCGACAAGTGGATATCCCACACATTTTTTATTTAAATGATAGGTTACTGTCATAATGTAAGATATTTCAGAATATAACATCTTTCTTCAATTTAGACCAATGATGATCGTAAGCATCAACTGCAGTTAACTAAATCCATAAGACGAGCTGATCGCTCGGATAAAAAGCTTGTAAGTATAAACTATTCATTTGATAGAAATGTCTTGACCTTAATTAATTAATTAATTTGTTTGTTTATTTATTCATTTATTTAGTTAGTTAGTCATTTGTTTGTTTGTTTGCTTGTTTGTTTGTTTATTTACTTATTTATTTATTCAAATATTTGTTTGTTTGTTTGTTTATATTTAACTTCACTGAACATTCGTTTCTGCAGAAAAAAATTCGTGAGCTGGTTGAAGAAGCCAAGAAAAATAAGACAACTACTTTAGAGGTATGACATTGACAAAATTGACGTAATGATTTAGCAAGGTGGGTGGAAGCGGAATCAACGTTAATCCACGATTCCCTTCCATGGTCTTTTTGTTATCATTCATTATTCAGCCTTCAATTTGAATCAAAGATTCTTGATTACTCAACCTTTTCAGCCTGGTGACTCATGATTCCTTAATGATTTAATGACATGATTCATATTCCTTAATTTTTTATTTTTTTTTTCAAACATGATTCCGCTTCCACCCCCTAATTTAGCAAATCCTGGTCATCTAAGGCTCAGTTTTTGATATTATTTAAACTTTTTAAGGGAATTATTATAACTATGATAACTTTGTTCCAGGTTTCAGTGCTAGAAGGCATCCTAAATGGCGGTGAAGGAGATAAATTTAAGGCTACAGCAAGCGTTGTTATGACAACTAACAAAGCAGCGGCAGAGAACGATGGAAAGATCACCAGTTCTGCTTGTGTTCTACAGTAATTTATGGTGGGGCTTACGATGTCTTTTCACGTACAAATACTCCAAAAGACGGTTGAGTAGTGATTACTCATATAAATGAATAATAAAAGAAGACACAGTTGCTCAGTTTTGTAAGTAGTAGTTACTCATTTACCTGAGTAAAGTGCCGTTTTTTGCTCGCTTTTTGGGGGGTAAAAAGATACATTTTACGAAAATACGCAACCGTTACTCACATAACTGTGGATTAATTTTTACTCAGATATTAGAGTAACAACTACTCGATCGTGTGTATGATGATGATCGTAGCGGAATGGTAAACAATTAAAGCAATTGCAATTATAGAAGCCTGATAACAATTTCGGGATTCAACGGAATTTGAACCCACGACCATGAGTACTATTCCGTGACGACCATTATCGTACACATGCACACTTTCATAACCGCGGATCAGATCAATATATATACACCTGAATGCAAGAACGTGGTCCTGACTTTTGTTATTCAGGGGGAAAGGAATTAATTAAAAGACAAAAGAAGATCACTCGAGCTGAACTATTTCTTTTGTTATTCCTTTCTCACTAAACTACTAACGTTCTTTTTCGTGTGACAACATTCTTGCAGTTAGGTGTATGTTAACTACTCAATCGTTTTAGTGTGCCTGGTTTTTCTATAGAAAAATAGCGTGTCTCCAGGAAACTTGCTGCTTTCCAATGGCAGTATTTGTGAGTGTACTTTTCTATATTAATCTTTCAGGATGATATTTTGAATCTCGGAGGTAGTTAAGATTAACGTAAATTGTTTTATCGTGGGTCATGTTTTAATGTGAGTTCTTCCAATAGTTCTTACACAGTTCCGTTCAGTGACCATAAATAATAGTTCCAAGTCGAGGTTGGAGTTGCCACACATAGCAAAACTATAATTTATCATGAACAGCAACTCGAACCTCGACTTAAAACTATCATTCGTGGTCACTGAGGTGGAATTGTGAAAATGACTATTCCCAGTTCCATGGTCTTGTGTATTTGAGTTAGTTTTGCACGCCGAACATGTAAAATATTTAATTTATTATTCACAGCATAGAAATCCATAATGCACTGGTATTATTCCCTTCTTCAGAAACGAGTGGAAGGTTGAGAACTAGTTGTACTGGTGGAGGGACGGTGTAGTAGACAGATAAGAAGCTCGAGTAATCATTTCTCATTCCTTGTTAACCCAAATACGCTGCCCAGTCGCTACGCTTCTAAACAGCTCCAAATCAACCTCTCGTTTCTGGATAGAGTTGTATAGCTATTTCTATAATGTTGACACTGAAAACTGAATACTGAAAAGCTCGTTGCAAACAAAATATAGTTGTGAACCATGATCAATGTTGCATGTCTTTCTGCTTATTCATCAACAATTGTTCCCTGTGCCAGCTCTGTAATGCGAGGAAATTTTCAAAACTGACGAAGGTAGAACCATATTTCAATCTTGCAAATTCCTTTTCGTTCAGTATTCAGCATTCAGAAAACGTTTTTTTAATAGCTTCAGTCATAATGCACGTGTTGGTATTGGAATTAATGCCGGTCGTTTCAGCCAATGGGGTTCTTTATATACAGCCATTTCAAAAAACGTAGAATACTGAATACTGCATACTGAATAGTGCATTGCAAAACCGAAATGCGTTCTGGGTGCATGTATATTGTTTAACTGAGATAAAATAAATAATAATTAGTTGTTTTATTCTTAGTTCATTCCATTTAAAACAATATACAAGCTTGTTATGGGGAGTAAATATCGCTATATATTTGACTATGTGACCCACAATGCCCTTTGGTCTTGGAATGCACTATTCAGTATTCAACGTTTTTTGAAACAGCTGTAGATGGCGAAGGTTTTGTTGCGTATTGTATACCAAGCCCGAAATGCACTATGGACGATATGTATTGAATTCAAGCAGCGAAAATTAAGGCCACAGCAATAAGGAATTTTTCCAAACTTTTTCACCGGCTACTGGTTTATTTTGTGTGCTGATATTATTTAAATAACCTATTTCAAGCTTGGTAAGCAGCATGCAACAGAACCTTCACCAATCTGTTTTGAAATACAGTGGAATCCTGTAATCCGGCCACCGAAGGGACAGCCCAAAGTTGCCGTATTAACGAGGTGGCCGTATATTTTATAGAAAATGTGCATGCATTTCGTCGGGACCTAAAAAACTGGTTGCCGCGGTGGCCGTATTAAGCGGAGGCCGTAAGCGGGGTTCCACTGTGGGAAGTATACAGCTATTTCAAAAAACGTTGAATACTGAATAGTGTATTCCAAGACCAAAGGGCATTGTGGATTACACTAATTTGAAATAAAAAATAAATACACAGCGATATTACTACCCATAACAAGCTCGTATATTGTTTTGAATGGAATGCACTAAGAATTAAAATAACTAATTATCATCTATTTTACTTTAAACGATATTACATGACCCAAAATGCATATCGGTCTTGCAATGCACTATTCAGTATGCAGTATTCAGTATTCTACCTTTTTGAAATAGCTGTACATAAATTACTGTACAATTCATTCACTCATTTGTTTATTAGATCATCACCTAATCTTATGTATTTAATTAATCTAGATATGTCTTGAGTACATCCCAGTTGATCTGGGACTAATGAGGGTGCAGAGCACATACATATACTAATATTACTAATATTTAACGAATTCCAATAAACTATATATAACTTTCAAGGTACGGTGTACTAAATTAAATCTTGTTGTTATTTGGAAAATCAAAGAAGAATATCAACGAATAGTTGCGATAACGTCGAGTGGCATATCTATTCAAATATAAATAAACAAATAAATGCATAAAACAAGAAATAATAATATAAGCGAGAGTCGACGCATCAAGCGTCATTTTGAAGACAGAAAAAATTACTACACAGCGAATATGAATATAAAACAGAAAATTAAAAATATCATTGTAGGGAATGTTTTTAAATCTACGATAAGTCAATTTAGCCTATGACTACGATAAAAGTTATGATATTTTAGCATTCTCCAAGATTCTAGTTTATGTCCCACAGCTATTGATGTTGTTAGTTCCATCTCTGACCTAACCCTCGCAGGGTGTTTATGTTCTATTGTAAATCCAGGAATCTGGTTAGCTTTTATACCCAGGTCTTGAGATGCCACTCCAATATAAGTATCATCAGAATGGAAAGGCCGTCTTCTGTATGTGTAGTTCAGATATTTAGGAATCACATCAGTGGAGAGGACATGGTAGGCACCATGACACCACGGTGGCCAGGTAGATTCGCTGTACTGCTCATACGATATATACCATTTGTTTCGGCGTTGTCGAGGTACTGATGAATACACGCTGATGACACCCCCATAGAAACGCTTGGGAGATCCAGATTTAACTAACCACGTTATCAAAGTTGGAACGCGTACATACACATCGTCATCAGTCTTTAGTACATACTTACACGATAGCCTAGTGACAGCCCAATAGTGACCCATAAATGTTTTAATCACAACATTAATGTAAGTGTCATTAAAGTTTCCTATGATAACATCGTTAAAATGACGTGCCTCGTTTAGGTTGGTATCATGATCATATTGGTTGTCTGCGATGCCCAAAGCGAAGAATAATCTCCATGGATGTGTAGCAATCCCTAATGTTTTTGAATCGCCCCATGTTTGTCGAATTGTTTTCCGTAACTTTCGATTATGGTCCCCATTACCTCGACTGTTGACCACAACAGCAATAAACATATCCTTCTCATCAGATGAAATCTCTGGCTCAATGTGAGGTAAAATAAGTTTAAAGCATGGCTGAAGATTTGGTGGTGGAAGTTGTAAACAAAAGTAAATATATATTACTATAGCCACGGCGAAAAGACATAGAGCTTTGCACTTTCTCAATGAAGCACAAATACGCAGGAAGTAAAACATGTTTTCCAAAATGAGTTGTAATTAGATATAAGTCCTTTCTTCAACCATCAGAAACTCATCTGTAAAAATAAAGATACAATATATTAAACTGACGAAGGAAGCAAAGGAAGAAAGCATCTTTCATTTTGAATTTCAACGAAAAATGACCGGCTACTGCTGTTAGACCAGATTTTATATGACTGTGAGTAGCTCACGGCACGAACGCGGTCAAGGCACAGCAAGGCACGTCAAAAACGGCACGAACACGGTCGCGGCAAGGCATGCACGCACATGGCATTGAACTTTTCACAGTCATACGAAATTTGCTCTATGCCGGTTCACGGCTCCTTCATTTACCTAATGTACATTAATAAGATCACCATACATATTCTCTTATGGAAGGATTATATGAGTGCGCAGGGCTATCGGCATGTGCTTCAGCGACTCAAAAATGTTTATGATGTGCGCTGATGTTATTGTTTACATTTTGCTTAATCAGTTCTGAATATCGAAAGAGCACCTGTCAAATAAGCTTATTATATAAAAAAACAGTGGATTTCTACCATTGAGAAATATCGTATTTAAACACATGAAATTTTTTATCAGTTTTGCATAACATATTTTTGTTTATACACCTATTTCAAAAATCAATGTCGCAATTAAAGCTATAGTCCACACTCTGATGCCTGCAAAGGATGTCGGTAATGTCACCATTTATTCTCTTACAGAAGGATTATATGAGAGCGCAGGGCTACCTGTGATTCAGCGACTCCAAAAATGTTTGTGATGTACGCTGATGTTATTGTTTACATTTTGCTTAATCAGTTCTGAAAATCGAAAGAGCACCGGTCAAATAAGCTTATTACATAAAAAAAAACAGTATCAATTTACAGGGATTTCTGACATTGAGAAATATCGTATTTTAATTAAACACATGTAAATTTGTGTCAGTTTTGCATAACATTTTTTTGTTTATATGATAAACAAGGGTCCGGTTGTACGAAGGGTGGATAAAGTTATCCGCGGATAAATGTTATCCACTGCATAGGTTTTTTTTATAGATTTTATCCGCTGGATAAGGATTTATCCGGTGAATAGCGCTATTCAGGCTTCGTACAACCGGCCCCAGAATGATAGATGGGCGCTTGGAGATATGGAATTTTATATTCTCGCATCTATATTCGATATTGCACTCGTTCGCTGCGCTCAATCGTGAGATATCAAAGATGAACACTTTTAAAACACTCAAACAACAAGATAAATTATAGCCTCCTCCAATCTCGAGCCCAGCGTCACGTCTGGCTTTTTGTCAGCGGTCTTATGGCGCCCGACATTAGACTCTGGGGGAACGGAATTTTCAGCTCCGATTTTGGAGTTCCGGTTTCTATTGCGCATGCTTAGTTAATATTATAATGATCTGTGGGATTGGGCATCCTGTGTTACTTAGTACGTTAATGACATTCAAAATATTATTGACCTAGTAGCATTTTAAATATTTTCTAAGCCAAAATATAAACATTTTCCTCACTAATGAAACATTTAAAGTTTAGGAAGATTTTTAACGGCCATCAGGATTTATAATGATATAAAAACGCGTCTAAATCTTCTTCAATTCAGATCGCTTTAACCGTCGATTTATTTATAGTTTTCCAACGGTTATTAGTTTGCTTTCGTAGTACGATTGACCTTTAGTAAATAACTGGATGCCAGAGGTCTGAGGATTGCCAAGGTTTAGAATAGTTTAAAGAAGTATTTTGTGTGTATTCTAATTTTCTTCGCGACTCGATAATCATCGCTTAGTGGCGATACAATATCTCTTCGCTTCGCGACTCGTAAACGACGATATTTAATATTCTATCTAGTATTAAAGAACCGTTGACGTCGTATTGCATGTAATCGTAAAATTTACATTTTGAATGTACATTTGTTTACATGATGGACCAATCAGAGCTTTTACTTCGTCTGTTTCCGGTCTGACCATTGTATTTTCAAGGGCCAATCAGCATAAGCATAGAATTCCGGTCCCCCAGAGTCTTACGTTACTCGGCTGGCCAAGAGGAACGAAGGCTCGGGGTTCGAGATTGAGCCTCCTCCGAAGTCATCTTTCATCTTTGGACTAACTAGCGCCTAGTCCCTCTCTAGTAGCAGCACAGGAAACCCAAATCATTAGATCTCAGAGACGCCTGTGGAGGAACATCCTCGGGAACCCAGGGGTAAGCTAGATAAATTCCATATCTCGGCCGCGCGCCAATGTATTATTGACCCATTATTTTATATTTATTTTTAAATTTTGAGCTTGAGACTTGAAGGAGTTTAAAAATCTATCAAATTTACAGAGAGTGTATGGGCTAACTCGGTAAGTATTAAATGCAAAGAGCTAACAATTTCGTAGATTATTTATAATCATAACATCTTTTTTCAAACCAAGGGAATGCTTAGTTATCGTTTGACCATGCAGTTCAATGGAATTACCGAGGGAAACAGTATGTTTTTTTAAGTGTTTTGTTATATACAAAGTAAAACGAGCCAACTCGCTTTCTTGCCCTTGCGTAGAACTGTTTTAACAAGTGGTTTAATTCGTCCAATAACTTTTCAATATCTTCCTCTGTTCTGCTTGCAAATCTCTTACTTTCCTCCATGTTGTCTTTCTGGTTCAACGATTTTGAAACGCGCGAGCTGTGCTGGGATTTTCCCGCCTTTTTACTCAATCGACTTTCCGGGAATCGACTTCCGGTTTTGTTATTTCCCGGTAAATAACATATTGTTGCCCGCTGAGAGTCGTTGCCGCGGAAACATCCACCTCGCCCCATCAAAATGCGAGAAATATGAACTTTGGTATATAACAAAACAATTCATCATCGACCAAAATAGTAATATTTATGTTATTATTTGTATTTTGCTTAATAAATTATTATTATTATTATTATTATTATTATTATTATTATTATTATTATTATTATTATTATTATTATTATTATTATTATTATTATTATTATTATTATTATTATTATTATTATTATTATTATTATTATTATTAAAAAACATTACTAACTAGTGCGTGAACTAACCTTTAATTAAACACGGTTTGTATTGTTTTTTTTTTGTCTCCAAAATTTGGATTTAACACATCCGCTACCGCCTGGTCATTGTTTGGATTTGGCGAGTAAGCTACCGAACAAAAGCAGTCCTGCTGCTTCTTTATACATGTCAGCCAATCTGATTTTATAATTGTTTAGAACACGTTTGAAATGAATAATTATCGCCAGTAGTTTTAAATTTAGAGGATTTTAAAAACTCGCCCTTTTATTGCATAGCAAAGGCCCAGGTAAGGCTGCATTCATTATGTATGACAGAGGGGGGGGGGGGGGGGGGAGGGGGGGGGGGGGGCAGGTGAATTGAGGGGGATCTGGAAAAAAATTACAAAAAAGGGGGATGTGAATTTTTTTATTAGAAAAGTGGGGGATACCAAGGGGAGTGGATAAATGTTTATTCTGAGAGGGGGGATTTTTAATTTTTTGAAAATTGTGAGAGGGGTGTTGGGATTTTTTTTTGCATTTAAAAATTTCACCTTTATTTTATAGACTGCAGAATATTCATATTTTTACGAGAAAAATCGGATGATTATAGTAAATTGATAATTTTAAAGCACAGCAAGTTCCAATCTCACTCCTGTTATCAACAAATACATAATTTATTTCTAGCAAAAACAAAACGCCTTTTTGAATAGGTCGTATTCAATTGGTAACTAACAACCTACTAGTGGAGCCTCACATGTTATGATTTCTGACGAGTAAAAAGGAACCCGTTTTTTTTATTCAGTCATTAAAACTTTAGTTAATATATATTAGTTAATTCTAGAAAGCTAGAATTTTTGAAGTCATCGGTGGAATTCGAACGATTTTTAACAGGGCCGACCAAAGGGTTAACTTTAATATTAAATATCCTTAACAAACCTGCCTAAAAACAATACGTTAGTTCCCCCACTAGTCAGACATTCTTTTTCAATAAAATAAATATTTTTACTTTGGTCGATGATAAATTGTATTGATTCATTGTAAACGTCTTTAGAGTCGATGAATACGAGAAATGAATAGGAGTCAGTAACATCAGTTCCGAAATAGCATTACTGACGCAAAAGAAAAAGCCCTTTATATTAATATATAGTCTTCAGAACATTGATATATTTACAAGAAAACTCGGTTGCAAGTCACTAAGAAATAGTGAAGAATAAGGCGAGATGCGACATATGTTTTGTAATGGCTCCATCGAACGCCAGAACTTTTTGTAGAACAAGTTAATTTGTTTCGAAGTCTACAAAAAGTAGAATATAGTCCGTTGTAAAGACGTCTAAAGAGGCTCGAAGCCGAGGAAGAGGAGGAGTTACCTTTGCAAATTGTATTCTCTGTAAGATATTTATTGACGATGAAAGTGATTTAGGTTTTACATAAAAAACCATTGGGGTTTATAGCAATTCGATTGGACTGCATTTTAGTCAAACGCCCGATAACTTATACTTCCATACAAGCATAGACCTCTAGTTAAATCTTTTGTAACCGAACCTGTACGGCAAACCGGACAACTTGTTATAGCATTGAGCCCGTGCATATCTGCAATGCAGTCTCGCGCAAGAACTACTGATAGGTTGCAATCCAAAGCTCCATTTGGCGAAATACCTTTGCCCTAAAAACAGAGTAGTTTTTGAAGTTTTTAGAACAAAACTTAAGAATTCAGAAGCGATAAACAAGCTAAGGCATATAATTTCGAGTTCCGCATAGAAATGTCATGTAATTTCACTAGGTTTTTTTTACAACGTCTATTCATGGTTTGGTACGTGTATTTCTAAATTCTTTAATATAGCTTCCTGAAAGTTTAATGTCTTTTCCTCTGAAAACTTCCATAAATTATTATGGTGAATGTTTATCCAATTTGATAGCTTTCTTTTTCTTTATATCAACAATTTTATGTATTAATTATGATTAAGTGGCGGCCATTTTGACAAGGGTCTTAGTTTCCTAGTAATTAATGTAATTAAGAAATGAACCTCATAATATAAAAAAGCAGATCATGATATGTAAGATTCTTGAGATTTGGTGCTTTTGGTTGGATATTGAGTGAGTTTCAGCCATTCAAAACTGCCCAAAATTACAAAGGAATGTATGGATTGGAAGGACAGGCGTCCTTCCAAACCATACATTTCCTTTTATTTTTAGGCATTTTTATGAGGCTGAATCTTGGTCAGAATACAACCAAATGCAACCAAACTCAAGAATCTTTCATATCTTGATGTGCTCTATTTAATTATGAGGTTCATTTCTTAATTACATTAATTAGGGAAACTAGTACCCAGTCCTTTACTCGTTTTGGAAAAGGCCAATTCCCTTGTTTTGTTTTGTTTTTGTATTGACTATCAAAATCAGTGTACTTGGCTATGAACGCGGAATATTCACTGTAATTTAATGCTGTTGAATGGATGGCGTTGGTCATGCACGTCTGAAAATTTAGGCTACTTTGTATTTTTTTCAAAAATGTTGTAGATTTGTTTTGTCAATACATGCAGTAAACACCTGCATAAAATAACAGGTGATTTTAGGGTTCATTTTTATATATCGGGTACTTAGTGATTAATCAGACTATATAAAGATGTTCTTAAGGTGGCCCAGGGGTATTTATTTACGTAAAAACAATTTATTTTGAATTTCAAATTTTGGCGCAAAAATTACTTCTTCGATTGCTTTAAAAATCGGGATTATAACTAATCATTGTCTCTAGTTTATAGATATTCAAACATTATTTTAAAAATACTGATGTCGTAAGAGCAATGCACTTGCAAACGCGAACTCGACTTTGATATTTTATGGCTATTTCTAAAAATCTGAAAGACGAAACCACTCGATTTTGCGTCTATGGACTCACGTACTTCACTACTTTTACGTGATAAATGGCCAAATTAATCGAGACCTTGCAAGCTTAGGAAATAAGAGTACTCAAAATACAACACACAAATGTATAGCTTATAAAGACTCGAACAGAGACGCACAATAAAATCATTGCTTTCGAAATCGTTACTCACCACTATATATGTTGTACAATGCGTTCCCAGTCGGAAGGCCAAATTTTAGTGAAATTGACGTACTGTGTGCAGCACTATCACGACTGATAAAAAACAAATTTATCGATGTATTATTCAAAATAGCTAGAGAATCTAATTTTTCTCAGTATTAACTTAAATGGTAATTCTAGCGATTCTCAAAAACACAAGATGTAAACAACTCATTGTAAAAGTACCTTACGAAGTTTGAGCGTGTTCCATTCATACGGTTTGGAGAAATGATTCGTAGGGCAGCCAAGCGCGGTGAAATCATGCAAATGGTGTGAAGGAATCTCTTGTTGTGCCAAACATCAAACAATAGAACTCCCAGAGCAGCAGATCTTTAACCAGTATCTCAATATTACTCAACTTTGCGTCTACATTAGATACCTTTAAAACTTCCCAATGAATATGAAAATCAGAGACATTACGAAACATTAATAGCTTGAAGCCCTCATAAAGTTTTATTAAAACAAATAGACGAGTTTTACGATTTTCGTATGGGTTGGACTTCACCAGCAGAAAGCTGCGTTTTTATTGGCCCCATTAGACAGCACCGCTATTGTTTGGTTAGGTTTAGGGTAATTGTTTGGAAAGACTCTATTGTTTTTCAAACCAATCCTAAACGATGTTCCGAGTCGGTGAAGACTCGCCCTTTCGTATTTTTGTGAAATTGTATACAAAACCGCGAAAAAAAGTAAACATTGGATTTTTGGTCCGGCTCATATATTTTACGTTTTGAGAAGATTGCTATCTAATTGCCATAAAGTGAGCAAGAGATATAGGAGAAAAGAACGAACGATGATTTTTGCTAACAGATACCCAAGAAATAATAAATATTTCGATGCAAAATCTATTGTTTAGATTTTGCGTAAATTATCCGCTTTATTTAAACAATCCTCGATATCTCGCAATCCGCCTTATAAATTTTGATAAACCTTTCCACAACTGGGGGCAAACATTCAAGGTGTAAGCAGCATAAAGCATTTGCTAGAAAATGACTTTAAAGGCTAATATTGGACTCAAGGCCAAAACATATATTTCGTAATAATCAATTAAAATTATGTCCGATTTCTCAAAAAAACATCCTAAATCATAATTCAGTCTTTATGAAAGAAATGTGTTCAAGTGGATTTGAAATCGAGCCCAACGCGTTTTTATACTGGAGCTTCAAATGCGGACGGTACTCGTGAAAAATTATTGGGTCGAGCCACCTTAAAGCCCCGTGCAAACGCACGCAACATTGTTGGCCAACATCACGCAACATTGTTGGGCCCAACATGTTGCGAGCGTTTGCACACCATGTTGGATGTTGTTGGATGTTGTTGGATGAAGTTTGAAACTGGTCAAACTTCAGAGCCAACAAGTCCCAACATTTCTTTTGTTTCGCGGTCATCGAAGCGTAGCCCAACAATGTTGCGTTCGTTTGCACAGCACATCCAACAATGTTGCGCTGGTGGCCCATCGTTGTAATAGGGAAATATCAGCAAAATCAAACTAATATGGAGTTTTTCCTTAATAAAATACAATAAAAAAATTCAAAAAAAATTTAAGACAAAAAAAAAAGAAAAAAAAATTCAAAAGAAAAATATGTATCGCTTAGAAAAAGCAAATTTAAACAAATAAAAAATAAAAAACATTAAAAAAACGACTTGAAATTCAACAGTGAGCAGGATAGTCATCCATTATTCAACATGGCGCCCCAACAAGCAGTGGTTTGTAGGGAGTTGTGGGTATTTGTGTCCCAGAATCCTTTGTATTATCACCGGAGCACCCAACATGTTGGGACTTGTTGCGAGCGTTTGCACACACCCTCCAACATCTCGAAAAAATCACACAACAATGTTGGCCCAACAATGTTGGATGTTGTTGCGTGCGTTTGCACGGGCCTTAAAAAAAATACAATACAATAACTTTATTTAACGAGGGATACATAATAACCTTTAACAGTTTTCTAACTTACGGAGCTCAAATTAAAGATAATATAAAATAATATAATTACAAATTGTTATAAGTTACAATATATTAATTAATTAATTAATTAATTAATAAATTAATTAATTAAAAAAAATACATATATATTAAATACTGGACTACAGTATTGATAGAAAAATAGAAGAAGATAATTTAGGATAAACAATGACAGTATAGAGAGTAGCGACAATTAGAGCAAAGAAGATCTTCAAGATGATCAACAGTGGAAATGCGTGATAAGAAGAATTTGCGTATAGGTTATGTTTCAGAGAGAAGAGAGAAGAAGTCAACGATTTAGGCGTTAGTGGAGACGGGGGACAGATAAGGCATTTGAAGTCAACTCCAAGGTCATTAAAGAGTTTGCCAGCACTAAAGGCTAATATCCTCTTACCAGAATCAGTGCGAGGATGTGGCAACTTCAAGTCGTGTAATGAGGCCCTAGTACGACGACTATTGCAATCACGAGTGTCAGAAATAAGTAGAAAGCGATTTTTTAAGCATTTCGGAGAATGAGGGTTGAGAAGTACATTGAAGAGGACTAAAAGTTTTTTTAATTTGCATGATAAGATCAAAGATAGGAATCCAGTTTAGGTAATAGTTGTTAACACAAGAATTATAAAAACGCATGGCAGATTGAAAGTTGAGAAATGGCTTGATGCGACGAAGAAGAGACAGACGACTGCAAATGATGGAAAATATCATGTCAACATGTTTATCACAAGATAAACTATCGTCTATGATAATGCCAAGCATTTCGGCATGGTCGACGTGTTCAATGGGCTCGCCATTTATATGGACATCGAGGGCCGTGATAGGAAGAGTACGGCGCTTCTGCCAAGTAGTGATTAATAATGATTTTTTTTTGCATTTAGTGCCATTTTATTGTTATTGGCCCATACGGATAAAGACATAGCAACTTCATTCAGCCGACTATTTACGGAAGTCATCGAGGGCCCTGAAACAAGAATGGTTGTGTCGTCTGCAAACATAGTAGAGGAAGTATCAGAGGGTAACATTAATGATAAATCATTAATATGTACAATAAAAAACAGATGGCGACGCGCATGCGTTGTAGCACGCAAAAATAAACAAAATGGCTGCCACTTTTTATAAGAAAATGTATGGCAAATAATATATTTTGAGTATTTGTGGACGAAATAAGCATATTGCACTCGGTGCGCGAATGAAAATTATGAAAGTACATAAAAATCTTTGTACTCACTGCAAAAATGATTCACAATAAACAGCAGCATTCCTTCCTGAGCTGTAGGTAGTTTTCATATGTAAGCCCTCAATTTGCCATACATCTCCTTTGAAATCGTCCAACCTCCATGTACTTTTCGTTCAATTTGAAGTAGAAGATTATCATTTACGATGAGTGCGCGAATCGATCTCAGTAGTACACTGTTTAAACAGTCCAAACAGCCAAAAACATGTGTAGAATAACTGTCCAATTTTCTTCCTGAAGGCTGTGAACATTTGCAAAAAAACCTCTGTGTAACGGCGCCATGTTTTTATCCAGCTTCAAGTTGTAAATAAAATAAAACAAAGAAACAAAATCTTGGAAGCTTTTTATCTCCAAATGCCTTGTGGGATTGAAAACAGGGTTCCCAATCATCATATTGCGGAAGTTTGGAGTTTTAAAATTCGTATAAAATTCGGAGTATTCGTCAAAATCTGAGCCCAAGAAAACCGCTGTACAATGACTCAAATTTCTAGCAATGCACTCGACTGCAACTGCAACTCGGCGGTGTCGCCAAGATTTATATACGGTCAACTTCACATTTCCATTTCTCCAAACCGTATGAATGGAACACGCTCAAACTTCGTAAGGTACCGTTTTACAATGATTTGTTTACATCTTGTGTTTTTGAGAATCGCTAGAATTACCATTTAAGTTAATACTGAGCAAAAATTAGATTCTCTAGCTATTTTGAATAATGCATCGATAAATTTGTTTTTTATCAGTCGTGATAGTGCTGCACACAGTACGTCAATTTCCCTCAAATTTGGCCTTCCGACTGGGAAAGCATTGTACAGCATAGTGGTGAGTAACGATTTCGAAAGCAATGATATTATTGTGCGTCTCTGTTCGAGTCTATATAAGCTATACATTTGTGTGTTGTATTTTGAGTACTCGTATTTCCTAAGCTTGCAAGGAAAACGTTCTTCGAAAACTTTCTTCTAAATTTTCATATAGGGACATTAAATGATCATCCAAAACATGTAGTTAATACTGCTGCGAATGGAGAAAACAACCGCACATTACGAAACACAATCCGAAAAACATGGGGCAATTCAGAGATACTGTGGACTAATTCATCTAAACGGAAATTATTCTTCGCTTTGGGCATGGCAGACAACCAATATGATCATGATACCAACCTAAACGAGGCACGTGATTTAAATACGGTCAACTTCACTTTTCCATTTCTCCAAACCGTATGCTGAATGGAACACGCTCAAACTTCGTAAGGTACCGTTTTACAATGATTTCTTTACATCTTGTGTTTTTGAGAATCGCTAGAATTACCATTTAAGTTAATACTGAGCAAAAATTAGATTCTCTAGCTATTTTGAACAATGCATCGATAAATTTGTTTTTTTATCAGTCGTGATAGTGCTGCACACAGTATGTCATTTCACTAAAATTTGGCCTTCCGACTGGGAAAGCATTGTACAACATAGTGGTGAGTAACGATTTCGAAAGCAATGATTTTATTGTGCGTCTCTGTTCGAGTCTTTATAAGCTATACATTTGTGTGTTGTATTTTGAGTACTCGTATTTCCTAAGCTTGCAAGGAAAACTTTCTTCGCATATAGGGACATTAAATGATCATCCAAAACATGTATTATCGCAGAAAAATAGGAGACATTTGTGTTGTGAAGGAATTTTATTCACGACAAAACTATCTAATTAATATTCAATCTTGACACGCAAACGTGGAGTAAACCGATCATCCGTGAGTCTCTGAGAGTGGACTCTTACGACTTTATTCTACATATATATATATATATGACATACATATATGTCTTTTGTACAGGCACGAGAATACAAAGGATATATATACAGCTATTTCAAAAAATGTAGAATACTGAATAGTGCATACTGAATAGTGCATTGCAAGACCGAAATGAATTTTGGGTCATGTAATATTGTTTAAAGTAAAATAAATAATAGTTAGTTATTTTATTCTTAGTGCATTCCATTTAAAACAATATACGAGCTTGTTATGGGGAGTACATATCGTTGTATATGTATCAGTTATTTATCACGAATAAATCAGACCCACAATGCCCTTTGGTCTTGGAATGCACTATTCAGTATTCAACGTTTTTGAATTAGCTGTATATTCAACATGTATATCAGGGAGCAGAATTTTTGTGTTTTGTTTTCGTGTTTCTACTTTATTCTACATATATATATATATATATATATATATATATATATATATATATATAATATATATATATATATATATATATATATATATATATATATATATATATATATATATATATATATATATATATATATATATATATATATAAATCTCCTGACGAGTGAGACTCACATCTCACGAAACAGGCTTTCGAGATGAATTTGTAGTTGTGTTAATTTACTCCTACCCTTACATATATATATATAGCCTTAACAAAAGGAATTCTACATATATATATATGGTACTTTTCTTATCCACTTGTTCTTTTATGCGGATGTTTGCTGTATTTACAAAATGCATTATATTTCATTGATTTGTTTAGGCATCCTTGAGGTTGTTTTTTCAACCCCACCCTAAAATAACATAATTGTCAAAACAAAACTATAAACATAAACATTTGAATGTATATCTTGTGCAGCCACCGTCTCCAAGTTCTAATGTTTGAAAAAAACCCGGGGGGGGGGACTCTCTTAGAAAAAGGATAAGGATGCTCGACGGACCTTTTCGGGTCAAAGATAAGACCCTCGCGTACCTTTTAGGGTCTCGAACTGGCACTGTACCTTTTAGGGTCAGTTTTCAAACTTAAGATTATACATATTGAAAATACTTTTAATGTGGTCGTACCTTTAAGGGTCTGAAATCAGTATCTAAATTAATTTATGCGTACCTTTTAGGGTCATTTTAAAAACTGTCCGTCGAGCACCCCTATCCATTTTCTAAGGGAGTCCCCCCCCCCCCCACCCCCCTGGGGGGAAAAACAGGACAGAAATAACTTGCGCCCAACTCCACGTGTATGTCAAGGTGTTCAGTTTTCTTACCAAGGTACATCAGTCAATTCTAATTCAATTGTCGCAGTGGGCCGGGAGGGATGGGGACGGCTAAGCCTGCTATAATTTGACTTTTGTGTTAAATTTATTAAAACACTGCAAATTAAAACAGCTGAGTAGATACAACTCAGGATATTGAGTTAAACATGTGATTCACGATGACACTTTATAGTGAGTAAACCCAACTCATTATTAAGAGTAAACATTAATGTAGATGTGCCAATGAGTACAATGTACTCAATATATTGAGTTTAACCTCACTTTTACTCACTATAGAGTTTGGTTTACTCAATTTAGAGTTGGTTTACTAATTATATAAAGTGTCATCCTGAATGCATGATTAACTCAATATACTGAGTTGTATCTACTCAGCCGTTTTTGCAGACTTTTGATTGATATTTTTCAAATATGTTTGATTTGCAGGTCATTTGCTAACGAACATCTTTACCATACTACTTGTCATTATGGAAAATTGGTTTCGCCATTTTCGCATTGGATTTACACCGAGAAAAATACGTCATTTATCAACGGTTGGTTTACTGTTCATTGTAACTGCGACGATAGTTATATATTTACCGTCTGTTAAAGAACCTAATTTTCTGCTGGAATTTAAACTTATTTTTCCTTATATTGAGCCTAAACTTTCATCTGAGGATAAGGACATGTTTATTGCCGTTGTAGTTAATACTGCAGCGAATGGAGAAAACCACCGCACATTACGAAACACAATCCGAAAAACATGGGGCAATTCAGAGATACTGTGGACTCATTCATCTAAATGGAAATTATTCTTCGCTTTGGGCATGGCAGACAACCAATATGATCATGATACCAACCTAAACGAGTCGCGTGAACATAACGATGTAATCATAGGAAACTTTAATGACACATACATTAATGTTGTGATTAAAACATTTATGGGTCACTATTGGGCTGTCACTAGGCTATCGTGTAAGTATGTACTAAAGACTGATGATGATGTGTATGTACGCGTTCCAACTTTGATAACGTGGTTAGTTAAATCTGGATCTCCCAAGCGTTTCTATGGGGGTGTCATTAGTCCGTATAACAAGGTCAATCGTGATTTTAGAAGCTCATGGTACATATCGAAAGAGCAGTACAACAGGACTTATTGGCCCCCATGGTGTCGTGGAGTTTACCATGTTTTATCCACTGATGTGATCCCTAAATTGCTGAAATACACATACAAAAGAAAGCCATTTCATACCGATGATGCATACATCGGTTTAGCATCAAACGAACTTGGGATTAAGGCTTCTTCTATACCAGGATTCACATTCGAATATAGATATCCAAAGAGGGTTAGGTCACAGAAGGAACTTATATGGGCCATAGCAATTGGCCATAAACTGGATTCGGAAGATATAACTAAGTTCCATGACTTTTATCTTAATCGCAAGCTTTTAAGAATGTAATAGAATAGAATAGAATAGAATAGAATAGAATAGAATAGAATAGAATAGAATAGAATAGAATAGAATAGAATAGAATAGAATAGAATAGAATAGAATAGAATAGAATAGAATAGAATAGAATAGAATAGAATAGAATAGAATAGAATAGAATAGAATAGAATAGAATAGAATAGAATAGAATAGAATAGAATAGAATAGAATAGAATAGAATAGAATAGAATAGAATAGAATAGAATAGAATAGAATAGAATAGAATAGAATAGAATAGAATAGAATAGAATAGAATAGAATAGAATAGAATAGAATAGAATAGAATAGAATAGAATAGAATAGAATAGAATAGAATAGAATAGAATAGAATAGAATAGAATAGAATAGAATAGAATAGAATAGAATAGAATAGAATAGAATAGAATAGAATAGAATAGAATAGAATAGAATAGAATAGAATAGAATAGAATAGAATAGAATAGAATAGAATAGAATAGAATAGAATAGAATAGAATAGAATAGAATAGAATAGAATAGAATAGAATAGAATAGAATAGAATAGAATAGAATAGAATAGAATAGAATAGAATAGAATAGAATAGAATAGAATAGAATAGAATAGAATAGAATAGAATAGAATAGAATAGAATAGAATAGAATAGAATAGAATAGAATAGAATAGAATAGAATAGAATAGAATAGAATAGAATAGAATAGAATAGAATAGAATAGAATAGAATAGAATAGAATAGAATAGAATAGAATAGAATAGAATAGAATAGAATAGAATAGAATAGAATAGAATAGAATAGAATAGAATAGAATAGAATAGAATAGAATAGAATAGAATAGAATAGAATAGAATAGAATAGAATAGAATAGAATAGAATAGAATAGAATAGAATAGAATAGAATAGAATAGAATAGAATAGAATAGAATAGAATAGAATAGAATAGAATAGAATAGAATAGAATAGAATAGAATAGAATAGAATAGAATAGAATAGAATAGAATAGAATAGAATAGAATAGAATAGAATAGAATAGAATAGAATAGAATAGAATAGAATAGAATAGAATAGAATAGAATAGAATAGAATAGAATAGAATAGAATAGAATAGAATAGAATAGAATAGAATAGAATAGAATAGAATAGAATAGAATAGAATAGAATAGAATAGAATAGAATAGAATAGAATAGAATAGAATAGAATAGAATAGAATAGAATAGAATAGAATAGAATAGAATAGAATAGAATAGAATAGAATAGAATAGAATAGAATAGAATAGAATAGAATAGAATAGAATAGAATAGAATAGAATAGAATAGAATAGAATAGAATAGAATAGAATAGAATAGAATAGAATAGAATAGAATAGAATAGAATAGAATAGAATAGAATAGAATAGAATAGAATAGAATAGAATAGAATAGAATAGAATAGAATAGAATAGAATAGAATAGAATAGAATAGAATAGAATAGAATAGAATAGAATAGAATAGAATAGAATAGGGATAGAAGAGAAGATCGGTTTAGCATCCGAACGAACTGTGGATTAATGCTTCTTCTATACCAGGATTCACATTCGAATATAACTATCCAAAGAGGGTTAGGTCACAGAAGGAACTTATATGGGCGATAGCAATTGGCCATAAACTGGATTCGGAAGATATAACTAAGGCCTAGGCTTTTCGGAAATCTATAAAAAATTATTTCTTCTTCACTCTTTAATGCACAAAGCTGAAATTTGGTTTTCTGTTCACAATTGGGTTCTTCAAAGATTTGGTGGTGATGTACATGTTGATGACAGAAAGTGGTCACGTGACCATTAAGGCTTAAAAATAGAAAATTAAAAATGGGCCGGTTACAAACATTTTCTTTAAAAGTAAAAACTATGTTAAAACATTGTATTCATGCTTCTCTCTCTCAATGCGCTTCGTTTGGATTTCATTCATACTCTGATTTGGAGAAATGTTAATAATTTTTAATTTAGCCTTAGATCACGTGACCTGTTTTTCCTTATAACTCGCATACCTTGTACGATGGACAACCAAACGAGGCGGATTTCTAAAGACCTGCAAAAATGCATTGTTTTAACATACTTTCTAATATTCTGCAAAATAGTTCTAACCGGCCCATTTTTAAATTTCTATTTTTTTCGCCTTTAGTAATGGTCACGTGACCACTTTATGTCACCATTTTCACCACTTAACTATTGATCAGGCTAAATATGAATATTGATTCAAATTTTAGCTTTGTACTTGAAAACACAAGCAAGAAATGATTTTTTTTTTAAATCCGAAATTCCTTAATCTTAAAATATGACAAACTTTCCTTTCGTGCGTTGAGGTTGAGCTAATGAGGTTTTTGACATTATGTCAATCAAAAAGAGAGCGAGAAATATTTTACATTTTACTGGCTTTTCGAGGGCTTTGTTTTGATTTTCTCTCGCGCGCTGAGTCTCCAAAAGGAGAGCTCGGCAAAATATGAGCCCGTAATACCTAAGAAAATATCCAATAAGTTGGTATATAAATTCACGCTCAGGTATTCATAGACAATCGCGCAATGAAATAAATACTTTTCCTTCAAAAAAGCTGGTTGGTATTTTTTTGAAAATGATGACTTTTATTCCAGTCTACAGTCATCGCCTGATTAAGACTAGCAGTAGCAGTCGAAACGTCGCAGTTCAAACCTTCGACATTCGCGAGACAAATGAATACATTATTTTTATCATTAATATCACTACATTGAGATTTTGGAATATCACTAAGCAATGGTGTTTTCTTAAACTGCTTAATTAAGGTATCTATATTGCTCCGCCTTTTTGCATATGGTGTATACGAGATAAACTCTTTGCCTGGTTATGTATGCAAATTGTACTCTATTTGTTTAAGGTCTTATTTGCTCGGCATAGTCAAACAATGTTTAGAAATATTATGAATCGATGAATTTTCGGGATAATTGATGTCGCTTGGTGTTCGATGACCAATGCGATAGTCAAAAAATCGAGTTGTATGGTTTGGACTGATAAAAGACAATCATCGATTGGTATCGATTGCTAAAAGACAGTCATCGAATGGTATCGATTGCTAAAAGACAGTCATCGAATGGTATCGATTGTCAATTGTGAATGCCGACGTAGATTTTACGGATCTTTTCGTTTCTTTGATTTCACCAAATTAATTGTTGTGGTATTGATCGTAAAACTACAATGAAATATTCAAGTAATACTTAATTACTAAAGTATAACAAATCACCAGTGTTAAATAGTACGATCTACAATGAACAAATGTACAAACTATAACTTAATCATCTAGAAATGTGTACATGCAATAATAAAGGCCCGGACAAAAGGTTTCAACATTTGCTTCAACATCGATCCGTTCGATTTTGTTGAATGGCAATGTTTAAACGCTTTTAAATTCTTTCAACATTGTTGTCAAACGCATCGATGTTGAATTGCATGTAGAGTTTAAAAGCGTGACATTGCCATTCAACAAAATCGAACGGATGTTGAAGCAAATGTTGAAACCGTTTGCCCGAGCCTTAATTAATAAATCATGTAAATCTATGATTACAAATGTAATAGTCAAAAATAATTTACCTTGTTTAGCCTTTCAAAACTTGTACTAAACCATATGTTGTTGGTTCCGCGATATTTGACACAAAATAAATAGACTTAATATTCACACAAACATTCTTCGACTGTCATGACGACAGTCACACAAATGAACCCCTAGCCGGCCAGCAAATGAACTAAAATACTAGACTGCGAACAGTCCCTTCTTTCACCTTCTCCCCTCCCCAACTCGCCCCCAATCCCCGCTAACTTAAAAAAGTTAAAAGTAGGGACTGCTCGCAGTCTACTAAAATACCAGATAGACTAATATCACGAGATTGAAATAGGAGCTACACATATATTGCAAAAGGTCAATGGTATATACCAAAGCAAAGTAATAAATGACCCGCGTTGATAACAATAAACACATGGAGCCAAGGCAATACAACGCGAACGAGACTCATGCGCCCGTTGCACAAGTTTAATAACTGTTTATTGAACAAGATAATGTTCTATATTTTTATGTTTTGACAAAGTAAGTAGAATAATTTTGATAATGGTTCTGAGATTTAAATTGTCTTTAATCGGAAGTATTATATTTTACATTATCGAGTCGATGAAAGAAAAGCACGAGTTGCATGCATTGTGGTAGAAAGAATGCTGGATTGTGTGACAGCTAGAACATAAGAATCGATTGTTTTCTCGACACTCGAATTGTGGCAGAAACAAATCTCAATTTTTTCTGGCTTTCTACTAACTTGACTGAAATAGGATCGCTGCCTTGCTTCGCTTGCTCCAGGCTCGCTCCGCTGTGCCAGCAATTATTATCACAGGTAGCCCAAGCTATGCATTTGTACGTTTTTTTGCAATATGACTTCAATTTTGAGTGATTTATGGCTAATGTTCCCCAGCGTCCTAAGAAGAGGGGAAGGTAGCACACTCGGACGAGTTCAATCCCCAGGTAGCCTCCAGTAATTCGCTTCTAGCTCGCCCAAAATTACGAATCTCGACAAAATTCCTTCAGATTATCTTTGCCCGATAGTCACTCCTTCCACTAAACCAAAGTTCTTTTCAAAACTCGAACGCTTTCACTAAAAAAACCCGCTCTATCTCAACGATATCGCTGAAATCCGAGCCGCGACCAGATCAGGCTTGCAACGGACTTTTTCAAACCATGCTTACCCCTCCCCTGCTGTAACAAACTGCTATCCTGTAAGCAGGAGATTACGTTCGCTTTCTACTGTGGAGACTACGTGTTTTTGTTCTTCGGTTAAACTAGAGTAGGAAAAAGCCATAACGATTCGGTTTAAAAAATGTAAGACACGAATTATATAATTTGTACAAAGCAGTTTGTTACAGGAGGGGAGGGGTAAGTATGGTTTGAAAAAGTCCGTTGCAAGCCTGATCTGGTCGCGGCTCGGATTTCAACGATATCGTTGAGATAGAGCGGTTTTTTTAGTGAAAGCGTTCGAGTTTTGAAAAGAACTTTGGTTTAGTGGAAGGAGTGACTATCGGGCAAAGATAATCTGAAGGAATTTTGTCGAGATTCGTAATTTTGGGCGAGCTAGAAGCGAATTACTGGAGGCTACCTGGGGAGCGAACTCGTCCGAGTGTGCTACCTTCCCCTCTTCTTAGGACGCCCGGGGGGGGGGGGGGGGGGGGGGGGGGGGGTACTCCCATATATTTACTATACGGGGATGATCCGCTGAACAGGGTATGGTTTTTCGAGCTTTCTGTCATAAACAGGGTATGGGTTTTTGAGTTTTCTGTCATGAACAGGGTATATTTTTACCCCATTTCCCCATTTCCTTAGTTTTTTTGTCATATTCAGGTATATTAATTAGGTAACACGATGAGCAGCGCGGTCTTTCATCTTTCGTGAAATTCAGCACGTTTTCGCGGCACAAACAGGGTCCTAAACTGTCATAAACAGGGTCCCATTTTTATCCCTTGTCATAAACAGGGTATACGAATTTGTTTTTTTCTGTCATAAACAGGGTCACCGTTTTAGGATCCCAGCGGAGCACCCCTACCCAAATCCTGGAACATCAGCCATAAATCACTCAAAATTGTCATAAGTCATATTGCAAAAAAACGTACAAATGCATAGCTTGGGCTACCTGTGCATCATAGGCCTCCAATGGCCCACTCGTGGAAAGTAGAAAAAGTAGTGAAAATGCTTTTTACATTAAAATTGTTCTCAAAATATACACCGTTTCCGAGAAACTTTGTCACCCGTGAAGTGAAAAGCCTACAAGCTAGTAGCGCAGGGGATTATGGGTTACCTATGTATACTTTATTAGAACACAGGGATTTCATGGCCACATTGCTAAACTTGTCAATATGTTATTGAGAAATGTCCATTTTGACTTTTCAATCAACAAGAAAGGCGTTCCGAATGCACATTTAGTTTCTGAACTGATCCATGATCCTTTGCGCCACTAGATTGTGTGCTTTTCACGGGTGACAAACGTTCTCGGAAAGGGTGTATAATAACAAAAATTATTTTAGCACTAATGGAGATCAAAGAACTCCAATCTCCGATCATCCTCACATTTGCTTCTATTAAACCTCTAAACCATATAATCTCAAGTCTTATGATTGGAACTATCTCAAATTTATGATTATTTCAAAAATCAAAACCGAAAACGTACTTGTTCAAACTAGCTTCTGAATTATAATTTTTCATTTTTATGTTATTTTCAGCGCTTAGAACAGACTTGAATGAGTGCTTAATAAGCACTTTTTAAGCAAATTATTATTATTATTTATTATGATTATAACATTACAACCCATTTTAGCTGGGTTTCCTGTGGCCGCGGGAATCTGATACCGAGGTGATATGCAATGCATTATGGTCGAAGAGTGTTGCGCTCGAAGACCAGGCTCGAAAATCTCGAAGACATGTATCTGTGAGTGGACGTTTAAATGAGGTAAAATTGACTTTTCAATACTTTTTGGGCTTCTCTGAAGTTAAATAATACTTTTGATGAATATGTTTAAGTTGTTAAAGTGATATTCATTTTGAAAGTTGAGTTGCATTGATTCTTTTGAAACCACATTTTTGGTAAATATAAAACTGGTTCAAGTCAACTAATTTAATATTCTCTCACAATAAGCCTTTTTCCTATCACTAATAGAGCGAATTATAACATATTTAAATAAATTTGCACTCCTATTAGCTTTAAGATGGAGAAGGAATAGAAGACGCTGCCGTTTGAAGGCACTTTAGGGAAACTATTACTGCATGTTTTTGCTTTGTTCTTGACGTTTTCGTTTTCGTATTAAATAAGTTGCAACCTCTTCAAATTTCCGTTTGTACGGGTAGCGCATATTCTCAAACATACAGGTAACTTAGTTTGCATGTTTGACTGTATCTTCAAGATAAATATTAGATTGGTGCATGGCATTAGAATAAACTTGTTCCCATGTCAACCATATTCCATTACAGCAGTTCTCAGTCACACGTGCACCGCTCGCATAAAAATCACTGCTATAAAACGTGAAGTTGGTGGACGTCAATCAAACTGTGTTTACAAGAGGCATGGTGTTTTTACTTCAGTCGGGTTGCGAAACATGTCTGAATTCCTACAACAACCTCTTCGTTGGATTCAGACATGTTTCGCAACCCGACTGAAGTAAAAACACCATGTGTCTTGTAAACACAGTTTGATTGACGTCCACCAACTTCACGTTTTATAGTGGTGCTTTTTATGCGTGCGGTGCACGTGTGACTGAGAACCGCTGTAACATTTAACGAAGTGACTTGGTATCCGACAGTCGTATAGGGTTTCAAAAAACTCTGTGTACGACAGTCGATAAATATTGCAAATATCTTTAAATAAATTCAATCTTGTTCATTTTAAATATCACAGTGTTGTTAAGAAGGTCCAGTTGCACAAGATGATCGCCACGCATTTTCATTAAAATTACCTGGTAGAGCCCGGCACTCTATAGCCAAGTCGAAATTGGCTTTTGACATGTTTCTCGGTGATTTGTCTGACATATAGCCTAAAATATTTCGTGTCTGACAGTAGTCATTTTTTCGCATATTCTAGTTTAATGCATAAAACTTGAATATCTTTGTTTACATTCTTACAAAAAACCGATCGACTGGCCATAAAAAAAACTTGTTATGTTCTGCCATCGATTTCGAAATATTCTTTATCGTGCTTTAAGTAAGTAAGTTTAGACACCTCACGCCGGCTTATATAGTACACTTGTGTTCGTCGATTTTACGGTTAATAGGTCGGCGATCAAGACTGACTGTTGAACAAGAAATTCAAAATACTCTGTGACCGATCAAGACTGTCGGACAAGAAATTCAAAATACTCCGTGACCGATCAAGACTGTCGGACAAGAAATTCAAAATACTCAGTGACCGACTGTCAAAACAAAAATAAAAATAACAAGGAAAATGATATCCAAATAATAAATAATTGAATTGGAAGCACAAATACAACATCTATGGGTCATTAGTAACTAGTTTTAAGCACCCTATCTTATTTGTCTTTGAACTGTCGGACAAGAAATTCAAAATACTCTGTGTCCGACAGAGAAGATAAAAAAATAAAAGCTTAGTAGCTTACCAAATCGTGAAATAGCGTGAACATTATGACACCCTGATTTATCCACCCGATAAAAGTATATATATATACACCTGTTTTCAAAAACGTTGTCCTATTTGAAATTAGAAATCAGTAATAAGTAATTTGTAAATAGTGCAAATAATAAACTTGTGAAATAGTTAGCTGACTATTTAGTGCAATTTTATGCTAATTCTATTGTGTTCTATTGTTTAATTAGCACTAATTAGTACTATTTAGCGCTATTTGTTTCACAGGTATATTATTTGCACTCTATTTACAAATTACTAATTGCTATTTGCTTTTTTCAAATAGGACAACTTTTTTGAAAAAAGGTGTATATATATAATATATCCTATTCAAACTCGTTTTCTTATTGGTCGAGAGCACGTCACGTGGAGGGTAATAAATCTCTATAACGTCTGTGCTGGTAATATATCCACATGATCAAAGCGTGAGAGGGGAATAAATCTTAAATGGAAAGAACATTTTTCTTCGTTTGAATAGGGTATATAGCTAATTCAATTAACTTTGTCGCTGAAACAAGCCTAAAGCCTAATCTTGAGAGCGAAAGTGGTCATGGGATTTTAAAATTGCATGAGTTTTCAAGATTCCTAAACCGTAATTTGTGTTTTTGTTTCCACTGAGGAACACTTGCAAATACACGTTGAATGTTTTACACGCTTTGCACACCTCATTCGCCTCTATAAAAGATATCCCACGATCCCTTTCAGTCTGACGATTAGGCTTTAGGCATTATAAATCAGCGACAAAGTTGATTGAATTAGCTATATAATAAAACACTTAATGACTGATCCCTCAGTAAATTTTGTTTCACTCGAATCTCAATGTTTCCCTCGGAAGGAGCCTCGGGAAACATTGAGATTCTCGGGAAACAAAACTAACTGTTTCCCCCAGGACCAGTCATTAAGTGCTAAATATATATACGTAACTTATCTCTCACCTTTGCAACGTACGTTCCTAGCCCAACGTGACATAATGCTGTCACATACCACATCTTCATTAGAAATAAGATTTACTAAATTTAAAATACTATTTACTAAAACAAACAGTTCACAAATGTTCAATCACAAAGAGAGCAGTTTTCCTGTGTCAGTGACACGTATCGCGACGCGCCGTGACCATGTCAGTGCCGAAATGTTTATACAAACATTTGAAATGTTTGCCATAACCTTGCCGTGCGGTGACTGTACTGTTTTCACAGTCATACTAAAATTTACTGCATTTCGTACTTTTCTGCCCCTTCTTTATTTGGGCTTCCATCATTTAACCTGCTTTTCATGTACTTTTAATGCTCTTATTACTGTTTTGTTCGTCCATATATTCCGTAATGAATTGGACTATGCGATGAAATGCCAGTAAAGTGTCAGAAGGAAGAGTGTAAGGAAAAGGAATGTGTGCAAAATTAAAATGTGAAATGCCGGTGTTAATTTCTTTCAAAAGCATAAGTTGCGAAATAACAAAAATAATACATTAATTAGAACTATATGTGCTGTTTTGTTGAACATGGGTTATTGTTGGGTTATCCACATCCTTAAGAGAACTTACTCTTGCATTCATTACAAAACCAATATCTAGACTTGGGCATTTTCTTCAAGGAGGTACAACAAAAGTGGAACCAATTTAAACACCGATCACAAAAAAGTGACTCTTGGCTCTCGTCCTTAATGACTTTGGTGCATGTATTGCACACCCACAGACATTGTTTCTTTTTTTCCACCATCTCCAATACTTTCAACCAGGCTTCATCGGTTAAGTACTTTTCTGCCCTGTGAATATCAACGTGTTCGTCGTCACGTATAGTATCCGGAATGGTGTGGAGGTTTGCTTCAATATCATTGATGTCCAGTAGTTCGGTGCCATTCATTGCTTCGGCTACTTTAAATTTGTTGTTCGTGATACATTCAAGAATCATGCCGTCTTTGTCCTGTGGTCTAATTTTAGTGAAGGGTTTCAGTGAAGAATCATCGCATTTTTTTTTTTGGATTTTGGAATACCTATAACTGTAACCTCGGCCCCTCTCGGCCGTCCACGTCTGATTATTTTTGGTGGCATTTTAATTTCATTAATCGATTCCATCTTTACTTTTTGGTCTGTCCATTCTGTTTGGTATTCGTCGAGCGTGACATCATTCTTTTCTCTGGTATCTTGCTTTTCATATACCTGACCTTCTATATCCAGTGGCCTCTTTTTGCTTTCTGTTGTCTCATCCTTGTCATCCAAACTATATCTTTTATTATCCATTGCTTTATCATGACATTGATCATTGAGATCTTTTCTCTCCCTTTTCGCTGGTTTTTGCCTCGTCTGTCTTTCTGTTTGTTCTGTAGAGTCCTCTTCTTTGATCTCTTCTTCTATGTCAGTGCAAGTCCCTGCTATAACGTCGTCATGTTCTTTTCCTTTTGGTTTCGTTTTTTCTTCAATAGATACCTCCTTTCCCAACTGCCAATGCTCTACAATTTTTTCAAGAAGGAATATCCTCGACTTGAATTGCGCCATCCCCTTCTCACTCGCCAAAGACGCAAGACACTGGGCAATACTCAGTGCCTTTCTGAATTTTTGTGCTTGTGTAAAGGTTGTTTTCTTGTCCGCCGTCACAGTTACAAATTCTGTTGGCTCATCAATTCGAGAAGACTTATCATTGTGGTAAAATCTTGTTTCTTGGAGTTCCTCGAAATATTGCATGGTCCATCTGTCATTACAAAGGGAAGAGTCAAAAACAGGCATATGAAGAATATTCCTTACACGAAAGATGTGACGGCAAGGTAAACCCTTTCGGCTGTGAAAGGAACAAGTCCATGACAATGATGTCATTTCTACCTTATCACCAGAGGAGTTAAATTCAAACATTTCGTCAGATTTTCTTACGTAGTTGGCATTACCAGTAACCTTTGCAATGTCAATTTGAGAACGGACGTGATCAAAGGCGTAGAAATTTTATGAACGCTTGATTCACAGCTGTTGTAATCCACGGGTTGATGCGCCAGTGCCATAAGATACTGATGGTTTCGCTCGTTCCTTAGGGTTTTCAAAACAAGAAAGAACTCGTGAAAGAACTGTAACAGGCTGGCATGTTTCGAACAAACACTTTTAATCTTGGAGAATTTAGACTCCAATCTGTTGTTTGTCGTCTCACCAAGATTAAATGATTTGGTCGACAACACTCTTTAGCTTTGTGGAATGTAAAGAAGTAAGCTGTTTTTCGAATTCCTTCTGAGATTTGGCGTGCTCCATTTTGTTTAGGATTTCAAGGCAGCGTAGCCTTTCCGCTGATGTAATTCCTTTTAGTGCTTGGCCATCACTAGACAAAAAAGGAAGATTTCAAAAGGGCAACCTTTGGTCATTTTGGTTCAATTCAAGATCAGCAGGATTGTTGTGATCATAAGAAACTCAGTAGTGCTGAGAATTATTTGTTCTCCAATGGGTACATCTTTCTGGTACATTTTCAAGTAGACGAAAACTCAGCATGGAAGAAAGAAACAATAGCTATGATGAATGTGGTATATTTTTCCATGACTAAAATATCAATGCACATATGGCAGAAAATTGGGAGATCTGTCATAGATTTTCCAGCTCCATGTAACTTGTAAAACAAAAAAAGGGGACTGTATACTTTTGTACTTCTTTATTGTTCAACGTTCAAACACTATCTGACTTATGTTTTACAGCTTGTGGTTTATTAAACTATTCTCTACATGATGTGATTCATGCTACAAACATGCTACTTATGCAAATTCCTTTGCATACTACTTGGTTGACTGTTTTTTATCAATTTAATTTCACAAGTAAAATACCACAAAACACACATGCTCAAATGACCTGATTATATGTGGTAATGTATCAAAATCTCTCCGACAAGATCAAATAAATCATTTGTTTTTGGCCATGAAGAGTTTCATTGTCAAGTGGTATTTCTAAGAACAACTGATTAAAAACTTCAAAAATAGAAATTGCATCCTATAAAGAAAGAATAGAAAATTAAACTTACAATAATTTTATTCCAAACTGAATATTTCATGACAGTGCTTTCCACTTCCACGTCCTGAACAGTGATCTAGTAAGACTTGCTGTTTCAGTTTATCTCTTATTCCAATCAAAGCCTTTCTCAGGGTTTCTGTCTTGGTCATTAACAGTAGGTGTTTTCTTTGTATTTCTCATTTCATTCAAAGGTAACTTTCAGCTTCAAAACTGCTCCCCAAACATTGGCAGTGCAAAATGAAAAACAATCTGATTGTGATGGCTTAATATCACTGGACGTAGGTGGTACTCTCAGGTCCATAGTTAGCCAGAGATGCATTCAATTCTTTTAAACAACCAACTTGGCAGGAAAAAAGACCAAGCGACCCAAGAATCTGCTCAGTATTTCACATCTCACAATGCAGTGCACATAGATTTATGTGTCTTAGATCTTCATCTAACAGAAAATTTGAGTCATCTCTAATTCCTGTAAAACTGAGAAAGTCGAGAAAGAAAAACGATTTCAATTTCAACTTTTTTTTGCAGTTGCAATTCTCTTCTTTCCATTTTGTCAGACAGAACCGTGTAATGTTATCTGTATTTATCAGCTATTGCGTTGACTGGGATGTAGGCAAAAATATCTTTTCTGTTCCAAAAGCAACCAATGCTTTTTTTTTTTGCACCAATGTCCAATACTCTAGAAACTGCCAGAACAGAGTTTGGAAGGGGCTACATCAGTGTCACATCAGCTACATCAGTGTCAATGATTCTGATAAGGATTTTTTGGTATCCACAATTAGAAGCATGGTGTGCGTGCAAAATAATGTGGTATCTGCTTCTTTATTAGAGCACTCTAACGATGATGTCTCTGCCTGGGGAGAACTAAGTATAAGTTGGCCCTACGTAAAATAAAACTGCTTTCCCTCATGCTCATGGCCTGCAACTCTCTTGCCAAAGACTGGAAAAGTTCTGTTTTGTTGTCATTGACACAAAGAATACTCTGAAAATTTTTGGAAATCTTGCTTGGTGCCTCTACCCTTATTCAAGTACCTGTTCCTGAAATCTCCCTTGCACACGACGTCAAGCTATACATCCCAGATTACGTCTACTCTCTTTTAATACAGACTCTAGATGCTTTAGAACATGAGCGATAAAGACCCGATCAGCATATTCCTGAAATGTTTGTACTGGTTTTCGTGCTTCAAAAAAAAAAAAAAAGATGTCCATCACGATTTTGACAGGCAATATACAAACGGGAGGAGAGGAAACAGTCACTTTTGAATTCAACCACCTGATTATCCTTGGATATTTTTTTCTGTGGTGGTGCTTTACAGAGTGGTTAACTGTTTTTATTGATAGTTTCTGTGATGGGCTTTGTTCGTTTTTTTGAAGTCTCTCTTGACAGTATTGACCACATCTGGGCCCTTGATCTCCTTTGAATCAAATGCAATTAGATGGTACGATACTTACATAGTTGACTTCAATTGAAACTAACAATGACGACAGTAACAACAAAACATATTTGACTTGTAATGTTGATATTTATTTTGAAATGTACAACTCAATCTAAAACATTTGAGATGGCATTAGCGTAGCCAGTACATGTAAACTTTCTATTCTTTCTATTTTCATCCCCTTTCCGGTGTATAAACTACTCCTCTTTAAGAGTAAATTGTATTTCCCACGTGATCTACATTTAAAGTAAGTTTTGACAGAGAACACACAAGTAGTGTTGTCATCAACAGTATTTATTAATTCAGCATTTATTAACATATATATATATGCTATATATAAGCTATATGATACTATATAACTATAAAACACAAAAAAAAATTATTATACTACACAAAAATTGAAGTTAAAATCTCAGTACTATACCTCTGCTCACAGGATAGCCTAGTAGTTATTACTGTACTTTGAAAAAAAATGTTCTGCTATTCAAATCTATATTTTTTAATTTATTATTGATCACCTTTTATCATTTGTATCTCAGTTATGGTTCATTTAAATTATTTTTTTCATAACTTTGTGATTTTCAAAAGCAAAATGTTCAATTTTGCTTCAATTGCATTTTCAAGTGGGCGGCCTTTCTTGAAGTGTTCTCTTAGTTCCAAGAGTATGTTAATTGATAGTAGAATCTTGCCACAGATATTGAAAAAACCTACCACAAATTACATAGATAGTTTTAAAGAGTGTATCAAATTGGGTTCACAATAACAATAGGTTATTTCAAAGCATAATAGAAGACAATGTATAGTAATTTGTTTTTGGAAATTCAGAATAAACAGATGTTGTATTCATTCCTCATTGAATCCAGATATTTCTTATGTTATAATCAAGTTAATTTAATCAAATAAATTCTAGAGTAGTACTCATAATTTTGTGATGCTTGGAATACTATAAACATGACATGACACTTTCAAAGTTAAAATAAAGACTAAATGAAGGGAAAACATGTTGGTCATGAAGAATCAAATGAAATTAATAACTGCAATATTGTGATTGCCTGACAAACAAATACACCAGTCAAAATCGATTGATGGACCTTTAGGTTTTTTTAACTCTGTCCGGTTGGAGGACATATACACACTTTGCTCATAATTTGCTAAAAATATAAAACATTATAACGCGTACCAATATCAAAAGGACACACCTGGTGCATAGCTCCACACTTTTTATTGAGGCAGTGTTTAACTTCTATGTCAATTTCCTTGAAAGGATTCAATTCTGTTATAAGGTACATGTAGGAACTACCGCTCTACCCTGAATGAGATTTTGGCTGAGATAAGGGAGCCAGACAGAGAGAACAATTTGTCTGAGATGGAACAAATGTGTCTGGCCAGCCACCATTTTGACCAAGGACATAACAGTAGAAATACGACGGCGCCTGTTGCGTCTTGGCTCGCGTCAGAGAATGCAAACAATGTAGCGAACACAACAATCTATATTAGGCTGGGCACTCAATGTTTGCAGAACTTTTATCATGCTTTATCATGCTATAAAATTCCTCCAACTGCTTTGATGTCCTGAAAGCTTCTAAATGTTTCAGTTCTTTCACAATGGGCTGAAAGTACGCGAGCATAACATGTGGTTTCTGTATTATTTCTTGTTTCCCTAATTCAGAAATAATGGCTGTTAAATTGCTCAGGGTTACAATTGTTCTACATTTGAACCTATCAAGAAAGTCAATGAGTTCTTCATCTTCAGGCAACTGACCACTTCCCATATGATTACCAATCAATTCTTCCTCTTCAACAGAAAGATACTTTAGGAACGATTCAAGAATAACAATATCGGGGACACCATCAAATAGACAGCATGTCATAAAAGCCTTGGTCAAATACATGGGGTAATAGGATGTTGTTTTATAACCCTTGACGAAGATTCTTGCTACTGATTCCCACTCTTGTATATAATGGTCGTGTCGAACAAATGGTAATCTTGATCTTTTTCCTATAGTAAATGAGTTAGCAAACTCCTTCCAAAAAAAGGAATACACTTCTCTATCGACTCCTGCACCAACTAATTTATAAAGTTGGATAATGTGCGCTGTCTTAAACGCACACGCTGTCACATTTGTATATAATTTGCATGCATCCATAATACCAGCTATTCCTTTTAAATCCGTCGTGATAACATTTCAAATGTACATATTGGTCCCTAAAATGAAACATTTTACATTCAAAGGAGATTGAAAAACTCAAACGTTACCAAAGGAATAATTTCAAAATACAAGTTTTGATAACGCTTTGTTTAGTTTATTTTTTCCTTCACATGAATTCAGCAACTTTAACAGCTTCAAGAAGTATTGTCTTTGTCACCGATTGATCCAATACAGAGTTCTTTGTTTTGACAGTAACATTTCTCACCAATTCATCAAGCGTATTCTTTTTACTATACGACACATCGGCCATGAGTGTGTGATATGCTTGTAATGGAACCTGGCTTTGAAATGAACTGTTTATGCAAAAACCTAAATTGAGGTTTTGGGCATCCAACACATATAACTTTTTTGTCAAGGAGAACTCCAAGGTCACTAGAACAATGTTAAGTGGTATTCCGGCTTCTCACATCTTCCATATTTTAACTGACCAATGCAGATTTTTGTACACCTTCACAATTTTATTTAAAGCTGGTATGTTCTCATTCATTTTCACTTGTTCTTCGAAAGACACAAATCAGGCTATAACGAGGCCGCAAATGCCATCTGGGTACTATTGCGCAGTTTGTCTACATTCTCGAGGAGAACACAGGAAAAACAATCGCATTTTATGACTGGTCTACCACAGGCAACCCTGCAGTAATAAAGTATATTGATAGGATGCACTCAAATTTGTCAGTTTTCTTGTTAGTCCAGCATGCAAAAAATACGTCATACATTGTGATACAAGAACATTGCTAATCTCCCCGATTGCTAGTACTGGTGCTTCGCTATAACAGAAATGTTAGATATAGAGTTTAGATATGTGTATACATAACGTATAGGGCTAACACAAATAACAAGGCAAAAGGTCCCTCGAAATCTCCACCGCTTGTTTTGTCGCATTTTTAGTAGATTTGAAATCTTTCTCCTCAAGAAACAGCATGTTTGCGTGTTTACGTCGTGATTTTGTGTTCATGAACAAAATCGTGAAAGAAAGTTTGCAAACGAGCGCGCTGAACCAAATGTGAGGTTTTCTCACGTCACGTGACTTCCGGTTTTGTTATTATCGGTCCCGGCGCAACTTATTAAAATCCTCTCTAATGTTGCGTCTTACACTTGACATGTGTTATATAATAATAAATCTTAACTTAAAAATGTCGATTTTGTTTAATCGAAAAGAGCTGCATGCCTTTGGAACCTATACTCGCCCGAACATCAGCAGTCTTTTCAAAAAAAACACCCAGACACATCAGCAGTCTTTTTTAAAAACAAAAACAAACAAAAAAAACACCCAAACACATCAGTAGTCTTTTAAATAAAAACACACATCCAGACACAGCACTCTTTTTTTAATATAAAAACACACCCAGACACATCAGCAGTCTTTTTTTTAAATAAAAACACAGGCAGCCCAATTCTATTCTATCTGAGGATTTTTTTGTAATGACAATAAAGTTATTTTAAACCGCGCGCCGAGCGCCATCAGTGGAATAAATATCTTTTGTTTGGATCATTGAGCGCGCGGTTGGGGTTCCTGTGGTGTATTTGTTTGAATTCGCGTGGATGGGATTCCTGTGGCTTTTTGCAAGCAATTTTTCGTCAAAGTCGTGCGGTGTTGAAGAGGGAGGTATTTTGACAAGGTATGAAACTCGGTCACGTGACAAATTTAGTTTCGCGCGTAATAAATCAGCCATGGGAGAAAATTTTAATTTTTCTTCGAATATATAAACTTTACGTTGATCTTCAACTACGGTAAAACTCCGAAATCAGCAAATGGGTTCAAATAATTTTAAAAAAAAGGCAGCATGGAGTCGAGGTTCTTTCCCAGTTGCTAGGGCAGAGTTTTCGGTAAACAGTCGGATTTTACAATCGTGGAGGAATCGTGAAAATATCGATCGAGCCGCGTTGTTGTGAAATACCACATTCACCGAAAAAGTTGGCGATTACTTTCTTGCATTTAGCTTATGGATTGTTAAAATGACTTTAAATTGAAAACTAGAATACAATAGAATGTATTTTATTGTGGAAATCATGGGCTGGCGAAGGGAGAGTCGAAAAGATCGTGATTTGCACTACATTCGCTGCTAGCTACAATGAGTTTAGCTTAACACTCAAAACACCTGATTCAAGTGAGCACTTGTACATGCTTTTGAAGTCACCGATGCTCTTCACTATTACGAAAACCTGGAGAAAGTTTTTCTAGTAGTTCTGGTGTGTGCAGGTAATGATTGGAGTTGAAGTTTTTATGTCAAAACGACTGATATTGTCATGTACAAACCAACTAACAGCCGAGCTAAACAGTGAATTCGTGATGGCCGCTTTGCGAAGTTTTCCACGCTTGAAAAAAGCTCAACTTTATTTTGTGTACACTTTATACTTAGTTATAGCGGTTCCAACACTATGAATAGAAAATATGTTTTGAAAGTGTGAAGCGTTTACAATTGTATTTTATAAGCTATATATTGCCGAAAACTTTAGTTAAAACACAACATTTACGGATTCTATAAATACACTTTGAATGAAAATCTCTTCACATTGTGAAATAAACTAAAGTTATATTTCAAATAAACATGGAAATAAATTTCACATACTGATCTGTTTGTTCTTGTTGGTTTTAAAAGTGTACTCGGTGTAAATCCATGAGAAAAACAACATTTTCTGTTTTGAAAGAAAAGTTTTAACAACATTTTTTTTTCGGCGAGTCAGTCGATTGCTTCACGGCGAACTTTCGGCGCTCGTCGTTGAATTTCCGTGAGATTTCCGTGCCCTAGCAAGCTGGAAAGCACATCTATCCATCCACGCCATCAAGTTTCAGACCTTGTATCAAGATACTACTTTCTTCGATTTTTTTTGTCGTACGTGCGATTCCGCGCGACCGAAAAATTGCTTGCAAAAAGCCACAGGAATCCCATCCGCGCGCATTCAAACAAGTACACCACAGGAACCCCAACCGCGCGCTCAATGATCCTAAAAGATATTTATTCCAATATGGCGCTCGGCGCGCGGTTAAAAATAACTTATATTGTCATTACAAAAAAATCCTCAGATAGAATAGTTGGGCTGCCTGTGATAAAAACAGAAAAAAAACACCCAGACACATCAGCAGTCTTTTTTTTATAAAAAAAAAACACACCCAGACACATCAGCAGATTTTTTTTTAATAAAAAAACACACCCAGACACATCAACAGTCTTTTTTTAGTAAAAAAAAAACACCCAGACACATCAGCAGTCTTTTTTAATAAAAAAAACCCACACCCAGACACATCAGCAGTCTTTTTTAATAAAAAAAACCCACACCCAGACACATCAGCAGTCTTTAAAAAAAAAAAATAAATAACACCCAGACACATCAGCAGTCTTTTTTTTTTTAAACGAACACCTAGACTATCCAAATACACCTTCAAAACCACTGAATAACCTATTCATAACGGTGGTGTTCATCAAGATGGTAGTGGTAGACGCCACATTGGTTAACCATTTACCATGTATTAATTTCATGCAAAACTGGTCAAATTATCTTTTGTTGGATATGTGGTTTTCATCAGCCAGGGTTTTTGTCTTCTGTCTATTGAATTCAATGGTTATAACGATGACTACATATAGGATAATCAAACATATATATTAAAACACCGATTTTATACAATCTAAAATCCTATACTTAAGCAATAGAAGCCAGTTCCTATGACTCTACCGGTGAATAGAGCACGCGGGATGTTGGGAGAAACACGAGAAAAGTTATAAAATCACGAGCTGAAAGCGAGTGATTTTATAACTTTTTCGAGTGTTTCTAACAACATCCCAAGTGCTCTATTTCACTTGTAGAGTTATAGGAACTGGCTTCTATTGCTTTTATAATATAGCAATGCAGGTTTTCCCGTAAAAACATAGTTTTATTTGCTGATTAAAATTGCAATTCTCAAAACTAACACCACTGGCAAATGAACCAATCGTAATCAGTGTACTATTGAGCAATCTTGACCCAAAAAGTGACCAAGGTGTTGTTCAATTTCTTCCCGGGTTTTTTTGCTAGCTGAAAAGAAGGAATTTTACTTAAAAAAACCGTTAAAACATAGCTTTGGCTTACTTCTGTGCCTAAAAACAAAAACCTTTAGCTGAACTCTTGCAGGAGACTGGCATATATACAGCAATTCAAGCGAAATTGAATTTTATTTGAGTAGTGAAAGCCGAGCCGACTGACAGCAATTTATTCACTGAGAAAAAAAAAAAACAGTTTGAACAAGACAAGCTTGCTGTGTACAACGTTTTGAAGTTAAAAAGAACAAAGACCTCATCTACAAGATAACTTATGCTGCTGAAAGTATGTATTTATTTACTTTTAATCAAACGTTTGCAGGTCTAAGGTTTATCAGTTTCTGTTTTGATTTTGACGAAAGATCGATAATTGTAAATCTGCCTTTTTGTTCACATTGCTTGTTTTCAAACATGGTTTATTTATAAGATTAAAAAACTAGAAAGCACATTTATAATTCTGTACTTGATTATGTGTTTGTTTGTTTTTATAAAACAAAATATAATATTTTGCCGTCGATAAATTCAACATGTAAGCTTATTTGTTCAAGATTTAATCGAGTTCAATTGCAAAAAAGTCTCACTTCTACACTATGAAATTATCTTAAAAATTATCTTCATGTTTCAAGGATAAACTGAAGTAAAAATTATTGCCAATTTGAAACGCTGTTTTCCTTTTGTTTTAATTGTTTTTGTTTTTGATCAGATTCAACTTTTGACTTCCAACTTTACAGTTTGTCTAAAGGCGGCGTATTTCCAAATCCTATCTCTGATTTTTGTCGCGTTTGCATGTCATTGCACCGTAGGCTTGAGGGTTAAGATTAACAGAAAGTTCATAAGATGGAAAGTCTTTTACATTTTAATAGCCGTTTTTAATAAATGTAATAGCTTACAGAAATTTTTTTATTAAAATTGTGAGCTGTCAATCAAAAACCATGTCTCTATCGGTGAAATAGAGCATAGCTTTTTTGAGTGAATCAACCAATCAGATCTTACGTACTATCTAAGCTATATTATAAATGATAATATAACCCTAAATTTATGTTTTTTCATGTTAGAGTTAAAACACTAGAACCATGAAACAAAATCAAATTGTTAGTGTGTAATAGTTCTTATTTAGCGACTATTAGTTACTATAAAAGACAAGTAAAGTTGTATTTTGTATTTGATGCATGTTTCTGGTTGAGTGATACTGACTAAATAGTTACTAAATAAAAACTATTAGTTTTCTCTCTATGCACTGCATCCAATCAGTTAATCATGAGATACCTATTCAGTTTGAATTATTTCATTCGTGTCTTAATCTATTTCTACGTTATAAGTTAGAGATGCATATCGACTCTAAAACATAAAAAACACAAAAGATAACACAGCAATTCTAGCTGCAACTTGACTAAACCATGGTTTAGTCGCCGCTGCTCCATTGGACCTCAAACCACTCAGTTTTCTTGGCAAATGTGCTATATTGCTCCGAACTGTTTTACTGCTAACTAATGTTTTATTTATTGGTTTCCACTTTCCCGTTTTTTCATTAACTATCGCACCACTTTGTGTATTGTTTGCAGGTGTATTTAGTGCTGTCACATTAGCTTCAGGATTTCTTGCATGTGTGGTATTATTTGTTATATGAGTACTGTTTTTCCGATCATCTATTTTGTTAGTCTTCAAAAGCTGCATCATGTTATCAAGCGATCCATTATTGGGAAGTGGATCAATTCCAACAAGGTGGCACAGTAACGGGTAGAGGTCAATTGCACGGAGAGTCCCATTATCGTAAAATCCTTCTTTAAATGACGGTCCTCTAGCGTAGAAAATCGCCGCGAGCTCTTCGGATGGTTCCCAGCCATGTGATCCTCCTTCCCAGTGATATTTACCATAACGACGCTTGCGCGACGTCCAGCCAATTTCTACGTCGGCGTAGATAGGAGGAACACGTCGGTTGTGTTTCCAGTGAAGCCTTTCTGGAATGTCTTCCTTTTTGTAAAATTTAATATGCGAGTTGTTCAAGAGCATTAATTTGTTGAATACTGTGTCGACTGAGTTACCGCCTATCGGCCATATTCCCGGTGGGTTGGAGACGTAGATTGAAGGGTCGACAGATTCAAATAAATTGATTTGTCTTTTCGAGCTGATCTCAACCATGCTATGATCAGACACAATGATTATATTGGTTGTGTCAAATAAGTTTGATTCTTTGAGCCTGTCATTGAGATAGCCAACTACGTGACGATCAAGCTTTTCGATCGACTTGAGGTACTTTTTGGAATTCGGGCCGAAGGTGTGTCCTATGCCGTCAGCATGGTCAAAGTACAAAAATACCAACCGAGGGGGACTGTCAGATTTCATCCAACGTATTGTGCTTTCAATTCGTTCCCAAAATGGATGATCTTCGCTATCAAATTTACAATGTTTTGTTCCGATTCGACTTCTCAACGTTCTTAGCGTTTGCGCTGTATAATCAGAACAGTTTACTCTGCAAACGTGGTCTCCATAGTACGATGGCCGTTGTTTATAGCTCGTGCTTGCAGGCCAGAAATAAGTACCAGTTTTAATCCCTTGCTTTTCCATCGTCAGCCAGATCGGCTCGGACTCCTGATAAAACATTGGATTAAAGTAGGAACAGTCCGTTTCAAGGATATATTCAGCTTTCAGGACAGGATCGTAGAAATTATTTGCCACAATACCATGGCTTTCTGGATAAAGGCCTGTGACGAACGTCATATGAGTTGGAATGGTACTTGTTGGGTTGACTGTGATCATATTTTTCGCTTTGACACCCGTGCGAGCTATAAAGTCAAAATTAGGTGTATCAGTTTTGTTATTCCCGACAAATTGCCATCCAACACCATCCAGCGAGATAACAATCGTTGTTGTTGCTTTGCTAGCTTGCAAATTTGCAAGCAAGTCATTTGCAAGAAACGCTAAGAACAAGAAATATCCTTTCATGAAGGTGACAGTCATGGTGCACAGTTTGTGAAGCTCAGTGGTACTGACTGAGGAACACCTGTACTTGTGGTACTTATGGAAGTCTCCACAGATATAAGGTTTTTATATTGTTTCTGCAGCTAGATTTTGAAACACTTTGTTCGCCTAGTGTTTGTGGTTATAGGTCTGGTAACCCACAATAGATGTCTCTGGAAAACAAATCACGGTTAAGGGAGTCAATGGAGGCTTTATGGAAGAAAATTTATATAAACAAACAAATTGCATTGTTTAAGGCTTCTGAATTCGAGGTGTTTGAAATTTCTTTATTTATTAATCTGCTTTGGACATGATAATGAGTGAACTCAACCATTTGTCGTCCACTTAATTCCCGCACAAACTTCCAGTGCCGTATTGACGATTAATATTTTTTATAGTTTGTCTGTAAAACCACAGATTGTTATAGAATTTATGAGGATGTTTGATTTTATTGAGAAGTGGGGAAACGGATTTTCTATGATTGTTATATTGTGGTTATATTGATCGAAAATATTCATCATTATGGTCTTACATCGTTTTTCAAACTAGACATGGTGGCAGGACATAATTGGAAGTTCATTGAGAGGTGTTCGACATCACCATCTGTAGCCAGCTGTCACTTAGTCATTAATTGATGTACCTCACGTAAAATTGGCTTGAATTTATTTCGTTTTTACATCGATTTCTTGCTGATAATTTCAGAACATAAAATGATAGAAATTCCGTCACAAAACGTTTAAATAACGTTTTACTGTCGCAGTAGTTGGACTTGGGTATTGCAATACAAAACACATTCTACTCTGTGATCATATAATATCGATGTTTTTTATCCCTTTTTGACCAAAATAAAACTACCAGGAATCACTTTCAACAATTATAGGAATCGGCAATTTCTATTTCTTTGTTACAAAAAGCAAATTAAATTTAGAGATATATAAGATATGCGTTATATATGATAATTTTTTGATCCTTCGCGGTTTTTCTTCACAACCAAAGGGCGTTTTTCTGGTAACAATATTTATTTTTTTACCCCGTGAGAAGCAAGTTTTTTATTTCATTAGAATCATTAGGCATTTTTGTTATGATTACATAATTTTCATGAAATTATTAGGAGCGTTTTAGGACTCTGGGGATGACCGCAAAGGTCAAAACGCTGTATGTGAAATAAATGGTTGATGGATCAAATTTAATCAGACTTTTAATTAGCATTTTTTTTACAAGAACAGAAAAGGTTCGAGTTCGTATCGAATTTGAATCATTTTTATAGTTAAAATAGTCAGGGAAAAGACTCGTGGTATATTTCTGTTTTTTGATAAGCACAGGCTTTACTAATTATATAAGATAAAATAAAGAAACACTAGTATTCAGTTAGCGACGGTAGTTCAACTAAAGCTACAATCATGTTCAAAATTGTTGGGACATTATTACATTTTTATGAACGTGAGCCCCCCTGAGCAATGTTGATTTGTCTTTCAAATGACAACCGTTTCACATTCCCAAAACTCAACATTGATACGGGGGAGAAGGGGAAATAGAAAAAAGTTGTTGAAATATTTTTCATATAAAGTAAAAAAAGGTGTCCCAAGGTGTTTTGCACATGATTGTAGCTGGTCTCCCAGGAGTCCTATGCAGCCGACGGTGCGCTCTTTTGCTCCCCTCTTCCTCAATGCTCCGTTTTACGACCATTGTCAGTCAGCTTTTTACCATCTTAGAAATCTATCACGTGTTAGAAAATATTTAAGCTATGATACTACTAAAGTCCTAGTACATGCTTTCGTAACGTCTAAGATAGATTTTTGTAATTCTTTGTTGTTTGGTTTATCCAAACATCTTATACAACGTTTGCAATATGTTCTGAATAGTGCAGCCAGAGTTATAAGTCAGTCTAAGAAATACGATCATATTACACCGGTATTGATGGAGTTACATTGGCTCCCGGTAGAGCAAAGAATAAAATATAAGATTCTTCTTTTTGTATATAAAGCACTAAATGGTATTTCACCAATTTATATTAGTGAGTTAATACATAATTATCAACCGTCTCGTGTTCTTAGGTCATCTAATAAAGGTTTACTAGCTATACCTAAGTTTAAATTACAGACGTATGGATCACGAGCTTTTTCCGTCTGTGGTCCCATTTTATGGAATAATCTTCCTCAAGATATAAGATTATGTGATAGTGTAAATATTTTTAAGAAGAAACTTAAAACGTATTTATTTAAAGAAGCATATTTATAATATATATTAGATCTGTAGTTTTCCTTTTAAATGCTTATTTGTAGATAGTTTTATTAGTAAATAGTTATCATTTTATATATATTTATCATATGTAATTTTTAGGAATTTTTGATCATGTAATTTTGTAAAGCACTTTGAAACTTGTGTAAAGGGCTATAATAAAGTTATTATTATTATTATTACGACCACACCAAGCTACGCCGAATGGAAATAATTATTATTCACTTGCTATCGAGGCTTTGAATGTGGTACATTGGAACCCCGTTAATGCGGCCACCGAAGGGACTGCCAAAAGTGGCCGTATTAACGGGGTGGCCGTATTAAGCGGGTAAATTTTATAGAAAATGTATGGGCATGGATTTCATCGGGACCTAAAAAACTGGCCGCAATAACGGGGTGGCCGTATTAAGCGGGTGGCCGTAATAAGGCGGGGTTCCACTGTAATTTATACTATATTATGGAGAAGCCAAAATATAAGAGGGCCAGTAATTATAACGACCATTATAAGCGTTTTTAGTATGAGCATGGGCTGTTGTGTGAACGAGATAGTACAGAAGTGTGAATCTTGAAGATGTTGTGTTTGATAAAATATTTAGTACCAACGCTATTTAGTACCAACGCTATTTAGTACCAACGCTATTTGAAATACAGTAAAAACCCGCAAGTAAGAACCTGAAAATTAAGAACCTGTTAGCCTAAAATTTGTCATTTAGACCCCCTATGAACAAGAACCTATTTAGCCCAGAAAATGAAAAACAGTTTTGTATTATCTAAAATCATATTAGTGATCAAAAATCATGGGGAGGGGTGGGGATGCCTTGAAAAATAGGCTGATTACCATTTTGTTTTGTAGCTGGATTTTATTTGTTTTTCCACAGAAATAAGAACCTATTGAAGAACCTAAATAGTCTTTTAATAAGAACCTGTTTAGGCTACAAAAATTGTAGGTTCTTACTCGCGGGTTTTTACTGTATACAACATAAATCTGTATTTTATTGAGTAAAACACTCGAACACACATCATCTAGTTTCGTGGATGCTAACTTTTTTGTTAATTTTTACCCTGCCCGGCGATTATTTTTTTTGTTTAAGTGAGCCATTCTTTTGTGTGAGAAAATCTAATCCTTGTGGTTTTGGTGTAATGAAGTAATTGTTGAGATAGTCGAGCTCCATGTCATGAATGGCGAAGGCTGTCTCAATAAACGCCCTGTTGTCTCAGTTAGCCTAACTTCAACAAATTGTGGTTTAGTAGATAAAGACTGTATTTCATTAGAGCAATCTAGAAAGACACTTCAGGCTCGGCCTCTGGGCGACCAAACTCGACCAAGAAGTAGATAATTGCACACCCTTAGATCATTCGATAAAAGCATCTGTGCCGAGAACGTTTTTAAAAAAAATCATAGTAAATACAGTGGAACCCCGTTAATCCGGCCACCAAAGGGACAGCCCAAAGTGGCCGTATTAACGGGGTGGCCGTATTAAACGGGTAAATTTTTTTAGAAAATGTATGGTCATGCATTCCGTCGGGACCTAAAAAACTGGCCGCAATAACCGGGTGGCCGTATTAAGCGGGTGGCCGTAAGGCGGGGTTCCACTGTATTTATCAAATAAATATGAAAGCAAAACAAGAAACACACCGAAATAATATAGACACATTTACGCTAGCTTTTAATTTATACAGGAAACTGATTTCCATTGAAAATTTATCCATGAATAATTTTATGGGACGTTTTTTAAAAGATAACAAATTTGCCTTTCGCACGAGTGTTGCGCGACATCAATGCGAACACCCAAAAATTACGCTTACATTTTCTTTTTGATGGTAAATAATTTTATGCAAGAAAGAAATGGTACCTTCGAAATGCCATAGAGTGAGTTTGGGGTTCCTGTGTTGAAATTCGAAGACGCCGATCGGGTGTCGAGATGTCGGGTGTCGAGGCCTCGTTCAGTCATTGTTTGCCATATGCCACAGGAAGCCCGCGTCGTGTTGTTGTTTATGTCGTTGGTTGTCTTTTGTAGCGATTACAATTAAACAGAAACAAAACATAAACACACGAAAACACTGCACATTTGCACATTAAAATAGATTGATATATCATATTGATAACTTATGATCGAAGTAAACTTGCAACATATCTTACTACCTTGCCTTCTCCCACTCAATCATCTATGCGCTCTGTAAAGACCTAAATTCTTCCAATTTGCAGTTTTTCGTCCATCAAGTCTAAACTGCTTGATTTATTGAGAATTTGGTACGATGTTTTTCAGTCTACTTCGCAGTCGTTTTTAGTGACGGGCTTCCTGTGTCCCTCCCCACCAACGGCGTCTTACCCGAGAACAACATTCCATTCCCATTGTCTGGGACATTGCCGGAATTCAAGCCGTTAGGGGCTGGTGTGAATCGCCTTTAACTTTGCCAAACAAGATTTTATTTACATAATCAGAGAAACCTTGTCAAGCTTTACAATGTCTTGAAGTTTGGTGTTGATTGGTTTAATATTGCATGAGATACACCTATTGACGTTTGTAAAGAAATGTATGGGAAATGTCAAAAAGCGGACAACTTGTCCGGTTTTCCATCATTTCTTCATAAATTGTCAAGTTTTTGAATGGCTGTATTTCACACAACATTAAACCAACACCAAACTTCAGGTTAAATTTTGTTTAACAAAGTGTAAGGCAATTCGCCCCAGCCCCTAACGGCTTGAAATCCGGAATGTTTCAGAAACATACAGTTGAATGGTTCTATAAAATCTATATTCTTGTTCTCGAAGAACTGCTCGAATGACTAGCTGCCTCTCAGCAAGGCACTTAGCAAAAATTAATGAGCTCTATAATTGCTTGGATATGTAAACTTTGTGACAACGAACGTTAACATAGTTATTTTGTATCAGTATAGTACCTTGGCTGTTTGATCCTTTTGGTTCATTAGAATTATCAGTGGAAGTAGCCCGGGGGGAGGGGGGGAGGGGTACTCCCTTTGTCCAAGTCGTAGGGGTGATCGGCGGAGGTTTTGAAAACGACCTCTAAAAGGTACGCAGAGATAAAAAGAACTGATAAAACAAAACAGAGTAAAAATGACTCTTACACTTATGAAATCATGTTACGTATCTGATTATTGAGCCAGAAACCCTAAAAGGACCCTAAAAGGTACGCACAGGAAATATTTTTACCCTACTGAGGTACGCCGGTCACCACTACCAGGGGAAGTAGTTTCTTTGTTGGTTTTTGAAGGTAAGGTGAACATCTGTTAAATTATAACTAAAAGAAACATTTTCCATACAGAAATGAACAACAAATAATTACCTTTTGTGTTTAGAAAAACCATATCCAGATCAGTATACTTTTGAAGCTCTTCACTGGTGGCACTTATCAAGACATGACTGTTGACTTGGGATGAAGATATCTATAACCCCATTTACACGACATCATTTTCGGGACCGGCACTCCTAACTTTTGGTACGCGTACCTTACTTTTCTGGCACGGCACTCGTAAAATGTGCCGTGTAAACGCAATTCCGAGCGGCCCGCGTACCTACTTTTTAAGCGTGCCGAGACTACCTCAGGTAGGTAGTCTCGGCCCGCCAAAACAAGGGTCCGCGTACCTTAAATGCGCCCACGAGTTCGAATATCCAGCGGAAATTATACCGAACATGCTCAGTACTCGTTTGTTTCGGTCTTGATCGTGCAAAATGGCGGCGTCTACTTGCAGTTCTACATGTGGAAAAACCAGAGGAAAAACGTAGTCGGATGAGGCCACAAAAAATTTAATTCAATATTTTGATTGAAATTTAATAAGTAATTTAAATGTTTGCTTGTGATTGTGTATGGCCTACGAACATTTCTAGTAAAAACTTCAGAATTTCCATAAATGAAATACCGATCTGATTTGATATAAATGACACTCGCATACTTTCTGAAATTTGAAAATACTTTCGTCTACCTCTCCATCCAATTCCTAATTCATTTCTGTGGCGTGTGCACACATTCATTTCACTCAAAACTTCTGGTCGACACTCAAATATTCCTGTACAAAAAATAAATTTAATAGTTACTTAAGGACGGGGCCTACTAATTAAAAAGTAATGTATTCTTCAAACAACTATGTGAGTTGTTTTAACCCTTTAGAGGGTTCTTCAAATCTGGCTAAAAAAGGTGTGGTCACCGGACAGTAAAGAGAAATAATAAGCCTTAAACATCGCTGAAGTCACGATTTTACCGGCATCGACAAATAAAAATATTTTTCAAAGGCTTTTCATTGAAACATCTCTTTGATAGCGGTAAAGGATCAACAAGTAATTTTCTAATAGGAATATATATTTTGTAACGTATTTTCAAAAGTTAGTAATGAAATATGATTTTTTTTAGCATCGCGACTTGTATTTTACGAGGTTCAGAAAATTCGTAATTTTGTCGATTTTCCATTCCAAAATCGGTTGTTCGAAATTTTATATCAAAACGATTGTTTAACATGTTCTTAATAATTACAGGTGTAAAAAAATTGGGGTCACCGGGCGATTGAAAAAGTTATCGCGTGGTAAACTTTGCCGCCGAAGATCATAAGACAATTTCTTTCCGGTCCCCTCCCTACTAAGTAAAGAGATTCGTCATCATGAGTGCATTGTGGGACTGTCTTTATAAGCATGTCTACCATCGTTCGACCTTTTTCGTTTATTTATTTTTCGTCTTATTATGACTGCACGAAAATTTGCCAAAGCGATCAGTTTTTTCATCCCTTTTCCTTTTTCCCGAACTTGTTATTCTTTCTATACTGAATGTTTTTAATATTTTACGACGCGCGTTGCTTTTAAATGGCTTCCCAAAGAGCGGGTTGTCAGAAACCGGTTTTCATTCAGCATATGTTACGGCTGCCTCGAAAAACGTATAGTACAGAAATTTCTAGTAATGCCAAAATATTAAAATTACTGGAGCTTTCTTCATTATTCCAAATCAAAGATCGTTTAAAGAGAAAGGGTTTTGTTTATATCTCAACATCTAAGAAAGTCAAGAAACAAAAAACAAGATTTACAAAGGATTTTAGCTGACATAAACAAGTGAACGATTGTTGTTGAAACGAGTTGTAATTCGTCGGTCTTGTGGACGTTTGTGGACGCCTACTCAAGCTTATTTTTCGATAAATAATAAGAAATAAGAAATTTAATCGTAGTCACCGCCAACTGGTGAAGGAATTAATTTGTCTGTGTCGTACTTTATGAACAAGATGAAAGATAAAAGCACTAGGATCGCTGACAGGACTTTGAATCAAGCAAGTCAACCTTTTTCAAGATTGTTTAAACTTTTTTATGCAGAAAAAGAAAGACAACAACACTACCTTACTTCAAAAACGTTGTAAACTTCGTAGATAAACTTCTCGTGAATTTATAGCATTTTAAAAGTGACTGAAAAGCAACAATATATCTCATCAAAAGATAGCTCAATTCACCGCCGTGTTGTTTACAAGGAAAGATAAAAATTACAAGTATATTTTTCAACTATATTTGAGGTATGTGAACGAGCTTTTTATTATTTAGAAAATTAAAAAAAACTTACCTTTTGTGTATTCTCGTGTATTCTCTCGTGAGTTTTTGTAATTATATTGACTTTATTTTTCAGCTCTGATTTTCTCAACTTTTCAAAATGTTTGCAAAAACAACCAATGCTCGCCACGTAGATTTTAATTTCCTTTAGTCGGTTATCGCATTCTGTCAGTGTTTTAGAAAAAAATAAAGCTTAATATATCACTTATAATTTCAAAATGTTTCGATACGTTATTACTTTTTTGTACTACTTCTCGCTCCTTTTTAATACGACGCTCGCCGTCATATCGCTGGATTTATTGTAGGCATGATTTTACCTCAAGATGCGCAGTAGCCTGCGCAGTGGCAATAGTAGGCCCCGTCCTTAAAAGAAAAAATAGATGTTATTCAATACAATACACAAGATATAATTAACCTGCTCTACACAAAATCATGATCAATTCGACCTCTGTTTTTACTTCAAAATGACTCAGTTGCAATGACCTTTGCTTAGATATTTTTTGTGCAAGATAAAAAAGGCCGAATAATTTTGTTCACAAGTATCTGATCCGGTGTGAAACACGGGCCACAGTCAGAATTAAATCCCCTATTTTACTAAAACTGACTGCAGGTCTTTCACATCTTCACATTTACCGCTATTTTGTACTAATTTATCTTTTTAACTGGACATAAAATGCACTACCAGCGGACACATTCTATGATTTTGTTCAATTTCAAAGATTGACAATTCCATGAGACATAAACATCAGATTATGCACACCGAAGGATGTAATGAATATCTAACATAAACCGAAGTGCGTTGTTTCTGCTCTCTCCGATGAGCGCCAGGTAAAATACTAACAAACATTTACAAATTCATTTTTAATTGTACGATTTTTAATTTGTACAAGCTGTAATGATACCGTGTAAATTTAAAATTTCAGACTGCAAAATTAGGCCGAGGGCTCAGGAAATCAGGCGGGCCATTTCAAAATTTTGGAGTGCCCCATAGATAAACTGGCCCGTCTACATTTGTCGTGTAAAAGCGATTTTGACGGGCCACAATCGATCGGCCCGCGTACCTAAAGTTTGGAGTGCCGGGCCAAAAGTGATGTCGTGTAAATGGGGTATATATTATCAATCCAGCTTCAAGTCTGTTGGGCACAAAGAATCATGACGAGCGCAATTTTATACACCAAAGTATGATGGGAAACAGTATTTTCTCATGGAATTCAGCGTGGAATAGTTTTTTATTTGGGAAAAAACCCGGGAAATTTAAATAGTCTTCGGCTAATGCGAGATGGTCGCTTTTAATACGAGAGTGGTCGTTCAGAGAGAGTTAACTGACTTTTGTTTTTATTTCATGGTGTTAATGTTCTTATTCAAAGCCAGAAACCAGCTTGAATGCTTTATGTGCTAATATCCGCTTGATCGTGGGGGACTACCCCAAAGAACAGTTTTGCTTCCCGTGAAGACTAGTCCAAACGGGTGCCAGCAGAAGCGTTGCGTGACGACACTTAAAACGGCTGTAATACAACCCAGCTTTATTAATTTTCTTTTTGGAGACTTGTAACTTTGCTTCAATTATGTAAGTTCGAATAGATCTAGAAGAATTAGATGTGAATTTGAAAAATAAATCTATTATATTAATTAATGACACTCGAGGCCTCATGGCGTTAAAGCTTGACCTGTCTTGACTGTAACCTATATTGTTTTGAACACAGCGTGTATGTCTGCATACAGTCATTTGAAAAAACATTGTCGCCGACATGTTTCGCGACTACGCGACTAGCCCAAGTATGGGTAAAAATCACTGAAGCAATAATTTTTTAGGACGCGCTATAGAATATGCTAAAGTGTGGCGAGTACATGAATGCACGTGCCTTCGCGTTCTGTGCGAAGAAATAAACCGTTGTATGGAGCGTGGAGATATCGACAAATAAATAGCTACTTCTTCAGTTTTCATGCAGAGGATTTGTGTCATCCAAATCAATCGCCAGCGTAAATCTAAACGAAATAAGGCACTGAGCTGAGAGCTCAAGATGTTGATAATATATGCAGCTAGCATAAACTGCTTCAGTGATTTCTACCCATACTCCTTTTAGGTCTAGTCGCGTAGTCGCGAAGCCGGTCGGCGACAACGTTTTTTCAAATGACTGTATGAGGGAGCGTTGCGTGACGAACCTAAACACAGCTGCGGGGAAGACTACACTAGAGACAAAATCCATTGATTGCTAAAAAAATCACAAATGTAACAACATGCAATATGAGCAAACGTGTTGCAAAAGTTCTGCTATAGCGGCAAGCCAAAGAACCTTTGAAGTTTGCTCGGCGCAACAAGTTTTGTTCATTCACAAAAATACATCCGCAAGTACAAGATGTCAATTTTGAAAATTTTGGATAATCATCTTGACACCTAGAGCACGATTTGTCTCAGTTCTTTTGTATCAGTATAATTAATGTCATATGTAACAGACAGTGAGCAGTAAAACCTTTTAATATTATTTACCTTTTAATAAAAGAATAAATAGGTTTTAACAAGTGATATGCAAATGTAACAATCGATTCAAGTCGATGCTTTCGGACAAAGGTTTTATTTTTGCTAAAGAGCAGTGACTTGAATCCATTGTTAGAAAACTTTGACAGAACTGCAATAACAGCTTTTTGTCAAAATCGTTTGGCGGAATCATACAAAGAATTCTAATTAATGCCTTTTGTCTGGCTTTCACGTTTTGATTTGAAAATGGTTCGTGGTAAATGAAGTGGAAACAACGTGTGTGCTCTAGCAGACATGAGTACCATGTGATTAGATCTTAGGACTTCCGCATTCATCTTAAATGACGTGAACAAGGATGTTTTTTTGTTAAGATACCATACTTAAAAAAAAACTAAGATCATTCTTAAGAAATAACGGCTCGTGCTTTTCCTACGCTCTCTCGTGTTCTCCCAACATCACGCGTGTTTAGATCAGGCTATATAACACGGAAAATCGTCTTCTATTGCTTTTATAAAATATTTTTTGAGGCTAAATCGGCATTTTAATTGCTGATAAGAATAGCAATTCTCAATACGCGCGCCATCAATACGCGCGCGCATGTTTAGATAGCCTCATCCAACACGGTTTTTGACTAATCAGAGCGCGCGTACTATCTAAATTATTTTATAAATCTATTTATTCATTCAATTTTTTCATTCAGACATCAATATTCCATGCTTCATAAATTTCTTTATTTTGCGCGCTTGTTTTTATTTTTCGGGCGTTTGTGTTTATCGCTCAGTTGTTAACGATTACTTGAGATTATCAAAGGCAGCCCATTTGTATACATAAAAGTTTGTGGTAATCTAGAGAAGATTTCGTATGACTGTGAAAAGTTCAGTGCCGTAATGTTTCTAGAATTATTTAACGTGCCTTGACCGTGTTTGTGCTGAGAACTTTTCATAGTCATACGAAATCTGCTCTACTTGTATTTCTGTGATGATCCTGGGTTGCCTTTGCTGTATTTTAATATGTGCGTGCTTCAACATGTAATATCTATATTCATGACGTCATATGTGAAGGGTGAGTTCAACCCAGTAGCTGTACGTCTCATATGGTTTCAGTGTGATACATCCGATACATCCAATACATCCGTGCTGTCGAGCTTCAAAGTTGTTAGGACCGTTAGTATAAAGTGCCTGGACATTGTGAAAAGGTAAGGGCTTGATATCGGTTAAAGTTGATTGCTAGTCGTATATTGAAACAAAACAATAACTCGTGAATCTAAATTGCTCACTCGTTGGGCCATTGCCAAGTGTCTTGTTATTGAAAACCAAGCTTATTTCTCGGTCCAAAGCATCTTTGAATAGAAACTTCCATACTGTATATGCTACAAGCATTGTATATATGTTTTTATAACATAGATACATTCTAAAACGCGCTATCATTGGTTAGAAATGCGTGCGTTATCAGAGTAAAAACCACGATTCTCGGTAGTCGGGTGGCTAGAAAGAGAACTCAGTCGTCTTAGAGAAAGAAAGACACTGCCTTTTTGAAACCAAAACTCGTTTTAATTCATTCCTTTGCTATATTCTCACACAAATAATAATTTTCAAGCAAATTTGATTGCTAAATAACTAAAAACGCACATGAACCGCTAATTTATTTGGTAATAATCACTCAAAACCAGACTTGTTTTTCTTCTTCCTTCCAAGAAATTGGTCCCAATGTTCTTCATACATGAAATTCATATTATGTATCAGTTTATTAATAAGATTTTTACAAAAGGTTTCCCATAATTGTTAACTGACTACCAAAGAGCTAATACTAATAGTAAAGCAGATAATACATCGAGTTGATTTCAACCCTCCGGCTTACCTTACATACCTGTTGAATAATAGCACGTCTTCTCATAATATACATCGTCTAACCTTGAAATAACCCCTGTATAAGCAATTCTTCATAATAATTGTTACACATTACAAGAATTGAATATATAAGGGATATTTTGTCAAAAACTGTTTGAATAAACTAGTGTAAATAAGTAAGATTCTTTTGAGCGACATAACGCTTGTAATGATGGCAAGGGAGCATGTGCTTATAAGTGTATCATAATAAAACGATTTTTCCTTTGTAAGTCAGTACGCTATGAATAAATGAGCTTTTAACCATAACTAATATAATATCTAAGATTGCGAATACGATATAGCTCAAACATCGTTGCTATTCGTTTGAGTTACATGGTCTAGTATTGAAAGCAAATTCTGCATACTGTTTACGCAGTAATTATAAAGTGGTGCTTCTCTCAAGCTTAATATTTCTACGACAACCCACAATTACTTTGGAAAATGAAAGAAATTATAATAAATCATATATGAACCATTGGCTTTAGTGGTGTGACTTCCTAAATGCAGATGTCTATCACTTCCATCGATTTGATAATCAAATTTTCATAAGTCTATGTTGGTTTAAGTAATTCAGCTATTTGATTAATCAAAACATCAACTTTTTCCTTCTTTTGCGCTTTCATAAGTTTATCATAAACGGTTGTATTTTATTGCAGAAAACATTATTTGCATCTCTAAATAAGATGTTATCACGATTATAATTTGTTTGCGTTACGGCCGGAAATCGAAAGTAAAATGCTAGGTTGCGAAACTGCCCGTTCTAGTGATACGTTAAATGGAAGATATGTATATTGGACAATACGTATATTGGACTGGTGGACGACACGGACCAAATTTCTTTCCTTTATTTTATATTTTTTTGTCTTTATTTTTTTTTATAAGCACACGAACATTAAAACATAACAATGCCAGCGAAACAAACAGCTGAAACAAGCTAAGCAAATTAATGAAAACGTGATTTTGTAGTTGAAAGTAGGCACAGACGAGATAAAATGACTAAAAAGTCAAAACAAAACTGCCAATGTTTATTCTTGCAAGATTGTGCTTAACAAGACGAACGAGAAGGATAAGAACTGAGGATCAATTATATGTTTATTTGTTTATTGTTTTTTTTTTTATCACTTTTTATTTTGGCTATGTCTTACACAAATCCCTACAAAATATCTAATACAATATATATGACTTTCATAGTATAATTTATATATACTAATCATAGATGTGGCGCGCGAATCGCCTCTAGACACTCAAAGAATATTCTATATTACTAGTCACGCTATTCTCATGTACTGTCTTTCGTACCTGTCACACTTTTAAAGGTATAATCTTACATTCTCGCTTGTTGCTTACTTATACACCCTATGCAAAAAGAGCAAGGGACTGGAACAAGCAACACGAAACACCACGAACAATAAAATATTTCAATAATATTTTTCCATTACAAGAAAGAGCATGTCTAAATTAGTAATTTTGTAGAGTTATGTTGTCATATATTGAATAACTCCAGAGGCTCTAAAGGCCCAAGTGCAAATTTTAAGCCAAATCTTTGTAAATTCAAAAAGCTGTAACTCTTGATCAGTTTATGTTTATAATACATTGAAATTTTGAAGTATCACTAATTTCGATGTGCTCTTTCTAATAAATGCAATGGTGTCTTCTAATATTGATTAAGGAATTGCCGGCATAGGGTGTATACAGAATTACGTATTTGGAGTAGCGTTCTAGTTATGATAAACTTAAAATCTTAGATGTCGTTAAAATTGGTAATAATACGAGTTGTATTCGGCTTGTTATTAACTAAGAAGTCAACACAATTTGTCAGTTATCCGTACTCTGTAGACTCGTCGTGCTTCGTGACGATGATATTTATTTGTCGATTCTTTAGACTACGAAAAAGCTAAGGAAAAAATCACGGGAGGACGAGTTAGAAATCTTAGGGGCTGTTTATATGAAAGCGAGTTGTCCCTGCTAGCCGGGATAACTCAATTGTTTTGTGTCCCCTGGGAATATTAAGAGATATTTCAATGATGTCAGTTTTGTGTATTGTACACATCAAATTAAATATAAAACATAAATATGCAAACTAGTCGATCACTATTAATTTCACCATCAAATCATCATTATTGTCGCCAGTAAAATGAGTTGCTGCTTGTTCTTGCTAGTGTTCTTGCTAAACATCGAATAATAATAGAGAGCGTCTAACGTAAAATAAAATAATAAAGTTCATCATTATAATTATATTAATATCAAATCATTTTTATTCACGCCAGTAAAATGAGCTGCTGCTTGTTCTTTCAAGTGTCACAGATGATTAGACAACACTTATTTTTTACATGACAAGTCTCCGCAGATTCATCAGCTATTGTCAGCTATTGTCAATATTACGAAATACACCTATTTCAAAATTGACATCGCAGCCGAAGCTACAGCATTACGCGATAAATACTAAGCCATAAAGCCTAGTTCCCATATGATCGCTCACGATCGCCGGATCGCTGAAAATGATGCCAGCGATCGTCAGTGATTATACAATTTTTCTGCACACAATGCAAATCCGATCGCTCGATCGCTGAAAAGTATTTCCCGGGCAAACGGTTTCAACTTTTGCTTCAACATCCGTTCAATTTTGTTGAATGGCAATGTTTATATAAACGCTTTTAAACTCTTTCAACATCAATTCAACATCGATTCAACACGTTTCAACAATGTTGAAAGAGTTTAAAAGCGTTTATAAAGAGTTTATAATCGTGTAGTTCGCTGGGGGCCAGAACACGGTTCGTTGCTCTGATTCACAGACGGACTTTCGAGAGAAAAATTCCGGCTGTAACACAGGCTAGCGATCGTGAGGGATCATATGATATCTAGGCTTGTGGGGTTGTGTAAGTCAACTACTAATCAAAAGGAATTTAAATTAAAATCTACTTAAATTAACAGTTTACAAATTGATATTCTTATATTCTTGTTTTCATAGGTTTGTTAAGACGTTTTAAAGAAAATGGATCAGAAACAAGGTTTGTCTTTGTTTATGTACGAGTCAAATCCAAAGGTGCCCATCCCCCCCCCCCCCCGGGCAAACCCCCGGGCATTTGACTTTTTGAAAAAAAATTGGTCAAATTCCCCACCATCTGGGCAAACTGAACAGTCAAATGCCCCACTATTGAAACAACAGAATGGTCAAATGCCCGCCCCTCGAGCTCGAGTCAGTGATAAACTCAAATTTTACTTTAAGTAGAAAAGAAAATACTTAAACTTCCTTCTACTACATGACGTCTCATGAACATGGTAGACAAAACTTGTACAATCAAATATGAAGGGAAATTTCAAAAAACGTTGAAGAAGAGAATGGTTATTGGCAATTTTTGATTGGTGATTGCACGACCGAAAGATGGATCTCGATATAATTCACAAATCTATCTTAAAAACTGAAATAACTTGGATTTTCTTTGCACTTTTCGACTCTAAAACACAAAGACAAGCATTTATACTTCGTCAATTTAATTTTACTTGTGAAAGAACAGTACCCAGAGCTCCTTTGCAATCGCTGTTCGTCAATCGCCAATTCTTTCTGACGTTTTTTGAGATAGGTGTATAACAAGGAAAAACTATCTATCAATTCTTTGCTTTTCGTTTCCGTTCCCGTGTGACTTTTGCCTGATCATGGGCTACCTGTGGTTAGGACTCCAATGCTTTCTGGGTATTTTTAAAGATGGCCGACACTCGTCAAATGCCCGCCCGTTCAAGTAGCTAATCGGCGTCAAATTCCCCACTATACGGAACCCAAGTCTTGTCAAATGCCCGGGGTTTGCCCGGGGGGGGGGATGGGCACCTTTGGATTTGACTCGTACATTAGTTCAATTGATATTTATCATTTGTGATAGTAAAACAATTAGTAATAATGCACATTCATGTTCTTTACTTAAACATGTAAGTATGTAGCTTTACAGGTATTTTTTATTATTATTTTCATCTTTATTTGCAATGAATATTCCAGTTTCACGTTATTTAGCACATATTTTAAAAGGCGACTTTGTAAAATCTATATAAGCATTGGTTCAGAAAAAAATAAATAATGGATTTACAGCGCAATGCGTAAAAGTATGGTCACTGATAATGTATTCGCATACTTCTGTCTCGCCATCGATCCAATAAGCGTTTTGATCCGAGACAAGATAACACAATCCTACAACGCTGATTGGATCGATTGCAGGACAGAAGTATGCGAATACATTATCAGTGGCCATACTTTTACGCGTTGCGCTGTAAGTTTCACAGGAAAATTAAATGATTAAATTGATAATTCAATTTGTGTCTTTGTTATCCTCGTTATCACTTCCGGTATTGTGGACTTCCGGGATGAATGCGGTGACGTCACAGTTGAGCAAACGTCCTCATCTTCGCCGATTGCAAACTGATCGAGGATCAATGCTTCAAGATTTTCCCATCTCTTCCATTTAGTGGGAATATAGCGGTTTTTCTTGGCGGTTTTCTTCCCATTTTTGATGACAACAACGAAGCCTTTGATAGGTTAGGACATCCTTAGGGATGAGTTATTTGCAACAACATTATGTACAATTTAATGATTTAATGCACGGCCACTATCGTAGCCAAAACCGAGCTCGGCTAATGCAATGCTTGTAGAAATAGTACAAGACATAAATTTTTTCATATCGTTTAGTGATAATATTCTTCAATGCTTTATAATGACTTTAAAAGCGTGGATACAGCAATGCAGAAGATCTCTGTTCGAATCCTGGCATTGGTTCGACTTTTTTCGCCAAAAATCGCTTTCTAGTAAATTATTTCTGAGTCTGATGCTTACTAGAATGGAAATTATTATTATACACACTAAATAGAACACACTGCAATATGTTTAATATTGCAGAGTGCGAACTGCAACATAACTACAATCATGTGCAAAATTGTTGGGATATTGTCACTTTTTATTAGCGTTTTTGTTTGCGTTTCGAAAAATATACAAAATCTATCAATTTAATTTGCAAACCCTCTTCCCCCCTAAGCAATGTTGATTGGTCTTTCAAATGACAACCGTTTCACATTCCCACAATTCAACATTGATACGGGGGAGAGGGGGGAACGGGAAAATGTTGTTGAAATATTTTTGATGTAAAAACCAGATATTGTCCCAAGGTATTTTGCACATGGTTGTAGACATCTTTGCTTTCAGACGCGAGTACCCTGCAATCAGTGATTTAGTGCAGAGAGAGCATTTGGGTAGGGTAGAGAATAGTAAATATTGGGAATTAATGCTTAGTCTGAGCAACTGAGCCTTTTGTTAAATAGTGCCATGTTGCTGAATAATGTAAAACCCGAGTATTGCAAGAGCATAGTACACAATCTCTGCTATTTTGGGGAGACTTAGACCCAACTCCAAGCCAAGACTTGAAGTGTGCGAGGGCGTCTGGCCACTCGACTGTACTAAACCAAGGGCTGTTTGTTAGAAAACTAAGTGATTGATACGTCACCCTCGTAAAACAAAGATAACATACATGCATACATACTCATGACACCCCAACTGTTCAATATGCACATTAGTGATTGTTCTGCAATGTCAATAGGTATTCCTCAAGATGCCCCACCACCATACCCCGCTGCTGGCGGTGCAGATCAATACAATCCTGGCTATAGTGTAAACCCAGGGTACCCCCCTCAGGGACAACCAGGGTACCCTCCACAGGGTCAGCCAGGATACCCCCCACAAGGGTACCCTCCACAGGGTCAGCCAGGGTACCCTCCACAAGGGTACCCCCCACAAGGGGATAAGGGAGGTTACCCAACTACAGGTCAGCCTGGTTACCAGCAAGGCTACATGCAGCAACCTATGCCGGTCGCTGGCGCCATGACATCAACACACAATGTTACTGTAGTGGTAAGTATACACCAGCTTTAAGAAATGTGGTTAGGGACCGACCATTTAACTTTTCGGGGGGGGGGGGGGGGGGGGGATTTTGAAACTAAATTTCGTGTAGCACAGATGGAATAAAAAAATTCCTGCACTATTGTAAGGGGAGAAAAAAAATGTTGCAAAGTATAGAAATAAATATAATTGAGAAGGAAAACAAATATCCTGTCCACAAAGACGTTGAAAAAAAAAAATTATTGCTGATCCAAAATCAACCCCCCCCCCCCCCCTCCAAAAGTTAAATGGTCGGCCCCTTACAGAAATGTTGTTTTTTGCTCAATAGACTTACAAAAATAACTTAAATAAGTGACTTTAAATTCGGTTATTTTTAGTTCTTACGGATTTTTTTTCTTTCACGCTAAACGTTTGTGTAAAAGAAATTAGTTATTCTACTGAAGATTTATTTTCTGGTCAGATTTCTTCATTTTCTATATTCAATAACAAAGAAATGTATGGAACTTAATGTTTAGGTTGAGTTTGTTGAGTTTTGTTCACTTTTATCTTTTATCATATAGACCCCTTTACCTCCGTATGCCCATTTCAAACCACGTGTCATTCCCTTGAGAATTGTTCTTTTATGATGAACGTGTTATATTATTTACATGTGAAAGAAACAATTCCCAAGGGTAGCATCACGTGATCTGAAATTGGACAACAAACAAGGAAGGTAAAGAGATCTATTAAAATGCCAGAACTGGCTTATTGTTTTTTTTTTTTTTTACTGAAAGTATCCTGTTTTTGAATCATAGCAGACTGGTGGAGCTATTGCAGTGGGTATTTACCCTCCCGACTACTGTGGACTGGCTTGGTTTGCTTGTTTGTGCTGCTGTTGGCCTATTGGAATCTGTGCTATTCTCAGCTCCAACAATGTAAGGCTTTATTTGTATGACAATTCTTTCTTCTCGTTGTCAAGTGTTTGTGTGAAATGACTAACCTCGGCCATATGTCTACCTAAAGGGCTAGAAATCGGTAACAATATTTATATGTGTATTTACTTCTCGTTTTGTGATATCAATCAACTTTTTTTTTTAATACAATGGGCTTGATTAAGCTTGTTATACATATCTAAAACTGACTTGATTTAAATTTACTTGACTTACCTCATTTAAAAACGTACAGGGTTGGATATCGGTAAAACGAATACGCGAATAACTTTTATACGCCGTTTGTTTTGTTTTGAGTTCTCGTTTTGTTATTTGTATCGACTTACTTATTTTGATCTTTGGCATATGCCTTAAAGCAAGCTTAGTATATTTATCTTAAATTGTCTCGATTTAATTGACGAGCTGTGACTTGTAAAAGGTGACTTGACAAGAGTTGTGTCGATATGATTTGGCTAGCTTTAAATTGACGTAACGACTTAGATAAATTTAACTATAAACACCACATAAACTGCATTTACTAGATTTGATCATGTTATACTTGACTTCAGTTGATGTTGCTTGAATTGACATGTCTTGACTTGACTCATTCTGAAATAACCTGAGACAGCATGACTTCGATTTACGGGGCTGGCTACATTTGACTTAACTTGACTTTCATCAAGTCCGCTTCACAATTATTAAACATTGCTAGAAATTTGGGTCATTGTATAGCGGTTTTCTTGGGCTCAGATTTTGACGGCTAAAACTCCAAACTTCCGCAATATGATGATTGGGAACCCTGTTTTCAATCCCACAATGCATTTGGAGATAAAATAAATAAAATGGCGGACCAAGAAAGCTTCCAAGTTTGTTTCTTTGTTTTATTTTATTTACAACTTGAAGCTGGATAAAAACATGGCGCTGTTACAAAGATGTTTTTTGCAAATGTTCACAGCCTTCAGGAAGAAAATTGGACAGTTATTCTACGCATGTTTTTGGCTATTTGGACTGTTTAAACAGTGTTAATTGTGAATCATTTTTGCAGTGAGTACAAAGATTTATATGTACTTTCATAGTTTTCATTCGCGCACCGAGTGCAATATGTTTACTTCGTCCACAAATACTCAAAATATATTATTTGCCATACATTTTCTTATAAAAAATGGCAGCCATTTTGTTTATTTTTGCGTGCTACAACGCATGCGCGTCGCCATCTTGACCAACATTTCTAGCAATGAGACCCATCGTCACCTCCCGGCATACCTTTTATTTTTAATTCATTCGCAGTCAGTCGTATGACGAGAAAACAAATACAAAAAAAAATGGTAAACGATTTAGTAAGTGCGTAAATGTCTCCTCAAAATGTCTGATTGGCGATTTTCATGGTCCACGTTTTTTTTTCATGCTGGTTAGCGACAATGGGTCTTTTACTTTTCTTGGCCGATATGGACCAGTACAACTTGACTTGAAATAATATGACCGATCCAGAAGACATGACTATCTTTCACCTAACTGATGAACATGACGTGACAGCACGATATGTATTAATAATAATAATAATAATAATAATAATAATAATAATAATAATAATAATAATAATAATAATAATAATAATAATAATAATAATAATAATAATGATGATGATGATGATGATGGTAATAATAATAGTAATAATAATAATAATAACAAAAATAATAATAATAATTATCATAATAATAACAATAATAATAATTGTAATTTTTTTTAATTAATAATAATAATAATAATAGTAAAAATAATAATAATAATAATAATAATAATAATAATAATAATAATAATAATAATAATAATAATAATAATAATAATAATAATAATAATAATAATAATAATAGTCTTTATTAAAACATCAATATTACATCAGACGTGTAAGTTTACAATGTACAAATATTAAATAATAGTATAATATATATTCATATCTAAAGGTACTATTGACTTAATGCTACTTTTTTCACAGGCACGTGATGCTATCAATCGCGGTGACTTGGGAGCTGCACAAAGTCACAGTCAAGCTGCCAGAAAATACTCGTACATGGCTATTGGCTTTGGTATCATGCTATTTATCCTTGGCATCATTTTGAGGGTTGTTGTGTTTTCTGCATATTACAGTACCACAACCTATAACTAGATATAGGCATTGACGCGGTTCCTAATATTCTGCGAGCTCAGACACTTGAATGTACACGTGAGCATTTTCACTGCCGTCAATCAAAACTTACAAATTAAAAAAATAATCGGTGCCTTCCAGGTGATTTTGCGCGCGCACTTCCGGTTAGTATAAGCCAATCAGAAGCATTTCTGTCGCATCGCCAACAGTTCCAAGATGGCGTCCTTCGAGAGTTGTTTCCCGTGTTAACCCTTGATAAATACATCCTAAAAATAACTTTACATTAAAAAGGTATGTAACTTGGACGATAAAAGTTCATTGCTGCTCCACATCAGGGATAAAAAAGAATAAAAACAAAACTCAAATGCCTATAAAAGTAACCGAAATTGTTTTTGTTTCGAGGCGCCATTTTGGAACTATTCGTTTTGAGAAACAATCCTTTGCGTGCTTCGAAGCGAGATCACCTAGTTGGGTAGATTTGATTGGTGGCGGTGAAAAACCAAATTCTAACGAAAAATACTAATAAAAACTATACCGAGTTCATCAATGGCCACATAGATATTCAGGACATGGCAAAAACGTTGTCAGAAGGAGATCTGAATCTGCAATCTGAGACCAAAATGAATTCTGGGATACGGCAGTTTTTTCTCATTAAAAATTCGTTTGCGTACACTTTCTGGCTTCGGACATGGCGAATATAAATCTGAAGGTGCTAAGCGCAAAAACAAAAAACAGGGCCAATTCACTTCGGTCTCAGATTGCAGATTCAGATCTCCTTCTGACAACGTTTTTTGAAATAGGTGTACACCTATTTCAATTAACGTTGTCCATCTGGAATGGTCGATCTGAGACCGATAGGAATTGTGGGAGCTCGTTAAACTGCAAATACACTATTATAATCACGCTCGAATATTAATTAATTAAATTTACTTCTGAAATACTATTATCCGTAATTCAGCACCATTCAAGTGTGATTAAAACAACACATTTGGAATTTATTGAACTCCCACAATTCCTATCGGTCTCAGATCAACCATTCCAGATGGACAACGTTTTTTGAAATAGGTGTATACGGTAACTTACTGCAATTGCAATTTAAGATTATTGTTATTTACCATGTTCCTTTAGTATACAATTTTCCAAGGAGCAATGCTTCTTTATGTTAAAATCACTTTATTTTCCTACCGAGTTCGCAGAATATAAGTTATTAGAATCGCAATAAGGAATGCCTGTATCTAATATAGACATGTATAATCACTTTTGTTTTGTAATAATGGAACAGATACACGAGTTTGTTGCACTTGTAATGTGATCTCACAGTTTTTACTAGTTCTAAACAACATTTACGATACGATACGATTGATCTATGACAGAGTCTGGGATGAAAAAAATGACGAATCGTGCAGCTTATGAGAAAATCGTTGTTTAACCAATCATCGCGCGCGATATAATTTAGCTATAATGTTAATACCTGCATGCGATAGCTTGTAATTTAGAGGGAATCAAATAACTAAAGATTTGATGACGTATTTTAAAATTGTTTGACGTTTCTTGTGTTATTTTGGGTTACGCTGTACTAAATATATTATGGGATCACTTTTCTACTTACCCCATACTGATTGTAATACTAATTAGATTTGAAAGAGTGAATTTGAAAGATGGGGGGCCTACTCGTACAGATCTCCCAAACGTGGAGGGCAGACAGATAAGAATGATTGGTTCTAAGAATGATTGGCATCAAATGTTTGCCCAAAAAAATTATTTCACAATTTGCTTGAACGTGTAATTGCAAATTCACGAATTATTGTGGCATGATTGGGCAGAACTGAATCGTGGGTTTCCTGTGGTTTGTGCGGGAAATGAATGCCAGTCTAATAATGTATTTAAAGTCTAAATACATTTGTCTCCTCATCTGTAAGGGTTATTTGTTAGATGTAATATATAGCAAGGGACTCGGGAATTGACAGGGCGGACATTGCTGGCGCATGTTGGACCGAAGGGTGTGGGGCGAAGTGGTCCTGAGCATCTCGACCGGAAGGGCCGAAAGATGATGATGATGGTGATGAAGTACTTGACTTTGTTATTAAATGAATAACAATAAACTAAGCTGCCAAGAACATCGCGCGGTTGTACCTTTAAGGGCAGAAATCAACAAGGTTTTGACAATTAAGCGGCGTTTACACGAGCAATTTTTCCTTGACAAGTATCCTTGACAATTTTCATTGCTCGTGTAGACGACAGCAAGTTTTCCTTGAGAATTTTATATTGACAAGGTTTCCTTGCTCGTGTAGATGATGAACAAGTTTTCCTTGACAAGTTTAGGTTGTGCCCGCAATGCCTTGCAATCAGCGGAGTACTAACATGATATTTGTTCCAGTCCCTTGTCGAGTAAAAAACCAAATGGCGTTTATTTTGAGTGATCGTGCGAAAAGACTGGGAACTAATCTCATTAATATTCCTTGCCACATTTTCCTTGTTGTCCGTCTACACGAGCAAATTTCATCCTTGACAATTTTTCCTTGTCAAGGAAAAGCCAACATGTTAGCTTTTCCTTGTCAAGGAAAAATTGTTCATTTTACTCCATCTACACGAGCAATTTTTCCTTGTCAAGGAAAACTTGTTAAGGAAAAATTGCTCGTTTAAACGCCGCTTTATTCTCATTAGCTACGCCTGAGCTGCCAACCTCGTTCCCAGGGCTCTCTCCCTTTGGTCACCCAAAAACCAAAGGAGGGGGCCCTGAGAACGAAGTTGCTGAGCTGCCTTCCGTGATGTTGCGTGACGACGGTGGCAAGGGAGACTATGTGTTGTATGAACAGGTGAACTCTATGTTGTTTCATGAGGTAAGTCGTAATATCTTTCCTCTTATAGAACGATACCATTGGGTTTTTAGACAGTTATTTCAGATCGATATTACCTATCATCATCGCTTCGACGATCGTATTGCTATCAGTCGTAAACAACTATTGACGTCGAACTTTGCTTTACAGCTGGAAACTAACATTGCAGTCGGCCAAATGGTGATAATCTTTTTTAAAGCAAAATGTGTCGCTAGTGCAGCTCGGTACTTATTGAATTTAAAGAAGGTTAAATAAGAAGTGTTTTTGAAGCTATCATGTTGAATAATGTTTGCTGATAAACTCTATAGTGATTATCTATTCGCGTGGTGCTTTGAGTTAAATTAAAGTATCTATCACCGATGTAATGTCTCGATCAAGGTACTGCAAGAAGTATTAGATTAACCTTTATTTGATCTGAGGTTAAATACTGTTCTTTGATCAGATATAGGTTGGTGACAACAAACACATTGAATGTCAGAGTTATCATTGCTAGTAGAACTTCCTGTTCCCACCGTACCGGTTCATTTCCTTGATAAGTATGCACCAAAATAAACTAATCTCAAGAGATGATAAGTACGGGGTGGAATCCTCGTGACCCATTATAAGTACCTATTGATGCTACAGTTGAACCCCGTTAATCCGGCCACCAAAGGGACAGCCCAAAGTGGCCGTATTAACCGGGTAAATTTTATAGAAAGTGTATAGACCGAATGGAAATATGGCGTCCAATTTTAATAGCTATTGTTCTTGACTGACCAGCCTCGTGTTCACATTTAAACACAATGGAGTTTTCACATGTATGCAAGGCTAACCAGTCAAAAACAATAGTTATTAAAATTGGACGCCATATTTCGATTTGGTGTATGGGCATGGATTTCGATTCGTCGGGATCTAAAAACGGGGTGGCCGTATTCAGCGGCTTTAATTATTCTCTCGGCTTTAAGATCTGTGAAAAGGGGTGTATATTGTACCAAAATTGTAAAAAATTAATGAAAAAAAAAAACCAAAACAGGGTTTCAAAATTATTGACTTCTTAAGCCAGGACTCGGAAACTGGTGCTGTTTATAGCTGATGAAATGAAGCGAAGACTACAGTACACACTTTTTTAATAGCTTAAAAACCTTTAGATAAAGTGAAGCGAATTACAGCAATATTGACTTGAGTATTTTTCTTTAACAAATACCCTATTAAACAGTCCGGTACATAACCATTTTTGGTGACATGACTAATTAACAAGATGGCGGCCCTAGGCCTCATTCGAGCCCCTCTCTATTTCGAGCCTTTTTTACAAGAAAATGTCCCTTTCCCATAATCCTTTGCCCACTAAAACATTGCTGTGACATAAAGGAAGTCATATGTATGATAAAAATTGTAAAGCGATCGAGTATTCGAGTGTTCAAACTGCATTTTAAGGCTTTCTCCTTCGTTTATTCGTCAGATTTTGCTAAGAAAATCGCAATTTGTAGAAAATTTCCCCACAAAGTTTTCAATTTTCCCTAGCTAGAGGCAAAGTTTAGTAGTTTTGACTTCGTGTGACGCTGGTTTTGCGTTACCCTGGTCACCAGAGGCTTGACTAACTCTCTCCTCGCCACTTATCTTGAGCCGCGAAGCGGCGATTTTGAACCGCGGAGCGGCGAGCGAGCTGCGAAGCAGCGAGTCGTCGTCTAAGCTTCTGGTAGGAAGCGCCAGTTGATTGATCGGGCCGCGCCAATAGAATTAAAGATTGAGCAAAATTGTTCTGGCTCACCGATTGGCTGATTTTAAGTCCTGTTTTTGATTGGTCGAACTCTATTGTAATAAGGGTAGGGGGGTAAGTATGAGTTGTTAGTGTTTTCGCATCTTCACATAGTAGTTATCGATAATTTTAGTTCTTACAGCAAACATTTCTCAATGACACATTGTCTAACCAAGAGGTTTGTAATAGCTAGTATTTTATCAGTTGCTCTAGAAGAACGATTTAAAGACATCGAGACTTTATCAGAAGAGCAAAAGACATCCCTTATTATCCCTTATTGCTTTGTTAAACAAGAAGGACGTGTTCGCCATATTGCCTACAGGCCACGGAAAATCCTTGATTTTTCAACTTTTACCAGATCTTTGCAGACAGTTGTTTCTACGAGGCTATCCATATCCAGGGAATGCAATCGTCGTTGTGATTTGCCCACTACGATCGCTTGTGGACTCCCACATACTTGAACTCGAAAGATACGGCCTACGAACGACATGTTTGAGAATCAGCGGGTTGTTGTCGTTCAGGATTTCAAATGTTTTAGCTATTTATCGGGGTTTTGGACTTCGCCAAAGCTTGATACAACACATGAGGTCATAAAGCAGATATTACAAACCCTATAATGTGGTTTATTAATTGACATTCGCTAGTAAAGTAATTTTCATTTGTTAGTAAATTATACAACGATTTATGTTACTAATCCCCAGTACTATCGTGCATAGAAGTCATCATGGTTTGAGTGCAGATCATGACCTTGACCAACTAACTAACTAACGTCCCTTCCCCTAAGTAAAAAATCACCACGGGGATCTGTCAAGAGTCCAATAATTAACATAAGTTTCTCGTAGTATTTTTTTAGTTAACAATAGGTTGTTCATCCCATTATTTAGAATAAGTCAAAATATTTAGTAACAATAGGTCTTTCAGTTCATTAATCAACATAAGTTAACTTCTAGTCGATCTATTATCTATATACAATGAGGTTACATCACCGTTATGATAATTTTGGTTAGTATAAATACGCCCTAACGCGGCTAGTTGTTCAGTCACTCGTGTAGCAAAAGTATACGAGATCTAGAGCAGTTCCTGTGATCAGACTCACACAGAGTCCTGTAGTAAACTGCGAAATCCAGCTAACTCATTCAGAGTTAAAAGTTAGAAGAATTAAGAACAAGAGAACACTTAAAAGAATACAAGAAATACGTTAAAGAATACCTGCAAGAACAAGAAAACGCTAAACGAAAGAATCACAAGAAATACGTTAAAGAATACCTGCAAGAACAAGAAAACGCTAAACGAAAGAATCACAAGAAATACGTTAAAGAATACCTACAAGAAGGAGAGAATCACTTAAAGAACAACAAAACCAGAATACGAGAACCTCTACTAGTAAAAGAACCACGTGCACAAAAGAACGAAAGAACAACCAAAACTTTAAGTATCAAGTATATATATCCTTAGTTTCACACATATTAATAATAGATAAATAAGTATCAAGTACATAATCCTTTGGTTCCCTTTAACTTAGTATAGTCATTAGGCGTTTAATTTATAATAAATTATTTAGGTTATATTTGTTGTATGTTGTTGTACGTTGTTGTATTCAGTGAGCTCGTATTCCTGGGGAATGCTGCACTTGGGGGTTTTGGGAGGGGTTCATTGACTGACCCACCGTGCTCCGTCACAGAATTTTGGTGTCAGAAGTGGGATCTGTCAATTGTAATCTGTTCAAGTGTAAGCCAGACCAGGAAAACGAACTCAAGGAATGGACAACTACGATAATCTGTCGTTAGAGGATTTAAGGGAGGAATGTACGAGCAGACTGATTTCATTTAATGCAAAGGATGGGAAGAGGAATTTAGTTAGCAAACTTAAGGTAGCTGATAAGAAATCGGAATCGCTGTATTCGGAGGAAGAGGAAGGAGCAGTGGGAGGTTCGGAGGCTGTATGTAAGGACAGTGTAGTGTCGGGAATTTTTGAGGAGCAACTGAGACTTCTTGAATTACAGAGGGTAATGAGACAAGAGGAATTGCAAGCGATGAGGGAGGAAAGGGAGGTCAGAGCGAAGGAGAGAGAAGAGAGAAAAGAAGAAGAAGAAAGGCAATTAAAGTTACTCTCAATGCAACTTGAAATGAAAAAAATGGAAACAGCAGGAATGTCGAAAGCGAAAGGAGTGGTGTTGCTCAAAATGAGAGATATGAGGGAAGGTGAGGACATAGACGACTTTTTCCGAGTTTTTGAGTTAACAGCAAATACCCAACATATACCTAAACAGGATTGGTTAGGAAACCTGATCCCAAGATTGAGTGAGAAGGCGAAGTCAGTCTACCTCGAAATCAAAGCATCAGACGCGCAAGATTATGACAAGGCGAAACTAGCCATACTTGCGTCATACCAACTAACAGTTGATCATTACAGATATAAATTTAGGAATTCCGACAAAAGTGCCGAAGAAGATTTTGTTCAATGGGCAAGGAGGACTAGACGCTATCTGGACAGATGGATGCTAGTTGCCAGAGCAACGGGAGATGCAGAAAGAATCTTGGAACAGATTACCATAGAACGAATGCTTGATGCCGTAGGTCCCGAGTTACGTGCATGGCTCAAAGAGAAGAAGCCAGTTACTGCAGAAGAGCTAGCTAAAGTTGCAAACGAGCACGTGCAAGCCAGGAAAGGTCCACTGATTGATGGTAAATATGCCAACCTTGACAAGAACAAGCCAAAACGAAATACCAGCAATTTTATACCTGAACAACCACGGACTAACGTTAACAGCCATCACATTAATCCAATTGCAACCCGGCCTTTTCCTCAAGCTAAAGAAGAGAAGAGAATTACGTCGAACTTTCGAGGGAAATGTTACAAGTGCCAAGAAGTGGGTCATATGTCGTTCAACTGTCCAAAGGTAAAGCAAAATTCTCCATTATCTACTTCAACACACAAACAATCACAGCCTGGTTCAAGTTACTTATGCTTTACACCTATGCACAAAGACACACAATTTCCCGAACACTTTGTTAAAGGAACTATCGGTGGTATACCCGCAAAGATGTTAGTTGATACTGGTTGTACTCGTACATTGGTTCACCGTAAATTTGTTAAAAAGCCCGAAGACACTCAAGAGAATATCACTATCCTTACTGCTACAGGTGAAAGAGTCACAGTACCTCTTGTTTCGCTTGAGATTGAAGTTAAACAAGGTAAGTATAAAGAATTGGTTGGTGTTGTAGATAACCTTCCCGTTGATTGTTTACTAGGTAGATCTTCTTACGGACGAGTAATTACAAGAGACGACCTACTTTTACACTGGGGAACTGACTGTGATAAAGCCTTGGTAACCACTCGTAGTCAAACCAAACAGAAGGCACAAGAAAGGATCGAAGAACTAGTAGATCGAGAAAACTCCCTAGCGAAAAAGACCTTATCACCGCCAAGAGACGAAACAACAAAGAGTAAACCAACCACAGAAATAGGCGAAGACGCAAAGCAAACCACCGTTGAACCAACAAAGTCCATCAAACCTGAAGTAAGTGAAGTCAATATTTTAGACAGAAATATCGACCAGGTAGTAAGTGATCAGAGGAATGATACCACGTTAACTCAATGTAGGAATAATGTCTTAACAGGAGCACCAAAAGAAAATGATGGCTATTTTTACGAGAAAGGGTTATTGATGCACCGTAAATTTTCAGAAAACATTCATGATGGATTGCCCTATGTAGACCGCATTGTAGTACCTGAGTCCTATCGTCCTGAAATACTTCGAGTAAGTCATACACTACCTTTAGCTGGACATCTTGGTAAAGAAAAGACTATTTCGAGAATAGTGTCACACTTCTATTGGCCAAGACTGAGCTTTGATGTAGGTAAGTATTGTGCGACATGCCCCGAATGTCAATTAGTTACAAGGAAAATGACGTCACTCAGAGCACCACTACAATCAGTCCCTATAGTTACAGAACCTTTTAGAAAGATTGCTATTGACATTGTAGGTGAACTACCGAAAACAACAACAGGCTATAAGTATATTTTAACAATAGTTGACTATGCCACGCGTTATCCAGAAGCTTTTCCATTACGTAATGTCAATTCCAAAACAATTGCAGATACACTAGTGACGTTTTTCTCAAGAGTTGGAATCCCAGAAGAAATAGTTTCGGATCAAGGTGCTAATCTGATAGGTAACCTTATGACGCAGTTATTCGAACAGCTTGGGGTAACTAGAATTAAGACATTAGTTTATCATCCTGAAGCGAATGGCCTTGTCGAGCGATTTAATGGTACTTTAAAGCAGATGTTGCGCAAATTCGTGTCTGAAAACGTACGCTTATGGGATAGATATCTTCCTTATCTGTTGTTTGCTTATAGAGAAGTCCCTTGTTCGTCAACAGGATACTCACCATTTGAACTACTTTATGGCAAGACTGTGCGAGGTCCTCTAGCCGTTATAAAGGAGAGTTGGATGGAGAAGAAGACACCAGAAAGAAATCTAATCACGTATGTACTGGAAATGCGTAGACGTATGCAGACCATGCAACAAGCCGTATATGAGAACATGAAGGAAAGTCAGGACAAGCAGAAGAAAAACTATGACAAGAAGAGTTCCGTCCGAAAGTTTGAAGTTGGAGACAAGATACTTGTACTACTACCCACTCCAGGAAGTAAGTTAGAAACGAAATGGCAGGGTTCATATACAGTAACAGCTGTCAAACAGGAAGGGAGAACGTATGAAGTCGACACCGGTAAGAGTAAGAAACAGCTTCGTACTTATAACATTAATATTTTGACCCGTTGGCAGAGTAAAGACGAAACCACTGCGTTTGTCATGGAGGAATCTTGTGAAATGCCTTTGCCACATGAGAAGAGTTTACCACAACTAACAAGTGATGAAACATGGAAAGATGTCGTCGTCTCAAGAGAGCTAGACAAAGAACAATCAATGGAAGTACAAAAGCTCTTATACGAGTTTTCTGATGTGTTCTCTGGTAAGCCTAATCGTACTAACGCCGCGTTACATAAAATTGAGACAGGTGAAGCACAACCAATACGATCTGCCCCCTATAAAGTTCCGCAAAGACTTGAAAAGGCAGTGGAAGACGAGGTTGCAAAAATGCTGGAAATGGAGATTATCCAACCTTCGGCAAGTCCATGGGCGTCACCCGTAGTTATAGTACCAAAACCTGATGGCGATATTAGATTTTGTGTAGATTACCGGAAGCTAAACCGAGTCACGAAGATGGATGCCTATCCTTTACCAAGAATTGACAAGATGTTGGAGAGGGTAAGTGCTGCAAACTACATAACCACCTTAGATTTAACTAAAGGGTACTGGCAAATCCCCTTAGAAGAATCCACTATTGAGAAATCCTCATTTATTTGTTCCAAAGGTTTGTTTAATTTTCTTGTAATGCCGTTTGGAATGAAAACCGCACCAGCTACTTTTCAGCGGATGATGACAGAAGTTGTGTTAAAGGGTCTCGAGGATTTTACCGATGCCTACCTTGACGACGTGGAGATTGACACACGAGGATCATTCTCACAACATATGTTTGAGTTACAACAAGTACTACATAGATTGAGGAAGTTTCACTTGAGTGCTAGACCATCCAAATGTAAAATTGCTATAGTTTGGGCTATTGAGCTTTACAGGTATTACTTATATGGTCGACATTTCATTCTACAGACTGATCATAATCCTTTAACCTGGTTGTCCCAAGTGAAAGACAAGAGCAGAAAACTACTGAGGTGGAGCCTAACTATTCAAGAGTACGACTTAGAAATTCAGCATAAAAGTGGAAAGAAAAATGTCAATGCAGATGTACTTAGTAGGTTGTAAGTATATTTGTTGAAATGAGTGTGAGTGTTGTTGGCGAGACAGGAATGAGGAAACATGTGTGTTTATTGTGTTGTGTGAAAAAAGCTGTGAGACAGAAATGAGAAAATATGTACTTTATTGTATTTGTGTGAAAAAAAAAGTTGAGTTGTGAGACAGGAAGGGGAAGACGTGTACTTGTGTGGGAAAAAAATCGGGGAATGCTTGTCTTATGTTCTCTTACGTTTGGGATCTCTTTTGATTCTCATTTATTTTTGATTCGGGTGTGTCTACACTTCGGAAGTTCCATATGTACAGGAAATGCAATTTCCTCTATCTTTCAAATTTAGTGAATTCATCCTCTTTTCATTAGATATTTCATAATTTGTTAAAAAATTTAGAAATAGTCTTAAGGGGGAGGTGTCAAGAGTCCAATAATTAACATAAGTTTCTCGTAGTATTTTTTTAGTTAACAATAGGTTGTTCATCCCATTATTTAGAATAAGTCAAAATATTTAGTAACAATAGGTCTTTCAGTTCATTAATCAACATAAGTTAAATTCTAGTCGATCTATTATCTATATACAATGAGGTTACATCACCGTTATGATAATTTTGGTTAGTATAAATACGCCCTAACGCGGCTAGTTGTTCAGTCACTCGTGTAGCAAAAGTATACGAGATCTAGAGCAGTTCCTGTGATCAGACTCACACAGAGTCCTGTAGTAAACTGCGAAATCCAGCTAACTCATTCAGAGTTAAAAGTTAGAAGAATTAAGAACAAGAGAACACTTAAAAGAATACAAGAAATACGTTAAAGAATACCTGCAAGAACAAGAAAACGCTAAACGAAAGAATCACAAGAAATACGTTAAAGAATACCTGCAAGAACAAGAAAACGCTAAACGAAAGAATCACAAGAAATACGTTAAAGAATACCTACAAGAAGGAGAGAATCACTTAAAGAACAACAAAACCAGAATACGAGAACCTCTACTAGTAAAAGAACCACGTGCACAAAAGAACGAAAGAACAACCAAAACTTTAAGTATCAAGTATATATATCCTTAGTTTCACACATATTAATAATAGATAAATAAGTATCAAGTACATAATCCTTTGGTTCCCTTTAACTTAGTATAGTCATTAGGCGTTTAATTTATAATAAATTATTTAGGTTATATTTGTTGTATGTTGTTGTACGTTGTTGTATTCAGTGAGCTCGTATTCCTGGGGAATGCTGCACTTGGGGGTTTTGGGAGGGGTTCATTGACTGACCCACCGTGCTCCGTCACAGGATCTCTTGTGTGATTGGTTAACGTTAATTGGATCATTTCGCTTTGATCGACAGTTCAATTAAGCTTGGAAATGTGATTCACGGCGCTTCCTACCAGAGGCTTAGACGACGACTCGCTGCTTCGCAGCTCGTTTGCCGCTTCGCGGCTTTAAAAAAGAGTAAAAAAATTAGAGTTAATAGTCAAGCCTCTGGTAACCAGGGTAGTTTTGCGTGGGTGCAAACGATATTCGGTGGGTGCAAGGACTTCGAAGTTGCGTTGTTATATATGTTGGCGGTTCGGGATGGCGTGAGGGATATAACGTGGCACAGAACATACCAGTTATGTCAGATAAAGATGCGATGAATGCATGCTCCAAAGCTGGGAAGACATGCCGGAGCACTTCAGAACTCAACAAATGACCAGCAAATCCACACGGAAATCATAGGATGGAGAATAAAGCTGGGCAGCAAATAGGCCGCGTACAGTACTTTTTGAGTACTGTATTCAAAGAATTAATTACCACTGGATGCGCTCAAGAAATCTATGGGTAAATACATTTCTTGTTGTTTGAAAATTGAAACATTTATTGTTTGATTATGTTAAAATCCACATATGAAGTCAAATACGAATGCTTATGTCGAGCAAAGCAACAAATTCAATCATTAAATGGTAAATAACCACTCATTATGCTCCTAATGACAATTTCTTTAACTTTCTAACTTTATGTACGTACAAATTGTTTACTGTAGTATTGATTTTACTCTCGCATTTATCTTTCTACTCTAAGCTAGCTTTCTATCAAATTATAACATTAAATTGATGAGATCATGTGAAATAATATCCCCTGGTATGATTGACATTTAACATGAAATCCAATTGAACTTCTCTGTGATTGGTCAAGACTAGTGTTTACAAAATATCACCAGAAATGGTTATGTACCGGACTGTTAAATACATCTTTATTTATTTATTTATTTATTTATTTAGCTCTTCCTCTTCCTTCATACAAAGGCAGGGACACCACTGCATAGCTTACTGTGGGCCCTGTAGTATGCTGAGACCTGACATCTAGAACTGCAACAATATGCAAAATACCTGTAATAAAAGACATTTACGTAAAAACATTTTCTTTTCAAAATACGTTCTCTCTCTCCCCCCAAAACAATGTTGAATTCAGTTGGAACTAAAATAGTTTTCTCTCTCTTTGTATACTTTAACCATTGAGCGTTAAAAATGCCATTTCTTCAACTACTGGACATTGTCGCAGCACGGTACATCTTTCACTGTAAAAAAAGCCATAACGACTCTAGATTTTTTTATTCGCAGAACGCGAGAGCTCATTTGAGCTATATTCCCCATGAAATATTCTAGCGCGCAAACTCAACATTTATTGTTTTAGTGATTTTTACCCCGGCCATAGTCCATAATGTTCTGGCTAGGCACTTTGCTGAGGAACCGGACAACAATATGCTTTTAAAAGACTGCATTGATCACTACGTAATCAATCGGATAGACAGGCACACAGGATCTACACGTGGCAGAGTTTTGTCAAGTGTATTTTTTGTCGAGCTTTACAGTTTACTGACATTTGGCGCACTTTCCATGTAAAATATGTATTAGATAGTTACTGAGGCCGGCAGCAATATTAGATATATTGCAGTCAGCTGAGGGCGCAGCCCGAAGCTGACTGCAATATATCTAATATTGCTAGCCGGCCGAAGTGACTATCGTATATAGTTACTATTCACCACCCTGCCCCATTGTTTTCTCTCTTGCACAGTAATCGGCGGTTTCTTGTGTTTTTGAATATAATAAAAATAGGCTTACCAAACTTTCACGCTGGGCTGGCAGTGTACTGAAATCGGCGTTTTTAAGCGTGATTTTGAATAACTTTTTATAGTTAGGTCCGATCAACTTCAAATTTTATATGTGAAGAGTACACACCCAAAGAAAATAATTCTTCTTTTCACTTTTACAAATGTTACGATTTTTGGCGGGAAAATAACGTCATCAATTTTAGAGGAAAATCTAAAATGAGGGTAATGCAAAATTTTAAAATGCGCATTTGAAAGAACTCATTGAGATACGTTCAAAACCGAAGAGATAATAGTCAAAGTCAAATTTAATCTAAAGTTATAATTTTTTGAATGTAAAATAGAAAACATTTCTAAACTTCAAAAATCATATATTTTGATTAAATTTGACTTTGACTGTTATCTCTTCGGTTTTGAACATATCTCAATGAGTTCTTTCAAATGCGCATTTTAAAATTTTGCATAACCCTCTATTTCAATTTCCCACTAAAATTGGTGACGTCATTTTCCCGCCAAAAATCGTAACATTTGTAAAAGTGAAAAGAAGAAAATTTTTCTTTTGGTGTTTACTTTTCACATGTAAAACTTCAAGTTGATCGGACTTAACTATAAATCATTTTGTTTTTTACTCGACAAGGGACTGGAACCAATATTATGTTAGTACTCTGCTGAATGCAAGGCATTGTGGGCACAACTTAAACTTGTCAAGGAAAACTTGTTCATCATCTACACGAGCAAGGAAACCTTGTCAATATAAAATTGTCAAGGAAATCTTGCTGATCGTCTACACGAGCAATGAAAATTGTCAAGGATACTTGTCAAGGAAAAATTGCTCGTGTCAACGCCGCTTAATTAGTTATAATATTATCAGCCAATGAAAATGTAATAATCATTCAATAGCCTGTCCCATTATTGTTCTCTTTGTTGCATAATAATCAGCGGTTTCTTGTCTCTTTGAATATAATAACAATAGGCTTACCAAACTCTAATTAGTTATAATTTCATCAATTCTATTTAGAGGAATGCTAATGAACTTGATGACATTAAACGTGTTTTTGTTGCAAGTTTTCCATCGGTTGCCTGGGTAGCATAATGGCTTAAAGCGCGGATACAGCAATGCAGAAGGTCTCGGTTCGAATCCTGGCATTGGTACTCAAAGTCTTTTTTCACCAAAAATCGCTATCTAGTAAATTATTTAATGAATTATAAGTCTGATGATGCTTACTAGAATGGAAATTATTAGTTATACACACTTAACAAAACACACTGCAATATGTTTGATATTGCAGAGTGCGAACTGCAATATGTTTGATATTGCAGAGTGCGAACTGCAACATAACTAAATATCTTTGCTTTCAGACGCGGGTACTCAGCAATCAGTGATTTAGTGCAGAGAGAGAACAATGGGGTAGGGTGGTGAATAGTAACTATGCACAATTACTAAACAGCTGATTCAGCTTGGGCTCTGGTTAAATGATTTATTGTATTATGACGTAATATCTTAATCTATCTATATTTTTACTACAGAGTACAACTACAGTTACTCAAGCCAATTTTCTTGTGAATTAGCATGTCGGATGAAAAGCAAGGTAGGAAAAATAGTCTAAAAGCCTAGAACCATCTACAAAACCGTATCGTACAGTGAGAAGAAAGAGTTCAGCTTGGGCTTTTGTCTTTTAATTAATTCTTTTCCCACTAAATTACTAAAGTCAGGACAACGTTCTTGTAATTAGGTGTAGATGCAAATTGAGCGAGGACGGTCAGTAGTCTAGGGGTAATGCGCTGTAAAAAAATATTTTGAAGAATTACGAAAAACCAATGTCATTATCATTACTCACTGGTATGTGCCATTTCATGGTAAAAGTATGAGGCCAAACTCCAAAATGCAGTGGACCGCTTTTACAGTAGCCTGATTTTCAGAGCGGGCCTGGGATAGCGTAAAATCAGGCTACTTTTACAGAGACTGCCTCTTAAGATTTAAACCAGGATTAGCGCTAGCCCGGATTAGCACTTACCCAGTAAACTGTAAAGATTTAATCAAGAGTTTTAAGAGTTTTTTTAAAAACCAATCATTAAATATGAACACTAAGGAAATAAAATTTGGATATCCTTACATTACAGCAATATTAAGTGACCCACAGCAGCAATATGGAACCTACACTAATCAGCCAGGATATCCTACTGTAAACAATCAGCAGCCAACGTTAGCTGCAGACGCTACCCCTCGCAAAGTTGTTGTTCGGGTAAATATCTAACATTTATCTCGAAAATGGTCATTATAATTTTTTTTTAAATTCCGATTATATCAAAATGATATATCTTATATCGTTATTGAGTTTATTTTGCTTACTGGCGGATTTCATCCTTCATATTCACCTGATGAAACAAAGGAACTTATATATGCGGCTCGCCTTTTTAAATGCCCATAAAGGTCTCCCGCTCATATTTTATCTATTACATAACCTTAATTTATTTACCATTTTCGTAGTCATTGTTATCATGCAACATCGTTACAGTGATTATCTGCCATAGACAAGTATTCCCATATGTCCATATTATACCCGTTTTTTCATTGTTATTGTTATTGCCATGCACATTCATGTACAATGCCAATGCCATTGTCGTTATCGTTGTCATTGTTAATGTCATTGCCTATTCATTGTCAATGCCATTGCTGCTGTCAAAGTATATAAATGTATAATATATTCTTCTCAAAGCAGACTGGTGCAAGGCCTAATGCAGTAGGTGTGTACATTCCTGATCACTCTGTACTGGCTTGGTTTGCTTGTTTGTGCTTCTTTTGGCCTATTGGAATCTGTGCTATTCTCAGCGCCAACAATGTAAGGCTCTATTCTTTTATGACATTTTTTGCAACTCGCTATCAAGTATCTGTAAAAAATGACGAAAATAAAAAAGGGCTAGAAATCGGTAACAATATTTATATATTTATTTACTTCTCGTTTTGTGATATCAATCGACAATATTTTATTTATTTATTTATTTGAACACCTTTATTGACCATATTGACATAATAAATTATATAGTAATAGAACAGAAAGTGAGAACAATTGGTCAAAAGGGTGTGTGTAAAACGGGACATACCTGATGCAACTGTATTTACTTTGTTCACAGGCACGTGATGCTATCAATCGTGGTGACTTGGAAGCTGCACACGCTTACAGTCGGGATGCCAAAAACTACTCGATCTCAGCTTTTGGAGTTTCTTTCTTGTTGACATTTATCTCCCTCGCCATAATAGTAATACTAAGGGGGAACATATAAGGACATTTTATTGAGCCCGACTCAGCAACCTCCTAAGAATGAACGATTTCATTGGTCTAGAACTTCGGACTGTTCTGCATTATTCACATTACATCACTTCACCTACCAATTAATTAGTAGGGACTTTTAGCACCAGGACGGGAGTGGAGGACGGCGACTTCGATTCCGAGATAGGACTGGGGATTAAGACCCCGTCCGTCCTCTCGTCTCCGTGCCTTTTAGCATTAAACTACGGCACGCTTAAAACGCTTTACAAAAACATCGAAATGGCCTCATTTAAGCAAACAAGAGAAGCTCTCCTGGAATCATTTTAACATGGAGATATTGATGATGAGAAATTCATAGTTCTAACAGAACAGAACACCTCCAATAACCCTGATTTCAGCTACGAAGCTTACAAGCCATTTGACTTGAACTCCGGCGCGAAGATGAGATTACCAGTCTAGTCAGAAATTGGTTAATCAGTTAATTTTCGACGTCAAATTGATTTCAAAATAATTCAATTGAACTTGTGTTCAATATGCTGAAGGTAGAAAAAGGTTTACCTATAATAATTGAGAGAAAAAGCTTCACGTAATGGCACTACGGCAAAACCCTTGAGTACACGCTCTCGATTGCGCTCGACGGGAAAGTAATCTGAGACCAATTGATCTGCGCATGCTCATAGTGACAAAATTACTTCCGATACCCCGTAGTCACGTCTACCGTCCTGGTGCTAAAAGTCCCTAATAATTGTACTCAAGATCGTGCGATTTCTTTTACACTGATTCATCATGTTTTCTACTCATATTTTTATTGGTTGCCTTGTTGGTATCTACTAAAAGATATCCCATTCATGTCAGTGAATAAGGCGGCTCTAGGAATATGCTGCCCCTATTCATCTTCAGTTCAGACAATAATTGTTTTAAAACTATAAGAATCGCGATAAGAAAACCGGTATGTACGTCTATACAGCTATTTCAAAAAACGTTGAATACTGAATAATGCATTCAAAGACCCAAGGGTATTGTGGGTCGCATTCTGATTTGGAAAAAAAAAGTAAAGCGATGTGCTCCTTATATATAGCTATAGTATATTTTGAATAGAATGCACTAAATAAAATAAATAATAATTAATGATTTCATTTTAGACAATATCGCCCAGAATGCATTTCGGTTTTGCAATGCACCAGTTTGCACACCTTTTTGAAATAGTTGTATATACACGTGATCACATTTGTAATATTGGAACTGATAGAGGAGTTTGTTGCCCATATTATCTTCAAAAACATTTGAGGTTTTACGAATTTTTTACTTCTAGCACAGGGATCCCAATTAAGAATTGTTTAAAATCGCAAACAAAATCGCGTAAATGCAATTCGCGGAGCTTGGGTTTCTTGTGTTAACTTGCAATTATTTTATTGTTGGGTTTCCTGTGGTAAGAGTGCCCTTGTATTGCAAATTGTCCACCCGTGTGATGTAATAATTAAACTAGATAGATTTGCCGAGAAAAACTACGCGAGAAAAGTTTTTGACTTTGCCATTCGTCATCTCACCAAGCAACGTGCCAAAGGAAGCCCAACATTGAAATTTATTAATACAGGAATCCCACGTGATTTTCATCAATCATGCGCGCGACAAAAAAATCAAAAAAAAGTTTTTATTTCATCTATTTACAATTAAAGATTGATTAGGGGTTCCTGTGCTTCTAGCTAATTCTTAATTACATTAAATTTTAGATATAAATTGCGTTTTTCCAATATGCTTCAACTACGAAAAGACGAACCGTACAGGCAATGGGGAAATCGGTTTTTAACCAATCAACGCTCGCCTTATAATTGCGCTACACTAATATTAATAATAATATTTATATAAATATTCATAAAATTTTGAGGGACTCAAATAAAAAAACATTTGATAGGGAATTTTAAAATTATTCGCATTTAAGTCCAAAACTTGAACCCTAAAGGTGGTCGCGGTCGCTTACGAGGGTGGTCGCTTACGAGAGAGGTCTTTTACAGAGTTTATATGGGAAACAAAACGGGACATTGAAAGAGTGGTCGCTTACGGGAGGTGGTCGCTTACGAGAGTGGTCGTTAGGAGAGAGTCAACTGTATATACTCTATTGATTTGTATTATAGTACTTTTTTTGAAATTGTATCATTGTGACAAATAAATAAACTAACTAAGGTTTAAGGTGTTTGAAAACCTGATGAATCACCCTTTCGAGTGTTGGATATTACTTCTCAAATTATTGGATAATTATTGGAGAAATTCAAAGCGAAGTTGGCTTAATTTATTGCAAGTGTTTCATCAGATTTCAAACTCCTTCATGCTAGTGATTTTGTCTTTGTTTTCTCTTCATTAATTATTCATGAGTTTTAGAAGGTTAAATCATACACAAAACTAGACGCCCTGATGGTGCGTGCACTCGTTCCCTGAATGGAAGGGAATGAGCTTGGGACAGCTGGAACTAGTTTACAGTTTTGAATGGCAGAAATGCATTTAAGACAATTGTCACTGAACGCACACAATTCTATCCTGTCACCGCACTGAGGGCTCACATGAGATAGCATTGCGCCTGCGCGAACTCAGTGTGTTGTCGCCTTTCAAAGCGAACAAACGTGTAAACTTGTACACTGTGAAAAAAACTAGACTTTACGCGATAATTCGCCAGTCAGTATGTCCGAAAGTTCAACTAATGTTGAGCCGAAGGGCAGGAAAGAAAGTGTAAAAAGGAAGAAGAGTGGAAACGACAAGGAACACATTGAAGTTAATGTTGAAATCCAAGAGAGTGAAAATGGCGCCAAAACGGCCATTCCTGATTTGGCGACTCCTTTGCAGTCAGGATTTGCTCAAATGTCTCGGGAGCTGGCTAAGACCATTACCGAGTCCTTTAAATCGTTCAGATCAGAACTCGAAATCGAGTTTGAGGACGAAAGGCCAGTCGAAAGTGACAAAGCAGTCGATGAGAACCACGAGGACACTGAACCCCCTGCGAAGAAGAGAAATCCTCAAACGGCTACTAGCCCGGCAAACATAGATGAAGCCATGGCAAAAATTACTGATTTAGCCAACTCTCCTTCTAATGAAGAAAAATTTGAAGTGCTTAATAGCCTTAAACAGGACCTTAGGAAAGAAGAGATGGGTCCGAGTGTAAATGCAGACCTAGCAAATGTGGTCAATGCCATGCTTAAAGACGGTCTGCCAGATGACAAAATACAGGATAAGATGAATAAGTACCATAGGCCTGAGAACTGTGAAGCTCTGACAAAAGTCCGAGTTAATCAAGCTGTGTGGGACAATTTGACCCCATCAGTTCGCTCACAGGATGTCAAATTACAAAAAGTGAAGACTGCTATTTTCAAAGGAATGTGCGCGTTGACAGGCACCATTGACAGTCTGCTAGGCCATTTGAAAACGTTCCCAGCGGGGAACGAAATCTTACAAAAGTCAACAGACGCACTGGCTTTGTTTGCTAATGCAAACAGCGAACTAAATCATCGACGAAGAGAACTGATTAAGCCTGATCTGCATGACGAATACAAGCACTTGTGCTCTTCGTCTTTGGCAATTACGGACCAATTATTTGGTGATGATTTGCCTAAACAGGTTAAAGAGTTGACAGAGGTCAACCGTGTTGGCAAGAAAGTGTCAACATTCAGCGGACGATCGACGCCCAGACCAGATTACAACAGAAATAGCTATGGTCGGGGTCGGGGTCGTGGACGTTCAGGAAACCAACGTTACAGAAAGCCTTTTTTAGGCTCAGGGAAAGACGGCTACAAAAACCACCCTCAGAGCTTCAAAAAGAAGAAGGAGTGGAAACCGAAGTGACTAAGACTTCAAATACTGTTTGTGTTGATAATGTTAAGGTAAGACATTTAGAGCCAACTAACATAGCTGGGAGACTGAGACAATTCTCTTCCCATTGGCAAAGCATAACCTCAGATATTTTCATACTTAATAGTGTGTACGAATACAAAATCGAGTTTGAAAGTGGCGAGCCGCTTCAATTATATGCTCCAAGAGAAATTAAGTTTACTACTCAGGAGTTGTCTATCATTGATAATGAAATTGACAAGCTAGTGACAAAAGGGGTCATTGTTGAAACAAACCATTGTGGCAAAGAATTCCTTTCCACGATATTTATACGCCCCAAAAAAGATGGGAGCTATAGGCTTATCCTGAATTTGAAAAACTTGAATGAGCATGTTGAGTATCAGCATTTTAAAATGGATACCCTACAGTCAGCTGTTCGGCTTATGACTCCAAATTGTTATATGGCATCAGTTGATCTTCGTGATGCATATTATTCCGTTCCCATACATAGGGAACATCAAAAATATCTGAGGTTCCGCTGGCAAGGAAAATTGTTTCAGTTTACATGCCTGCCCAACGGACTGGCATGTGCACCCAGACTCTTCACTAAAATTCTTAAGCCAGTATATGCTACACTCCGTCAGAGAGGACATTTAAATGTTGGCTACATTGATGACTCGTATTTACAAGGGGACTGTATAGAAGATTGTCAAGCAAATATTAGTGACACATGTGATTTATTTCAAAAGTTAGGGTTCATAATACACCCTGTAAAGTCAGTCCTTAAACCAGTTCAATCACTCACATTTTTGGGGTTTGTTTTGGACTCAGTCAACATGACTGTCACCTTAACCCAGGAGAAAATTCTCCGTGTTAAGGACAATTGTCATAAAGTAAAAGGGCTCATTGAATTACCAATACAGGAGCTAGCAAGGCTTATTGGCCTGCTTGTGTCAAGTTTCCCTGTGGTAATATATGGACCTTTGTTTTACAGAAGCCTTGAGAACGACAAAACAAATGACTTAGACTAAATAAGGGTAATTATCAAACTCAAATGAGGCTGTCCCATGAAAGTCTAAGGGAAATCCAGTGGTGGTATGATAACATAGAGATTGTTAACTACCCTATCTGTCTGCCAAACTCCAAAATAGATATGACTATCTACACTGATGCATCAAAGAAAGGATGGGGTGCAGTCAAAAATAAGGAGAAAATAGGGGGAAGATGGTCTGATGATGAGGCCAAAAACCACATAAACCACCTAGAACTTTTAGCTGCATTATTTGGGCTAAAATCATTTTGCAAAAATGAACATAATATTCATGTCAAAATTTATTCTGACAACTCTACAACTGTAAGTTATATAAATTCCATGGGTGGAACTCATTCTAGAGAATGTAACAATGTTGCCAAAGAAATTTTGACATGGTGTATGAACAAACAAATATGGCTAACAGCTGCCCACATACCTGGGAGGGAAAATGTTGAGGCTGACAAAGAATCCCGTGTGTTTTCAGATAATAAGGAATGGATGATAAGACCAGATGTATTTAAGAGAATTACTGAAACCTGGGGGAAACCCTCAATAGATCTTTTTGCTTCAAGAATGAACCATCAGGTTGCTCAGTATGCATCTTGGAAACCTGACCCAGGGGCATCATATATTGATGCTTTCTCTATAACATGGAGTGAAACATTTTTCTATGCTTTTCCTCCTTTTAGTTTGATTGCGCGTTGCTTACAGAAGATGGAGACAGATTTAGCAGAGGGCTTGATGATAGTGCCGATGTGGCCAACCCAGCCTTGGTATTCAAAGTTGTTACGAATGTTAGTGGATGTACCCAGAGTAATTCCTCAACTACTGACATCCCTTCAGATGCCAGGAATGCCTCAGGAAGTGCACCCTCTAGCAAACAAAATGGTGCGGATTGTCTGCAAATTATCAGGCAGTCCTATGAAGCACAAGGATTTTCTCAAAAAGCAGCCACAGTTATCCT